>JAHWFO010034726.1:388393-447345 GCA_023313115.1 Rhysida immarginata | reverse complement strand
TTTTTTGCGTTGAATAATGATCTCAAAGAGATCGAAATACGTATTCGCCCATTAAAACGTTTGTGGACAAGAGGTTCGTCTTTTTTGCATCAAGATGGCAATTGTTTATTTGGTTTGCTCTTTTTAGCATTATATTAATAAAAAATTGTAATATTAGAATGTTGCAAAATAAAAAATTAAAAAAATGGATTTTTGAGGAAAACATACAGCGATATTTTAAGACATAATTTAGAAAACCTATTGGGGAATTTTAAATCATTTTATTTCTGTATCTTAAATTAAATACTGAGTAAAAATATAATATTAACAAAGCCTTATATACGGTGCTAAATTTTAATTTTATATATTGTATTGGATTTTAAAATCATATTATATTTTATGCTATCTTTTGAATTTTGAATATTGTATTAGACTTGATTTTTTATTTTTATTTTTTTGCTCAAAGTATTAATTTGTATTTATTTTTATATTTATATTCTGTCCGTTTGTACTCTAATATATAGGGAGTTAAATGTGATTTAGATTTTAAACCAAAATCTCACGAGCAAAACTGCTCATTCAATTTTGGTAGATTTTATAAATTTTATAAATTATTATTTTTTTATATACATTTTTTCTTAGGCCTTTTGCAATAAGTGCTTCCAGAACACAGATATATAGTAAAAGCATATCTGTATATCTGTTTCCTAGAAAAGCATTTGGGAACGAAGCACTTAACCATCTTCTAATAAAATGAAAACTATATTAATATTGTAATGAGTGAAACGTTTATTATCTGTATACGTTATACATGACACAACAGTTCCAAATGTTTACGGTATAAGAATAATGTGGAAAAATAACGGTAAAATCAGCTCTCACGGTGAAACAGCGTACACATTAGCGCTAGTTCTCTCTAGCTAGGGCCCAAATTAACCGCAACGCTGCTAGTTCATGAAAAGTCCGCGAGACAAATGGGCAGAGCTTCAGCTAGTGAGGCATCAACATAGTATTTTTTAAATTGCTCCAAAATGAGTCATGATAAAATCGAAATTATTGAATTGAATGAATCCCTGGAATGCCTATTGCTTATGGGAAAAAGTTTTTCGTTCATTTTCTTCTAAACAAAGTGCTTAATTTGTTTAAATTCACAGGTATGTCGAAGTTGGGGTGGGGGAGGAGGTCGGTGTAGCTTCCCTACTGCTCCTTCTAATACTATGCTATTTACATATGAACCTCACTCATCAGATATCGCCTACCTGGCAGCTTTGAGATATCTGGTAACATGACAGGGGGTTTTGGACACCCTGTATAATGAAAAAAAAATACTGTTGTATCGATTAAATAATGTTCCTTGTAATTTATTGTCACATGAATTTTATGGTCTTGTTATGTGACTATTTGAATCCCGAGCACCGCGTAATAACGGGGTTTGGATTTCGAAATACGTATCCAGATCGTTTTATTTTTTTATTTTTATGTATTTTATATCGTTATTTTTTAGCTTTTATTTTACAATATTTATTTCTTTTTTGTTTTCTGTTGTTAATTGTTGTGGTTAAAGAGCTGTATGTATCTAACGTTATAAAGGTTGGATACAAAAATGAGCCCCACCCCCCCATTAAAATTTGATCGAATTCCAACGAGTAGTTTCCGAGTTACGTAGTCAACATCGTAACACGTAGTGGTTAGTACTCGCATGTGAGCACGTGTTGCGATGTTGAGTGCATAACTCGGAAACTATTCGTTGGAATTCGTTCAAATTTTAACGGTATACACAATTGTATGTACCCTAATATTCTCCCAAACTTCATTATCCTAGATGTTATAGAACCTGAGTTATTAACTTGATCTTAGTGACGGCATTTATATTTCTGTTCATGTCTCGGTTATCTTTCAAATCCATACTACCTCTTCTAAAAGTTTGTGATAGGGTTTCAGACTCACCCTGTATACCAACATTCATGTTGATAGATTAATTAACAAGAAGCTGCCTTCATCTATTCTCGATATTAAATTATACAATTTTAACATAAATTCAATATAAATCTTATATAAAGTTATACAACTTATAAGTTGGACATAAAAAAAAAAAAAACAAATTGAAATCAAACATTTATTGTTCTTCAAACATCGTTGCCAATGCCTGAACTTATATTCAAATTCGTTATGTTCTCGTATTTCTTATTTTTAACCTCAATTAAAAGATCATTCAGAAAATACGATCGCTTGGCGGGGAGGGGAGGGTGGGAATTCGAAACTGTGACAAAATGAACGGTTAAGTGAGGGGTCGGTATCAAAGAATAAACGTTCGTTTGAATATTTTTAAAAATTCGCCTCAGTCTATCCAAAAGTGGTTGTGGCTCCTTTTTATGTGAAAAGATGTCCTCTTTTAAGGGGGCTATTCGTTCAAATTATGTACACCCTATTCCAAAAGCGTTTTCACATAGGTGAAATGATGTTCGGCGTCCTTGCAATACATCAAGCCTCTAAAACTAATCGGCTTTAAACCTAAGTGAAAGCGCTTTTGCAATGAACTGCACGTTCATTTGGGGGAGGGGGTTTTGTTAATGTTTAAATGTTACAAAGGGGAAGGGTTTAAAATTTTGTCATTTTAGCGAACATCCCTAAGTTGCTAATTCTTGTATTCCCATTTTTTTTTCCAAATAGACTGATAAAATACATGTATAAATTCCAATGAAAACTTGACGAGAAAGCTATTGTAATTTTTTATATACTTAAAGTAAAATAAGCTTCCGATGGCACAGAATTAAGAAAATACAAATAATTCCAAGCATTTCTTGCAAGTATAAATTTTTCAGACTTATTTAGAAATATAACCACACAGGTAGTAAACAATGTTTCTATTGGCGAAATCAGTATCAAAATAGCGAGGCATTTATTATTATTATTATTATTATTATTAAAAACAACTTTGTTGGACAACTGGATATTGTGGACAACTTTAGATTGAAGACACAAGTATCCCACGCTGACCTGTGATGTTATATTCGGAGTCAGGCAAATTAAATAGTAATTATTGGGATTTTAAATCGTGCGTTTCCAGCATAGCGATTATCAGTAAAAGCTTTCGCACTAGCGACTTCGATCGCAACGCCGCAGCTTCAGTAAAAATCCTCCTGACAACATGGACCGAGCTGAGGTCTTACTTTAGAGTGAGGGGCTATTACTTCTCAGAAAAGTTTCTAAATCCTAAACTGGAAGCAAAGTTACGTTGTCTGATTCTTCTATAATAGAATTGGCGTGCTTTTATTGAATAATAACCACTAACTGTGACCAAAATCAATGAAATGCGCGACCATGCCGAAACAGGAGGGGGTGTAGCCGGCTCGGGAGCTGTTGTACTTTCTCTTCTATTACTAAGGTGGAATAGACTGAAATGCTCTTTGATTAGGACATTGTTTTAAAACAATTGAAAACATGCAGCTATACACGAATAATGTGCTTTTGTTTTGACTAAACGCGCCTCATCATTGTGACGTCGTATAGTACTACTTATTAACAAAAGTACTAAAAGCACTACATTGGTTTTTAAAACTTCCTCGCCTCTTTGAATGTAATGAATCACTAGTGCGGAAAGTTCATAAATGACGTAGCGATGCGATTTTTTCTTTTTACACCCCCAATTTTGAGTTTTCGACATTTTCGATAAGGAACATTTTGCTTCGATTGATGCACGGAATCATGCTGCGTACTTCTTGTCCTTCCAAATACGGAAACGTCCTGTATTTATTGGACTTCGATTACTTTGCATAAATCATTAATCTTATCGTGAATTGACATTAGTTTAACCGTCTAACTGATTTACATGACATTTATATACCAACATTTGTCATTTTTCTGGATCTGAACTTGAAAATGATAATTTTTACAATTATGCTTAACTTAAACATTTACAAAAATGAATTTAGGAAGAAAAAAGAAAAAAATCATTTGACGACATCGGGATTTGAACCCTCTACCGACAAAAATAAAACCTATCACTTTAGCGTTCCATCACTACAACTTATAAAGATTCTATTGTAAAATTCGGGTATTTATAAACGGCACACATTGGTGATACACTTTTTAGAGTATAATTGGGTGAAAGCAATTCATAGATTTTTTTTTATCAAATTTCATGAGCTATTGTATGACCTGGAGACTCCTGGAGTCTCCTTGTAAGACCTAATAGGACTAAATCTTCAATTAATATTATTAGTTTGAAATGTTTGAAGAAAATAATTTTTTCATCAATATACGAGGGGCGATTGATAAATAAGGTCTCCATGGCTGTAAATTTTTTATTTGTTCACCGATTTTCAAAATTATTTATTTGTTAACCGAATTCCTCTCCGACGGGTTCACCCAACTAATCACGCGTTGGCGCAATGCGTGGAAAGGGATGGGGACAAAGTCGAAAAGTGAATAGTGCATTACATAGAGGACAAATGTGAGTTTAAGATACAAAAAGAATTTTGAAAATCGGTTAACAAATAAAAAAGTTACAGCCATGGAGACCTTACTTATCAATCGCCCCTCGAGAGGGTGATTACAAAAGAACTTCACACTTTTAAAAAATTATTACATCAAACCTATTCAGAATATAGACACACCACATACGGATTCTTAAAGAAAAACTCTTGAAGTTTATTGTGACACAGTTAAAGATGTTCAATATGCCCCCCTGTAGTCGAATTCGTCCCAAACCCGCATTAACATGTCTCCATCAATCCCACGTATCGCTACCATAATGCGTTCTTTCAGCTCGTCTAGGTCACGGGGAAGGGGTAGGGTGAAGACCTTGTCCTTTACACTTCCCCATAAAAAGAAATCACAAGGTGTGAGGTCGGGGCTCCGCGGTGACCACTTTGCAAGTTCCAGGTTATTGTTTGCTCGACCAATCCACCTCTGTGATTTCTTTTTATGGGGGTGTGTAAAGGACAAGGTCTTCACCCTACCCCTTCTCCGTGACCTAGCCGATAGCGATTCGTGGGATTGATGGAAACATGTTAATGCGGGTTTTGGACGAATTCGACTACATGGGGGCATATTGAACATCTTTAACTGTGTCACAATAAACTTCAAGAGTTTTTCTTTAAGAATCCGTATGTGGTGTGTCTATATTCTGAATAGCTTTGATATAATAAATTTTTAAAAGTGTGAAGTTATTTTGTAATCACTCTGTATTTATCATCACCAACAAGCGCAAGACGTTAAAAATACATGACTGATTACACCAAGAAGCGCTGAATTTAATATTTAAGCGTGGTTTATCGCTAATAAAGGTTGATCAGGAGATCTTGACATGTTTTGTAATTTAGCCTTTAAAGATTGACAAAAAAGAGCAGCATTGAAGAGAGTGCTTACCTTCTTTTCCGAATTGTGATCTGTCCTTGCGCGTTCCCCATTGTCCATAATTTGTATATGGTAGCCACAAAGAGAACAATGTTAATGATAAGTATTAAGGCAATAGGGCCGTATAGGTAGAGAAACGCTAACCCTAATAAGCGACGGCTTGCAGGAAACCAACAGCTTCCTGTTATATTAGGATTAAAGTATTTTACGTCAAAGGCCTCTGCAAGGACAGTGACAGTCGTTATCCATAAAGGTGTACCCCAGCCATGTACGGCGTAGATGATGTATCGCTTTTTGTCTATAGCTGATTCAGTACGCTTTGGTCGTAACTTGAAGAATATTAAGTAGATATCCCAAGCTTGGATGTTAATCCAACAGAAGGCTGAGAGGAGCGTGTACTGCTTCAGATGGCCGAGTATATTGCATCCTGGTCCTTTGGTAATTCCTGTTAACATTCGGATACATAGGAATAGGAAAGTAAGGAACAGCATTGCTAAATTGCACAACAGGATCTTGTTGTCTTTTAGCTGCAATTCTGATATGGTCAGTGCGCAGATGATGGTTGCTCCTAAGGCTAGTAAGGATATAAACCAGCCTACTAGTAAACATATCTTCTTGATTTCTTCGTTGATGTCGTCTTTTTCTGAACATACACGTGCGGATTTGTCTCTGCTTTTAATGACGTAGGAGCTGACGTCGTAAGTTTTGTTGCTGTATTTTAGGACTAAGCGCTTGGTGTTGTTGTCTATGGTGTATTCTTGTGGATCAAAAAGCCAATGGACTTTGCAGCTAATGAAGTCGAGCAATGGTATACAGAGATATATGTGCTCGTTATTTTTTATGAAATATTTTTTGGAGATGTTTTTAATTCCTATGATGTCAGCTGAGAGGTAGTCGTTGTTTTTGGTGATGAGGTATTGGTGTTTCTGGAGGATTGTTAGTTTATACGAAGGAAGGTGCTTATCTAATGTCAAGGATGGCGGCTCGTCTTCTTCATTGAAGTCGCCTCCGCAGTTTTGTATGCAGGTTTTCAGGTAGCGGTTGCCTTTTCCTTCGAAGCATGTTTTCTGGTGATTATTGGTGTCAGTTATAGCTTGTTGTTGTATGACGAGATTGAGGAGGATGATGAGGATGAAAAGTGTGGTCATTTTCACTCATAGCTCCAACTGAAGTGAGCAGCCTCTGAAGAAGAAATTAATGCTGTTCAAGCTGAAATCATATAAAGGCCCTAAAGGGCGTCGTTGTGTTTACTGAAGTGTATTTTAAGATTTGCTTATGAAGGATGATATCAGTGATTGGAAGACGCTTCCTCTAAGGGCAAACGCTTCCTGGAACTTATCAAGAAATCTGAGAAATTGATATCGATTTCTTTTTTCCTCGTTAATTATTTTTAGGAGTCACTTGTATAACTCGGCTCCAATATGTTTGTTGGCTTGTGTACAGAGCATTAGCATTAGAATTTCAAAAATAAACATTAGCGTCCTAATTGCGCGTTTCAATGGAAAGAAGCCAACATCTTCAGCTGAAAGCGTCAATTGATTAGAAGCGACAGAACGACCTTGAATGTAAAAAATTGTATTAAGTCGAAGATATAATGAGTGAACGGAATGCCTTCTATACCCTATCAAAATGGTAATTATTATAATAATAAACTATTACGGATTGACGTAGTCAAGTACCGAAAGGCAAAACTACTCAATGTCCGTAAAAAACATTTGAAACGTAATATTTAAAAAAAGTTTGAATCGTGTTTGAAATCAGCATCCACTGAATAAAATTCGATCATCTTCGAACTTATTAATTATTCTTATATATTCATTCATGACACCTCGTTACGAGTTGTTTGATATATTGCATGGCATATCTTGGTATTGAAAATTTCCTGTGGTACCATAACGGTATCATTAGAATAGGTATCACTGAATGAAATTCGACTATCTTCGTACTTAGTAATTAACTCTTATATAGTCATTCGTGACAGCTTGTGACAGTATTTGATATACAGGGTGCCCATAAAAGGTCTGACACATTTTATCTGTGTATTACCAAAAAACTAATAAAAATAAACAGAAACTGATTTCAATATGTGAAACTGTAACTGAAAAAGTTTTATTAAACCAAATTAGTAGATCCCAACGTCTGCTCCTTGGGTCACACAGAGAATGGGCCTTTTTCAAACGAGAAAGCGCGAGATTATGGCCGCGCTCATGCTTGATCGAAAACGAGGCTGACTGGTGAAGCGCAGCTTGCTGCGAAGGAATGAATGCTTATTGAGTCCCTTTTTTAAATGCACTACCACAGATATCATTGAAGGATGTAAAAGAAATTGTTAGATCCAAGGCTTAAGGAACCGAGAGAAATCTGGAAACTGTTGATCAAATCAAACCGTTCATTGTTTTCAGGATGCAAATTAAAATTTTCAGTTCCTTCTTCAATGATGATCATTACTTCAAATTCATTTGACAAATGAGGTTTATTTTGTCGTCGTCGTTGTTGTGTTGTTGAATAACCCGCAATGGACTACGTTCTTTTCAACTCATTATTATTCTTTTCCTGAGTCCAAAATGCGCCGTTTTAATTCTTCATTTTTTTCCCGAAAGCCTTTTGATTATACCAACCTGGTTTCATGTGGTGTACGTTTTTATATGTCTGCTTGTGAAATTTGTAATTCTTCTATGTCCTTTTGTGTTTCATTTATCCAAGTATGGGCTGTTTTCAATTTTGACATATATTTGAAAAATTTTCCTGTGAGCTATTGGGGTTTATTCTTTCAAGATTTTCATAAAAAACTATTCTCCTTTTCCTAACGGTACAGTATCAGTAATTTTTTCAGTATGTGTGTATATTTCATTGTTGCGACGTACTTTAAATATGGACCCCAACATTTTTCTTAATATTTTTCTTTCAGCTACTTTCAGTTCTTGAGTTAACATTTTTTTGATCAGGGTCAGACACTTAGCTGTATAAAGTGCTTCTGGGCGTATTACTGTTGTTTAGTGCCAAAGTTTAGCGTTGAATGATATTGACTTCTTATAGATATCTTTGGTGAGGAAATAGGCCGATTTCATCTTACTAACTCTTGCTTTAAAAGCTTTTTTCTCTGATCCGTTTTGTTAAATTCTCCTAAATACTTGAACTTTTATTTATGTCAAATTGTCATATTGGTTTTTGGAAGGAGATTCTTAAACTATCTCTTTTAACTTTTTGTCATATGTGTTATTATTTTCATTGCATGGATTGCAATAAAAAATCATTTATTTGTGCGTTTACATTTATATTGTTACTTGCACATAGATATGCAATATGTAAAATGTTATTAAGATCCATTAGTTAATTCATTGATTAATTGATCTTGCCATATTGATATAAAAATATAACAAATAATAAAAACAAAGAATGAAAATAAAAAAATAACATCCCAATATAATTTTAATTAAAGGTATATGTTAAATTCATAAACTATATTCAATATAATTTATATCAAATTTTAATATTAATTAACGAAATAATAAATAAATAAATAAATAAATAAATAAATAAAAGTAATGAAAGTATAGTGATTTTCTTTAGTCATTCGTTTTGGTCTATTTCGCAACACAAATTTATTTGGAATACCCTCCTTCTTAACTAATCTTAATCCATCAAGTGAATCCGTGAAATATCCTGAGTTAAAATCCAGTGATTAAACAGTTAGGTCTTCATTATTAATCTATAAATTAGCACATACAGAGCTTTCCCGTGTGTGAATTTCACCCGTCAGCCTCGTTTTCAATCTGCTAAGGACGCCGCCATTTCTCAAGTCTCGGAAACGTGAAAAAGGCCCATATCCAGCCGATAATCAATTTCTTGCCATGTTCTTTTAAGCATATCGACATCCACCGTTAATAGCAACCGTGATTCAGCGTTTCATATCCGTTATGTCCTTAACTTTTGTTTTGAACACCTGGTCCTTCGCGAACCCCCACACGAAAAAGTTTAGTGGCGTAATATCGGGTGATCGAGGAGAGCCAAGAGATAGGTCCATCTCTTCTTATCTAACGACAAGGAAATTTTTCGTCCAAAGAGCCACTAACAATTGTCTCCCGTGAGACCCAAGGAGCACACGTTGGGGTCTACTAACTTGGTTTAATAAAACTTTTTCAGTTACAGTTTCATATATTGAAATCTGTTTCTGTATATCTTTATTAATTTTTCGGTAATACACAGACAAAATGTGTCAGACCTTTAATGGACACCCTATATTACATGGTATATCTTAGCATTGATAATTTCCAACGGTACCATAATGGTGTCTTTAGAGCACTTACTACTGAACCGTTTTCAGTTAATTAGTCGTTATCTTCATTTCGAGATGTCTGATAGATTACATGCCATATCTTAGCACTGAAAATTTCTAAAGGGTTGTCATAAAGGTGGTATTAGAACCTATTAAACTAATTATTGACAATAGATCTAACAAAAATTAGCAGTAAATAAACAATAGCTCTAAGAGGAGTCTGCTATGGATAGCAATTAACCATTAACGATTAGCCTAACAGCAATTAGCAGTTGATAACACAAGGCCTAACAACAATTATCTGTTAACAACATTAGGCCTAATACCAATTTGTTATTGCTACCAATTAGACATAACAGCAATTTGCTATTGCTAGATTATACACTGCCAATAACATTAGCCCTAACACTAATTTGTTATGCATATAGCACTGAGAGTTACTAACTATTATTAACAGAAGGCCTAAGAGCAGTTAGTTACTATTAGCAATAGAACTCTCAGCAATTAGTAATTGATAACGGTAAGCATAACAGCGTTGTGCTGTTGATACAAATAGGCCTAACAGCAATTATTTATTGTTAACAATTAACGATTGGTCTAAGAAACAGTACTTTACAGTAGTTGATAACAATACCTCAATCGGTTATTACAATAGGCCTGAGAGTAATTATCCCTAATAACAATAATTGAATTGACTAATTAACAATTGAATAAGTAAAATAACAATATCTAACAATTGATCAGAAATATAATTGGACCACGCCCAGTCTAACAATAACAATGGACAGAGCATATAGCTATATGGTAACAATAAGCCTCGCAGCAATTTGTTATTGATAAGAAGAAGCCTATTTTGATCATAAGCTACTAAAAACTCGATTTCCATTTGACTTCCTTCATTTGGTGAAACTTGATAACTCTAGGCTTATGAGCCGATTACCATTTACAATTAGATACTGATAAGAATAGCCCTAACAGCAGTTAGATCATAAGAATAAAGCTGACAGCCATTAGTTGTTCATAATAAGAAGCCCTAAAGCGCTTACTTATTGATAATGGGTTGACTATTGTTGATTATTTAGGGTTATAAATATAAGCCTAACAGCAATTAGTTACTGCTAGTAATAAGCTGTTAATAAGAATAGGCCTAACAGCAATTAGCTACTAACAACTAGAGCTATAACAGCACTTATTTGTTCATGATAAGAATTCGTATAGCGCATAACTATCGACAATTTTGACAGTTGTAACCTTACAATATAATTAATTATTGTCCGAAGGTATTCTTAAACTTTAGATTTATTACAAGCTTTCTATTGAATGATTACAATGTTCATAAGTAACACTGTTATTGCTTGTAGAGTGAGGCAACACCTCATAGATAGAAGGCCTGATAACGGAATCGTCATACATTGTAACATCATCATCAGTCGACCAAATTTAGGGCTTATTATTGGTAGAAATAGGATTAACTATGGTCGACTAATGATGATGTAACAATGTATGACGTTTCCGTTATCAGGCCTTCTGTGTAGGTGGTGTTGTGCGAGGACGGTTATGGCTTTGTGTTGGTTTAAAATAGAAAAAAACCCCACAAAAATTGGGCCTTGTTCTGGTCTCTATAAAAGAAAAAACACAGGAGTTTGAGGGGAGGGCTCAAACAAGTAGTGTTTGACCTGGATCTTATATTTAACCAGGACGAGTAGGAGAGAAGTTAACCCACTCTCTCAATTTGTTTTTGTGTGGGTGGATCGCAATGGCACTCATCCAAATGTAATCACAGATGTAAGACAGTTTATCTTATGGTAATCTAATGAGCCACGATGAGTCAGTAGAAACGTTCGAATTTATTTGAACAGTAAGCAATATAGAACAGTTGAATGGAAATGAAGTCATCTGCTACCCTTTCAGATTGCATTGATGAATCCTCATAGTTGTGAGCAGTGATGTTGCTTTGGGATAGAGGTATTGGACATTTGTCCGAAGGTCAGTAGCCATTCCTTGATAACCATTGCCAGTATGCCTTAGAAGAACTTTTGTGTAAGCACCAAGTGAAGATGCCCTCCTTTCTGTAACCCATGAATAGGATTTAAAGAAGCCAATTGCGTTCATTAGAGAGAAAAAAAACGGACAATATGAAGCATTGTTGAGCAAGAGAACTTTAGCTGGTGTATCTGGCTAATAGGTTGCTGTAATGAGATGTCTGAATCTTAGAGATACACTAAAATTGTTGATTGATAGTACTGATTTTAACTATTAAATTTGTTGGACAATCCTAATTAAAGGAATTCGAACCAATGATCGGCACTCATAAAAAAGGCCTAACAAAATAAGCCTAATAGCGTTTAACTAACGGCTTACCATTGAATAGGCATTAAAGGAATTAGCTATTAATAAGCAGCAACTATTCATAAGTATAAGCCTAAGAGCATTTAGCCACTAAAATTGACAGACCAACAGCAATTACTGGTTAATAGTAATCAACAAGAAGCCTAATACCCATATTTTGATAACGATAGGCCTACTGATAACCTACTGATAATAACAGTTCTTACCACAAGTATCTACTACAGCAATAAACTACTGAGAACGGTAGACCTATAACAGCACTTAGTCGTTCATAATAAAAAGCCTAATGACGCTTAACTATTAATAACTATTAATAATAATAGTCCTGTAAGGGATTAGCTATAAATATGAAGTCGTTGTTAGGCCTGTATTTATACACACTAAGTAGCTATTGCTAGCAGTAAGTAGTGACAACAATAGGCCTAAGAGCAATTAGTTACTAATAGCCCTTACAGCTTGGATATTGGATATCTATTGGTACATTATTGACTAACAAGGCATGCAAGTACTTACCGTCTTTTTCCAGTAGTTATGTTCACTTCTCCTTTCGCTCGTATTTTGTATATGGTACCAAAAAGGAGAGCTAAGTTAGTGAGAAGTAATAAGGTTATTGGTCCACACAAGTATAGAAATGCTAGGCCTAGAAACCTATGCTGAAACCAGCACGTTCCTGATATTTTGGGATTTAAGCCTTTGACGTCATAGACTTCTGCGAGAACTGTGACGGTCGTTATCCATAAGGGAGTACTCCAGCCATGCATGCAGTAGATGATATATCTACCTTTGCTCACAGCTGAATTGGTATGCCTGATCCTCAAGAAAACGTCCCAGGCTTGGACGTTAATCCAACAGAAGGCTGAGAGGAGTGTGTACTGAGTCATATGTGCTAATATATTACACCAAACTCCTTTGGGTATGCCCGCTACCATTCGTGTGAATAAGAATATGAAAGCAAGGAGTAGCATGGCTAAGTTGTATAGAAGAATATTGTTGTGTTTAAGCTTCAGTTTAGATATGATCAGCGCACAGTAGATGGTTGCTGCTATGGCGATGATGGATGTAATGTACCCAGATATCAGAAGTATCTTCGTGATGTACTCGGGCGTGTGATCTTGTTCTGAGCATACTCGTGCAGATTTATCTTTGTGTCTAATGACGTAGCGGTCAACAGCGTATGATTTCCTTGTTGTTGTGTTTGTAAATTTTAGGACTAAGCGCTTGGTGTCTTCGTCTATGGTAAATTCTTGTTGTTCGTAAAGCCAATGAACTTTGCAGTTGATGAAATCGGGCAGTGGTATGCAGAGGTGTAAGTGCTCGTTTGTTTTTATGAAGTATTTTTTCGGGATTTTTTCAAGTCCTATTAACTGAGATGGTATTAGTTGGTCGTTTCTGATGATGTATTGATGTTCGTTGAGGATTGTTAGTTTGTAGGAAGGTGTGTACTTATCTTGCGTAAGAAGTGGTGGCTCGTCTTCTTCATTGAAGTCTCCTCCACAGGATTGAATGCAGGTTTTCAAAAGGCGGTAGCCTTTTCCTTCGTAGCACGATGACTGTGCGTTTAGGGAACTAACAAAGATGCATAGTGAATACAAGTGAATGAGACGTAATTTAATCATAGTGGATACAATGGTTTTACTCTCTTGTATGTGAAAATTGAGTTACAAATGCCCTCTTCCATGTAGTCTTCGTTGTAAGCTCAATCTAAATGCTTACGAGGAAGATGTGTGTGAGATATCACTCATTGAATGGTTTGTTTTTATAAGCACTAGTACTTCCAAGAAGTTGTGAAATAAAATTCGCGCTATTGATATGGATGAAGAAATTATAAATTAATTTTTTTTGGGGGGGGGGGGGGTCATTGCCAACGCCTTGCTTGGCTCGTGGACTGAAAGTGATGCTGAAATGAATTTTTCAAAGTAAACATTTATTAGCATGTTTAATTGCTTCTCTGTCTAGGGCAATGTCCTAAATAGAAAGTGATTATTTTTGAAGGTTACGCAAGGCGTCATGTTTCCATTAAGGAAGAAGAGTTCCTCGAACATCGTCGTCTGTTTTGTTTTTTTTTCTCGAGCACCACAACAACCACAACGTCATAATATTTATTCCTTCTTGGAGGGTAGGTTGCATTTGGAAAGAAAGAATTTGAGTCTGAAATCACTCCAACGACCAGTAAATACACGTCTTCCTTCCTCCACTGTAGTCTTTAAAATTCAAAAATGAAAATCGTACAGTTATATAATAACCAAACCGCGAATACCTCTTGATCCAGAAAATAAACTTTCAATGCTAAGATATGTCTGCCAACTTACAATGACGTGTCATGATGTGTCAGTGGATTGACGTCTTGCATGTTATAAACAAAAAATTTACGAAAAAATTTCGATTTTTTTTAAAGAAACCATTATATTATCATGAATATTCTCATACAAATGATCAAAGATAAGTAAAAGAATCATCATAAGCATATGCTACAGCTACAACGTATTTCAAGCATTATTTTTTACAGGGTGATCCCAAACACTATTTTTTTTTGTTCAAATTGTTGCTGGTCCGCTATTTGTTTTCGGGACAAAACCTTCGCTGAAATATGAGGTGCAACAGGCTCTTCAGTTTCAGGATAATTCGGCAAGTATTTTTCTAAGTATTCGCAAAACGTATAAAATCGAAAGTGTTCACTTTCAATTGAGCAGTCAGTGTACTTGATTACTTAAAAATACTGATGTACGAAGCACTACCATAAAAATACGACAATACCATAAAAATGACGAAGATTCCACAAACCAATCAGCTTGTGTCCCCTCCATGGCCACTCTCTCCTTATACAGGCTCTCTAGTTGCGCCTGGTATGCCAGCGATCCTGGTGAAAAAAGAGGGGAACTATGTTTCGTTATAATGGAAATACCATGGGAACTACGTTTCGCCTGCTTTCCCGTTTTTTTTTTTTTGTTTTTTTTTGTCAAAATTTTTCGCTTGCACATCTCTCAACAGTTTTAAATAAAATGTTTTCTTTTTAAATATAACATATTTTCTATATATTTTTGTTTTTTTCCCTCTGTATTTTATCAATGAAATATGAATGAAATGTGAATGAAATATTAAGTCAAGATTGATTAAAATACATGGCAATGGTTTAAAATACATTCTACTTATCATTTTTTTTTTACTAACATTTCGTTTTTTCGATTAATTTTGAAACTCAAATACACTGTTTTTCCATTGCAGAGTACACATTGTCAAGTAATTCCCCTCTTTTTCACTTGAGGGCGCGACCGTTCATCCATTGTTAAAAAGCGCACCCAATTATCCATTGTTAAAAAGGGCTTATGTCGCATCTGTCTACTCGGTAATCTGTGGTTGTATTATGTGGTAACAAGCGAGTATTGTTCTGACTACAATATTTACTGAATGAGATTAATAAAGAGAAATCTCAAAACTATCAAAACAGTTTTGTCCACGCAACAATAAATATTGATGGGACAGGAGTAACCATAAAATATTGTTACAGTGACCACAGATAAGATTGTCACAACAATTCATTTCTCTGCGTGTAGACATGGTAACATCCTTAAAAACGGCGAATGATGTCGGCGCTCTACGACCACAGATGGTGCTCAGTGTAACTTACTTTTTGATTCACCCTCGTTTCTATTTCACATACTTTGATTCCACCTCTGCGAATTATAAACCAAAAAATTGAATTTGTAACGATGCATAAAATTCCTGTTGTTCAGGCTTTTCTTGGAATTGATTTTCTTGTTGTTCGGGCAACGCCCAGCGCGATTATCTCATTGAATGATGAACTTTTTTATCACGTTTGACAATACCGTGTTTGATTGTCCGATTACCAGTAAAATACATTTTCTTAAATAAAAAAAAATTAACAAAACTTTTTAAGCACAGCATTTTACTTTATAAAGTGCACTGAAAAGTAAAAAAGTTGTGAATTAATTAAAACTGTATAAAAAACGTATTTGTAAAGAAAAAATAAATTGTCAAAATTTCTTTAATATTATAATTAAGAATAAAACGATTATGAATGGCAAATAATTCTAAAACAAACAAACCCTCGAAAGGTAACGATGGTTGTTGGGTTTGGTTTTAGTTTTGCTTGTTTGTGTGAGCAATTAGGAGGGGTATGGAAAATATAAGAATTTTATGTGAGCAAGTTCACCAGCAGTTTTGCTTGCGACTGTGAGTACAATGAAGAAGTAAAAAAAATTACAATTTTAACATTATATCCATTTTTCATTCAAACACTTAATATTTTTTTTCTATTTGAACTTTTATATTTGTAATTATTTGTGAATATAACATATTAAGAATATAATTTTGAATAATAATTTTAAAGTAATAAAATAATAGTTCTTAATCTCTTCAAAATTACACTTTTATTATGGGCTAAGAAGTACCCCTTTCCCCTCCCACACACAAAGTTTTTTTTCCTTTTTATCCACTTTCTTAATGTCTTCATATTTTAACAATTTTAGCTTGTCCAGGTGGTATTTAGAATTCTATTTATTTACTTATTTATTTATTTATTTATTTATTTATTTATAAAACAAAAAATACCAAGCTCCACCGGGCCAGGTATGGCCTTAAGACCGACCAGTAACACACACAAAATAATAATAATAATAATAATAATAATAATAATAATAATAATAATAAATCAAATTACATAACTAAATAATCATTAAGAAAAATTAATTTATTTAATAACTTACGAAAAAGAGGATAAGAGGGAACAGAACATAAACTAAGCGGTAGCGAAGTCCAGCTACTAATCCCGGCGTGGGATAAGCAGTTATTCCGGTAGTTCCTGGTAGACATCGGGAGATATATATTCGTAGATTTTACGCGTATGATAGTTGTGGTTACAAGAAACGAATATCAAGAGTAAACGGGGAAGTGATCTCTAAGGGTCTTATAAATAAACGAGCACCTTTGCAACTTAAAGAGTTGCGAAATCGTAAGGATGCCAACTGATTTAAAAAAGATAAGAAACAGATGCAAACAAAATCCGGAGAAATCAGTTTTGTAACTTTAAAATTCTGGTCAAACTAAATGCTGAAGTGGCTGCCCAAAAAATTACACCGTTATAACCATCCATGTAAGCATTCCCAAAACACTATATTTCACCAGCTGAATATGTATATCGTAAACAGCATTTTTGTTTTGCAAAATGCATTTTTAGTTCTGCAAAACGCATTTTTGATTCTGTAAAGTGCGTTTTTCGTTATGTTCTTTCAATATGTTGTTAAAATTGCTACAGTTAGCGATACACTATTCTCAGGAACAATTAAATATTTGTGATCTTATGGCATATGCTAAATCATTCCACGCATTCAGTTGAGCTATATGAAACGATCTGGCTTGTAATATATGTAATAATTCGAAACTCCATTTCATGAACGAATATATAAGAGTAGTTTATAAGTCCGAAGATGGTCGAATTTTATTTATCCATAAGTCCGAAGATTTGATTCACTGGAACATGTTTTAAGGTTTTCAGAAACGATTCAAAAATTTTGGAAATATGTTTCAAATGGTTTATGTGACGGCGATTAGTTTGGACTTTCAGTTATGTCATTCCTTAACGGTTTATTATATTCGAGCTCATAACATCAAAATGGTGAGATTTTGCTTGTGGCGATTCTGTAGCAAATAAAAAGTTAGGAGAGTCTAGATTCGTGTTACTGCTTTTCTGTTAATTTGTTTTCCAATTAATGTCTTCTTTCAGTGTCACTTGACTTTTAGTGTTTATTTTCTTCACAGACATGTAGAGATCTCAAACGCTAGCAATTAATTAAAGGACGGCCACATACAGATGAAAAAAAAAAGGAGCTGCAATTGGTCTTGAAATAAGATACGACACTTTTATGAGATTAATGAGTTCTTCCGAGCTCGTTTGTTCCAGGAAATACTTGCATTTATTTTTTTTATTATTGTGTAAAAGCACGATATAAACTGGAACATGTTTGAAAGCACGACAATAAATAATAAACCATTAAGGAATGACATAATCAAGTACCGAAAGGTTAAGCTAGTCGCCGTCACATAAGCCGTTTGAAACATCTTTATAAAATTTTTGAATCTATTTTGTAGATATTCGAACAGGTTTCCCCGAATCATATTCGACTATCTTCGAAATTCGTGCACTGCCTTAAATTCCTGGAAAAGGCCGGAATTTTTTTTATTTATACCGAAAGGTTTTATCCCAATTTCGTTCCGGGCTTACCAATTTGAATGTCGGCAGTCTGTGCGCATTGAAGAATATGAAGCATGCATACAACAGCATCATTAGGGCAGCTTTCTCTTTGTCAAAACCAGGTTTGTTTTTTTTTCTCTTTGAAGAATTATAAAATTTACTGTTTTTCGGGAATGAATGTTTCCCTGCAATTCTTTATAAATATCGAATAGTATGTCATTCGAAATTTGCAATTCAATCATATTCTTCAATGCTCCGACATGCTATAATTATCTATGTCACTCGAACAATATTTTAAATATTTGATGGATAACATATAACAGTTTAGGTATGACAAAGATGTTCTTCTATAGGAACGCATTACCAAAAAATAAAAAAAAAAAACCGGCCGATTGCAACAACGTCAGTTAAAACGACTCTAACTTTCGGTTAGTTAACGATTGGTTAAGTCCTTGAACCGGGAAACACTTTGTATTAACCCATGTATTGTCTCGGTTAGCTAACTGGATGAGCAACGATGACTACGATTGGATCGTTTTGCTCCAACAACTTCCCGTCAACATGGCTGATTATTTTCAATATGCTGTTTGATACTAAGCTTATCCAATTAGCTGTTTGAAAATTAGCTTATCCAAATGCTTATCCATTTAGCTTATGCAAAGAACTTAATCATTTAGCTTATCCATTATACTGGGTGGGGCATTGGACCTTCCTTTTTTGAAAATGAAATTAAAAAAACTGTACACATTTCAGAACTCCATTGTTTTTATTATTCTCCTGTCACACAAAACAGGAGATAATAGCTTATCCAAATAACTTATCCAAATGGATGTCCAAATAGCTTATCCAGTTAGATATACAGGGTGATTATAATTAAAGTTTAAGTTTCAAAACGCTATAAAAAAAGAACCACTTAGTAAAATGACGTCCAATTGGAACGGAATGTTATTGAAGAAGGGGGAAAGCTCATGGCATAAGAAAAAAAAGTAGGTCCAAATTTTAGCAACAGATGGCGCTGTAAGCGTCAGAATTTCGACTACAAATGACAAATGAATCGTAGAACAAAGGCTAAGGTATAAGTTGTACGTTAAACCAACTGTACTGTTCAGTGTGCAAAGCATCCATCAAATCGGTTTTTTAAATTGCGGGAGACTGGCGCAAAACATGTTCAATATGCTGTCCAGCGTTCTGTGCAACAAGTTGAAATCGAGAAACAGCATGTTCCACAACTGGTCGAAGTGTCTCCGGCGTCACGTTCAGGCATACTTAGCTGGCTTTATTCATTTTAAATTTTCTCCCGATCCGGGCAACCCTCGATTCATAACGCGACCGGTCGCGCTAATTGCGACCGGTAATCCAAAGCCGGTCGCGATTAGCGCGACCAGTCGCATTATGAATCTAGGGTCGTCCGAGTCGGGAGAAAATTTAAAATGCGGTTATGCCTGCATCGTTCCCGCGTCGATCGGACATAGTCCAAATTTCGAGTCAGTCACTGTTGGCTCCAAAATGAGCTTTGGGACGGGCTCAACAGTGACTGAACTGTTGGCTCCAAAATTTCGCGACCGGTTGGACTTTTTAGATACACCCTAAATTTGCAATCGGAGCACTGAACACAATATCGTGCACATGACAGGTATTTTCATTTACATATTCTGACGCTTACAGCGCCATCTGTTGCTAAAATTTGCACCTATTTTTTTTCTTATGCCATAAGCTTTCCCCCTTCTTCAATAACATTCCGTTCCAATTTGACGTCATTCTACTAAGTGGTTCTTTTTTATAGCGTTTTGAAACTTAAACTTTAATTATAATCATCCTGTATATTAATTAGCTTATCCATATAGCAGTTTCATAATTAGCTTATGCAAATGGCATGTCCAAATAGCTTATCCTAATAGCTTATCCAATTAACTGTATATTAATTAGCTTATCCAATTAGCTATTCCAAATATGTAAGTGGCTTATCCAAACGCCTATCCATATATCTATCCAAACATCCAAATAGTTTTTATCAATAGGAGACAAACCGCTTTTCCACCAAGGATTTAATAGGTATGAATGTACGTTTTTTGTACATCTTTCAGCATGGCTCTCAGCATAAGTCAATAAGTCAATTAATTTATTGGATACGCTTATCGAATTAACTTATCCAAATAGTTTACCCAATTAGCTTATCCAAATTGCTTATACATTGTAACTTATCTTAATTGGTTATCCAATTAGCTGTTTGCTAATTAGTTTATCCAAATAGCGTATCCATTTAGCTGTTTGATAATTAATTTGTCCAATTAGTTAAGAACGTATCATTCTGTTTCGTAATGCCGCTTTGTTTCGCTAACCATGGAGTTAAACAGTCATCATCTTCTAGTGTTTAATTTAAACTACTACGGTAAAACCTCCTTTTAACATATTCGAAGGGGACTGGAATTTTGAACGTTAATCTGAAACTGGAGAAGGGGGAGCCCATGCGGGCTACCTATTACTGTAGAGTACACCTTGTGTTACATAGAAAAACATTCGAATACATAGTGTAGAAGATTAGAATGATAAATATTTAAATTTAATCACAAAAGATGCACAAAGTAATAACATGTATTACTTTATACAATATTAATACAGATCACAGGAACATAGTTCGCAGTCACAGTTGATTGGGCAATTCTAGGCATTTGCCAGCATTTCAATTGCATCCTTAATGTTTATTGTTTCTATAATTTGCAGCCATTCATTGAACAATATTCTCTGCAATAAACGTTTCCAGAAATGTTGTTTTACGTTTTAGTTGTAGTGTTCTGTGTAACTTGGTAAACGAAATCCTAATCGGGTGTTGCTTAAACGTATAGGGTGTTGCAGATAACTACAGGGCAGTTAAACGGGAAGCCTACCCATTCGATTGCAGGGGCCGGCTCGACATCAAATAATAAATGGGTAATTTTATCAAAAACTAACAGTTTTGACGTTCAGCCCCCCCCCCTCCCCGACTGTGGAAACTGCTGGCTGCTGCAGGCCACCTTCATCTCCCTCCATTCTGCCAATCGAGCGGGTAGGCTTCCCGTTATACTGTCCTATAGTTATCTGAAACACCCTGTACATAAACAAAGTACGCTGAACAACTGTCTATCATAAATCTAATTTTAGTGGTCATTGCTGAAAAATTTCTCTTGTCATCCACGCCTTAACGTTGCTCTTCTACATACATGGGAAGAAAACAACGTCTTTGAAAAAATGAAGCTTACAGGTGTTGACCAGTCAGAGCAAGGCTTTCGACTTATGAACGTTGTAATGACGGGATAGCTTACCTAGGGAACGTTAATCTGAAATGTATGTTAAAGTGAGATACGTTGTAACGGGATTTTACATCTGGTTAAATTCTAATGTCTGGTAGTCTGGTGCAACGTAAAAATTTCTAATCGGGACTTGAAAGCCAGGCATTAAAACTCCGTCCACTTAACTTTGCGGGAGATGTAAACAAAAGTACATGAAGTACTATTCTGTTGGCTGAGTTGCGCCTTCCCAGTGTGTACAACCTCATGACAAAAATCCTGCAACATTCGATTTTGTGCGCGCGCTTCTATATTTAAGCGATAATTATAAAATATATGTTAGGGTTACGACTTTGAAACTATACTGAATGGATTCTACGACTATTGTTACATAGGGGAAAAAATAAGCAGGAAAAATAAACATTTTATTTCTTACAAACTTAAAAGAAATGAAAAAGCAGATGTGTGAAAAAAGTTTTGCAACACGTCAATCTTGTGACAGAAGTCCTGCAACACTGCAATTAATAATAATTTTACGTCATAATAATATTAATTCTTATCATTAAACAACTCTTTAAAATATTACTTATCCCACAAATGATAATGGGATCACCTCGTTTGCATAGAAAGTTTTGTATGACCAATTAACTCATAAGGACACTGTTTTTCACCTAAGACATGCCTGCCAGTGTCGAGCGAGGTTAGAAAATTAGTTATTGAAAAACATAATTGTGATATAACAAAGTTTGTTGGTATTCATCGTTCAATTGTTGGAAGACTTATTAAGACCTACGAAGAAACTGAGAAAAGTGATGTGAGAGTGCGGCCGGGTCGTCCCAGAAAGACAACAAAAGCCCAAAACAATGTACTAGGAGTATTGTGAAAACTGCTAGAACGAAGACTGCTGCCATGATAACTCAAGAATGGTCCAGCATCATTAAAGTAAATGTGTCCCAAAGATTGACAAGACGACGTCTCGCAGAAATGAAACATGGCTTTCGAGTTACAAAGAAGAAACCACTCCTTACGGCTAAAATAAAGAAAAAAAGAATGGATTGGTGTTACAAATATCGCAGCTGGACTGTTGAACAATGGCGACGAGTAATTTTCAGCAATGAAACCAGAGTTTGCTTGTTTCAGGATGGAAGAAGAAAAGTTCTTCGTGAAAAGGGGGAAGAATTGCTACCACACTGCATTTCCAAGACAGTGAAATTTGCCCCTGGACTCATGTTATACGGAACGTTGACAGCTGCAGGACTAGGAAACTTGACTATTATTGACAAACGTGTATCTTCATCAGTTTACATCAACTTTATGGATGAGCATCTCTTGCCTACTGCTGATTATTACTTCCGTGATGGAGAGTACGTTTATCAGCAAGATGGTGCACCAAGATACCAAACAGTACTTTGAAGACATGGGAATTGAAGTTTTGGACTGGCCTGAAAACTCTCCAGACCTAAATCTCATCGAAAGGATGTGGGATATACCGGTAATAAAAAAAGATTAAGCCAACCTTCCCAAAGACCATCAACAAAATGAAATCGAAAACGTTTCATGCTTGGTCAGAAATTTTCCATGAAGCTGTACTTAAAGCATAGGGTGGTTCTGCTCATTATTAATTGCAGTGTTGCATGCCTTTTGTCACAAGATTGACGTGTTGCAGGACTTTTGTCACAAACCTGCTTTTTCATTTCTTCTAAGTTTGTACGAAATAAAAAATTTATTTTTCCTGCTTATTTTTCCCTATGTAAAAATAGTCGTAGAATCTATTCAGTATAGTTTCAAACTCGTAACCATAATATATATTTTATAACTATCGCTTAAATATAAAAGCGCGCACACAAAATCGAATGTTGCAGGATTTTTGTCACCAGGTTGTGCTTGTTAGAATCGACTTCAAGAAATTAGACAAAACAGGAAGATGCCGTAATTGTTGGCCTGGAAAAGTTGAAAATGCTTTTGCAAAAGGCTGAAAAGAGTCTCGAATTTTAAATGGAGTAAAGGGTACACCCCTGTCGAACTTATTAAATATTCTTATGTATTCGTACATGCCACGGCGTGACGAGATGTTTGATATATTACATGCCATATCTTAGCATTGAAAATTTCCAGTGGTATCTATAATGATATCATTAGAATACGTACCACTGAACCAATTTTCCACCATTTTCTTCGTAAGGCATTAAGCAGAACCAAACAGCAGGCAATAACGTTTTGCAAAATGTGTGTATGTGTGCGAGTGTAATTCTATGTTGTTGAGTGTAAAGACATACTTTTAGTACTATCTTCTTTGGTCATTGTCTAAACTTATTTTTTTTCATCTCTTTTTAGGTAAGTGCTATTCAAGTTTCCATTGTATGTCAGTATACTGAAATCATTCAGTAAGTAATTTTATATTCATTTCAGTACTGTAAGTCCTGAATGTGCATAAAGTATTTGGTCTTGGATGTCCTTCTTTTCAGTACTTTGGAATCTATGTACACATTTTGGATGTCCTTCTTGATGGGATACTTTCTAGGAACTAGATCAAATTTAGAATTCCATTATATTCACTTTGTGACCTAAACACTAAGGTTGGAGAGGAAACTTTTGGTCATGTGACCAAGAGATCCGCCATCTTGGATGCAACTCCAAATTTTCAAATGGAAAGAAGGCCATGTTATATGTATCTGGAATTTCCTGACAAACACAATGGTGTTTTTTTACGTATCATTAATCATTCTTGAGTTAATACAGTTTTATGTTCAGACATACCGTCCACATTTATTAGAAAAGAGTGTCCAGTGTGTACTGTTTCTTTGAATCCAAGCTGAAGCACATCGGGGTCAACACTCTGATAAGCCTGTGTGATACGCTGTTTCAGATGTTCATATCTTCTCTGCATACACCAGAGCATTCAAGTGACCTCAGAGTAAAAATCCATTGGATCATGTCTGGGGATCTAGGCGCCAACTGCACTGGTTCACGATTGACATGAGATTCTGGTCATCAGCAGTTGTGACCTTTGTCTTGAATATGAATAAAACGTGTGATCAAAAAACCTATATTAATTCAAGAATGAGTACGGATAAGTAAAAAATAACAACGCCGTTGTGTTTGACAGGAAATTTCACCTGTATTTCATATATTTCATGACCCCTTTCCCATTTGAAAATTTGGAGCGTGTATCCAGGATGGCGGTTTTTAGAATCTGTTTTCGATTCGTTGAATTAAGATTTGGTTCCTGTTTATGCACCAGAACATGAACATTAGTTCCAGTACGTTTTGGACTAAATGTTCGAATTTCATTCTCTATAAGTTGGTGGGTAAGTAAGAAATAAAATATATCTGTCCATCTGCATAATGTGCGTGGGGGGGTATTGTCCTGCTGGAATAAATGCCAAGGAGGCTATAAAGTAAGGAATGACTTCTGGTTCTACAATGTTCCTGATTTAGCGAATGCTGTGGAGAGTACACGCAAGAATTAGCAGTAAGAATGAACTAGGAGTTTAGGTACTTACCATTTCTGCCGCACAGTCTTCTTGAACTGTCCTTGGCCCTTACCCATGCTACAGAGCTTGTAGATGGTAGCAATGAAGAAGACCACATTGGTGGCGAGCATAAGGGCAATAGGGCCATAGAAATACAGGAAAGTCAGGAGTAGATTACCGCGGTGGAACCAACAGCTTTTTCCTATTTTGGGGTTCATGGCCTTAACATCTAAGACCTCGAAAAGGAATGTGGCTATGGTTATCCACAAAGGTGTTCCCCAACCGTGAACAGCGTAGTTGATGAACCTCCGCTTGTCTGCGCTGGTTTCCGTACGGCTCACCCGTAAGTTCATGATCCTTAAGAAGATATCAATGGCCTGAATGTTTATCCAAGAAAAGGCGGATAGGATTGAATACTGCTTGAGGTGAGCTAGGATATAGCATCCTGGACCTTTGATCACTCCTGTGATCATTGCGATGCATAGGAAGAGGTATGAGAGAAAAAGCATTGCGAAGTTGCATAGCAGGATCTTGTTATTTTTGAGCTTGAGCTGAGGGAGTAGTACAGCGCAAAGTATGGTTGCTCCTAGAGATATTAGTGAAATAAACCACCCAATCAAGACTGAGACTTTCTTAACACCTTCGCTTGAATGATCTTTGTCTGTGCATACAAACGCTTTCTGGTCCTTGAAGCGGATGAAATACTGGTCATAGTCGTAAGTCCTGTTAATCATTGCTAAATAGAGTCGCCTGTCATTGTCGTACTTTACATACTCACTTGGATCGTAGATCCATCTTTCTTTACACTTCAAGAAAGCGGTAGCTAATGGCATACATAGGCTTACGGTACCGTCATTTCGCTTTGTGAAATATGTTTTTGAGTAGGTCATTGTACTTACGGCACGAGCTGAGAGGGATCCATTCTTGTCGATGGAATACTCGCTTTTTTGAAGAACTGCCAGTTTATAGATAGGGATTGTGTTGTCCGATTTAAGCGGAAGTGGTGCGTCTCCTGGGTTGTATGTACCGTTGCAGTCTCTTATGCATTTTTCTAGAAAGTTGTAACCATTTCCTTCGGTGCATTGTGGACGTTTCGGGGATCCTGACTTTGGTACTGAGTATGTTGGAGTTAGGGATGTAGCTGTGCCAGTTTGTTGGCTTCTCGAAGGTCCATAAAGTTGAGCGAGGCATGTGATGAGAAGAAGTGGCTTCATGTGAGAAATCATTGTAGGTCCAGTAGTTTGTTTCATTCAAAAGGGCCTGGACTTCTCGGCTGAAGATGAGAACTCTTTGATAATGGTTCTAGAGGGTTCTTGCAGTATTTTCTCTTCGAGTTGGACTTTTGGGTCCAAATGAGAAACTCTTTGGTAATGGCTCGAGTTTTTACTCCTAAAAGCGATTTGGTATTTCAGAAGAGGTTCTGGTAGGTTCTTGTAGTACCTGTTTTCTAAAATACTGGTACTTCGATATTAAGGATACTTGTTCTTACTTTGAGTTGCATTTTGCAGGTCCAAATGAGAAAGTCTTTTGAAATGGCTAGAATTATGTCTCTTAAAAGCATTTAGGGTACTTTATGGGAGTTTCTGAAGGGTTCCTGTAATAGTTTCTAAGACACTGGTACTTATGCAGAAGGAATCCTTTTCCTTACTGTCTTTAATTGTACTTTTTGGATCCAGATGAGAAAGTTCTTTGTAATGGCTCGAGTATTTCCACTTAAAAGCGTTATGGGTACTTCATAAGCATGTATCCAGGTTCTGGAATATTCTTATAGCACTGGTACTTCTGCAGAAAGAATTCTTTTTCTTACTGTCTTCCAGTTGTACTTCTTGGGTACAGCAGAGAAAATCTTTGGTAATTGGTAGAATTTGTGGGTAATTCACAAAAGGTTCTGGAGATTCTTGTAGCACTTTCTAAGAAACAAGTTCTTTGGTAAAAGGATTTTTTTCTTTACGCTTTTTGATATGCACTGTTTGGGTCCAGATGAGAAAGTATTTGGTAATGACTGGAATTTTGCCTCTCAAGAACGTTTTGGGTACTTCATAATCGTGTATGTAGATGCTGGAAGGTTCTTGTAGTACTTTCTAAGACACGTGTTCTTCGATAGTAGGGATCCTGCTTACTATTTGTCTTTGAGGTGTATCAGCATTCAATGCTGTTGAGTTAAATAAAATAAACTTGTATACAAAACTGCGTTCTTGTCTTATAGTTTGACTATGAATAGCCTTGTCCTTCTGTAAAGTTATAATTAATACTCTGGTATCATATTAACGTATTTGTGATAACTGTCTATTCTGAATGCAGTAAGTGGAGTAATGCTGACGCTGTAAATTGAACATTTTTCTAATAAATTTAGTATTTCCTTGTTAGTATTTCCTGAACAAGAGAAGAATCAGCACCTGTGTGTTTTTCTGAACTTTTGCAGTTTTTCCTGTGAAAGGAAGTGAGATTGCTATTGGTAGCTATTGTAATAGGAAAGGGAGCGGTCTATCTGGAAAAGCAGACCGCTCAAATATGTGTAATTTTTTATTAAAAGAAGTTAAATTTCATTAGCAGAATATTAACAGGATGTTATTCATTTATTTGCTGCGCTCTTACTGCATTTGTTCGTGTATTGCAATAAAGAATGATGAATACAAGGTCAGCTGATTCTGATGAAATTTTAACTGAAAATTATGTTCAACGAACCTACTGAATTCTATATTTCCGTCTCTCCAACCAGCAGTTTAATAGTACACATGAAATCAAAAGGTTTTTGTATTCACCGGTGGTCAAGAGTCTGACGAATATTATCGAAAATGCATAATTATTGATAATCAATATTTAATATCTACCCTATATGATCAAAAATATCCGGACACCCCTCACAGATCATCGATTGGCCCAATGTCACATGATAATGATTTGCACATCATTTAAATAGCTTCCCACACCTTCAGACACAACTCTGCTTGGACATTGGCAAGAATGGGTCGTTCGGCAGAGCTCAATGAGTTCCAACGTGGAACCATCGTTGGATGTCACCTATGCGGCAAGTCCGTGCGTGACATTTCCAGCCTTCTTCAGATACCCAAGTCAACAGTAGGCGATGTCATTATGAAATGGAAGACCCGGGGATCAGCAACAGTTCAACAACGAACCGGTAGACCCAAGAAACTAACGGACAGAGACCGTCGAGTGCTTCGTCGTGTTACCCGCAGCAACCGGAAGTCCTCGGCGGAAAAAATTGCCACAGAGTTTCGAAACGCCTCTGCAAATGATGCCAGTACCATGACAATTCGTCGGGAACTGCACACGATGGGATTCCATGGCCGTGCTGCTGCCCACAAGCCCCACATCAGCAGGGTCAACGCCAAGCGACGTCTGGAGTGGTGCAAAGCCCACAGAAACTGGACAATGGACCAATGGAAACGTGTAATGTGGACAGACGAATCTCGCTACACACTCTGGCAATCCGATGGACGAGTTTGGGTTTGGCGCATACCTGGAGAACGCTTCTTACCTGAGTGCACAGAGCCCACAGTCAAGTTCGGAGGAGGAGGAGTCATGGTGTGGGGCTCATTTTCGTGGTACAGACTGGGCCAGCTCGTTCCTGTGCAAAGAATCATGAACTCCGACCGTTATCTGAATGTTTTGGACAACTGTGCACTTCCAACGTTTTGGCAATTTTTCGGAAACGGGCCATTTCTCTACCAACACGACAATGCTCCGTGCCACAAAGCGAGGCGTGTACAGCAGTGGTTTGCGGACTCACGGGTCGAAGAAATGGGTTGGCCGGCACAAAGTCCCGACCTCAATCCTATAGAGAGTCTGTGGGATGAATTGGAAAGACGCTTGCGGGCCAGATCACATCGGCCAACTTCTGTACCTGAACTGATTCTCGCTCTTCGGGAGGAATGGAGGAACATTCCGGAAAGTACCTACCAACATTTGGTGGAAAGTCTTTCCCGAAGGGTGGAAGCTGTGATTCGGGCAAAGGGATGTGCAACGCCCTATTGATTTCCATGAAATCGTGGCTAGAGCGCAAACATGCATGTGTCCGGATATTTGTGATCATATAGTGTATGTGTACATTGTAGACTCAATAACAAGCATAAATTTGAAAAAAAAATTTAGTCTAATCGTTACGGAAATATACAGGATTAGTCTGAAACCCTGTCACAAAGGTTTAGGGGAGGTGGTATGGATGATTCCCAGCAAAAAAAAATACATATGAACATGGGTCCGAATTTGAACGATAACTGAGATAGGAACAGAAATAAAAATGCCGCCACTAAGATCAACAAGTTAATAAATCACTTTCTAGAACACCTAGGATAATGAAGTTTGAGGAAATAATAGGGTACATAAAACTGTGTTAACAGTTAAAATTTGAATGAATTTCAACGAGTAGTTTCCGAATTACGCACTCAACATTGTAACACGTACTCTCATGTGAGTACTAACCACCACGTGTTACGATGTTGACTACGTAACTCGGAAACTACTCGTGGGAATTCCATCAAATTTTAACGGTCTACATAATTTTATGTACCCTATTATTTCCTTGAATTTCATCCCTAAAAGTTTGTGACAGGGTTTCAGACTCGCCCTGTATATTATGAACCGGATAATATGAACTGCAGTATTCACTCATTAATAGGAGCTTTATCAAAAAGCTACTTATAAAGGTGGATTTCCATCCACGCGCTTTTCTGCCTGAGAATCTGTGCTGCCTAACGCTTAATGCCGAATCTAGAAGTAGGAAAGCAGCGAGGTAGCTTTGGCAGCACGCGTTCTACCAACAGCCGGTTTCCACGTAAGCAGCAGTTCTGTTTACATGGATGAAGAAATACAGGATAGGAAATACGGGGGCGTTCAAATTTGACATGGATTTTTTTTTTATAAAACCAGGAAACAATAGAAACCACGAACACACACACCAGTTATTTTTCAAAGAACTCTTCTTGCTTCTCTACATATTTTTCCAGCGTTCTGGGAGCATCTGGATACCAGTTCTGTAGAAATCTTCAGGCTGATGTCGAAACAACGTCAGGACAGCCATTTCACTTCCTCTTTCAATGGTCCAAAAAGGTTATAGTCGCAAGGGGAGAAATTTGGGCTGTATGGTGGATGTTGTAAAATGTCCCATTTGACTTCCTTCAGTGTGTCCTTAGTCAGTTTGGCTGAGTGTGGTCTGGCATTGTCTTGCTGAAAACAAACACCACTGATAAGGAGTCCTGGTCGCTTTTTCCTTAGTGCCGCCTTCAGGAACGTACTCAAAATGCCACTCTAGTAGGGTGCATTAAGGGTTCGACGTTCTTCCAGAAAATCGACATGAATGATGCCCTTTATGTCCCAGAATACGTAGTTGGAGTGGGGCTAACCCCTGCCCACCCAGTCCAAAGGACCATAAGGCAAACAGTCGCCTTCACTTTTGTTGCGACGGTGTCATCTTGAATTTCTTGGGTCGCGGTGAGTCAGTGTGTCGTCATTCCATGCTCGCACGCTTGTTGTCAGGAGTATGGTAAAAAAATCCCATGTTTCGTCGGTGGTCACAACATGCCTTAGGAAGCTATCACCCTCCTGTCATATCACTGCAGCTATATGGAACAGATTTCCACCCGAGTGGTTTTGTGATCCTCGGAGAGTTGCTTAAGGACCCATCTGGCAGAGGTCTTGTTGAATTTCAGATTATCGTGGATGATGGTCTCCGCACTGACAGTACTGATGTTCAGTACTGAAGCCAATTCTCGGACATGAGTCCACCTGTTGTCCCTTATCATCTCATTTGTTCGTGCGATGATGCCTTCATATGATAAGGCCTTGGTTTGTGAGGTTTATTGCCGGTGGAGTCGTGCCCTCCTTCAAACTTTTGGCACCAAGCAAACGTGAGACAAACATGACTCGGTGAACTGTTTTGGAAGCCTCTGATGAATTTCAGATGCTTTCACACATTCGTTGTGGAGAAACTTGATGATTATTCGTTGTTCCACTTTGGTCGTCACTTCGCTGTCCGCAATTTTGTTTAAACAAACAATCGGTGCTGCATTTGCATGACAGGCGGTAGTTGTCATCCCAACAACGAAAGTTTAGATTTTTACTACAATGAAATTTGCAAAAAAATAAAGGCCAGGTCAAATTTTAACGCTCCTCGTACCATTGTTAAAAGCTTGAAGTTTATTTTCAGTGGCACCCTCGGACGATTTGCGTGGTCATTACTGTTAGTGTAATAATTTATAGTATTCATATATTTATTCATAAATAAGATTGTTGTGAAGGAAATGTTTTATGACTGTTAGATCGTGAGTAGCATTATTGTTGCTTAGTGGATTGTTGAGTTTAATATTATTATGTAATTTTCTTATGATCACATTTTATTCGAAGCACAACAATTACTCCCTGTCTAGCAGACGACTACACTTTTCCTTTGCAAGAGTGGCAATATAATAACACCGGACTGTTTTACCCAACATTGTTCAAATATGTATTGCAAGGCAACCTAATTAATGGTAATGGATCGAGAATTTAAAGATTTCTGTAAAGATTGATTTCTAGATTTTATTATTCTTAAAATCAAGAATAACAAATTCCAGTCAAGAATTCTTTCATCGTTTAAATTATTTAGAGCGAAAAAAAATTGAGTTGTATTTTTTTTAATTAGCTTTTACTTTTTAAGATTAAGACTTCCAGTCAAGATTAGCAGTGAATCATGATTCTGATATACAGGGTGTAACATAAAGGTTCATGACATTTCAATCGTATATATACTGCTGGCAAAAAAATGCAACACCTATAAGGAATGTGTCGATTTATTTGAAATTTTCCACACATGTAACATTGGTGGCATACAAGAAATGATTCAAATTGCAAGGCAATACCTCCAGAAGAACATTGTATAGGGTGGCTTCCATGCCCCAATAGACCCCAGTAGTAGGTCGTATAATCGCCGTGTGCTTGATTGCTACATGAGCCTGCAAGCTAACACGGGCAGTGTGTGGACGGGCGTTATCCTGCTGGTAAAACGTTACTCTCCTATTGCAAGAAGGGCAGAAGAACAGGTTCCACAGTCTGTTGGGCGTAACGAATGCTGTTCAGTATTTCATCCCCAAACACTAAGAGTGATCGCGAGTTGTAACTGATCGCACCCCACACTATTACGCCAAAGGTTGACCGTAGACACTGGCGCTCTGGTGTTCAGGCAGAATTTGCTCTCATTACTAAAGACCACAGACCTCCATTTGGCTTTTTCGCGGCACCACGGTGTTCTTGCAGAAGTGGGAGTCTAGAGGGATGCGTGCCCGCTGTCTTGCAGCTAGCAAAGCGTCTTGACAAAGCTGATGCCACTCTGGCCCTTATCTCTGCTGTGGATGCCGTATGGTTGTTCAAAGCTTCTCGTACGGTTCGACGGTCTTGGCGTGGATCAGTAGTGCTTGGACGTCCAGAACCAGGTCTACGTAAGTTCGGTCGTTCCGTAAACCATTGCTGACAATATCGACCCACCATGCAAACATTACGCTGCGATACGCCGATGAGACCATCCAGCCTCTCGACGTCCCACAATCTACCTCTGTCAAACTCCGTGACTTCTTGCAAGGATCACGACCGCGTGTGCGAGGCATTGTAGTTGTTGTCAGCACACTTACAGTTAATTGTTTCAGTACAGTGCACAGGCAAACTGACGATTTCATACAAATCTGGTCGGAACCATTTTTCTCCAGGAGGGGCATGGGAGCCACCCTGTACAACGTTCTTCTGGACGTATTTCCTTGCAATTTGAATCATTTCTTGTATACCATTAATGCTACATGTGTGCTAAATTTCAAATAAATCGACCCATTCCTTCTAGGTGTTGCAATTTTTTTTTTGCCATCAGTGTAGAAGAATCCAAAATAATTCGGTAGATAATAGGAGTTACAAACACCTTCACAACAAAGTAATCCTCTCTTTTACGTCATTTTCCGCTCAAATCGGCAGAAAAAGTTGATCTGGATCTACTGCTAAAGTTTCGAGATTTCTGCAGGACGTGTAAGTGAGCTGCTTTTGTGTTTTCATATAAGCAGCTAAACTAGGGCAGCGAAATTGCTAGAAACTGACATTTTGGGCAGAACATGACGCGCACTTGAATGTTGGATCTACGACAATTGTATGGACGACAATTCAGTGAACGTCGATTCGGTTAACGTCAATTCGGTGGTCGACAATTCGGTGGAAATGCAAATTCGGTCGAGATTTTAAATCGCTGAAGAATTTTAGATATTTAACTCGTTTTTTGTTTATAATTGACACATCTTTATTGCAATTGTTTATTGCTTCATTCATTTTATGTCGGAGTCACTTTTTATGCGGGAAGCTTTTATTTATTACTAGCTGTTTTACCCGGCGTTGCTCGGTTCTTTTTTGATGAAATGTTGCAATTCATGTTTTAGATTCATGTTGCAGACGCCATCCATTGGGAGCTTTGTAAAAGAAAGTGTACCGATATACATGTTTTCACACGTTGGTATTGTTCGTCTTATCTTATTGGCAGTGATACTTATCAGTAACTTACCTTAATTCGATATACGCTAATGACAAATAACTGGCCGTTTAATCAAGATCGAATAGTGGCTCAATGCTCTCTGTCTTATTTTTATTTATTCCGCAGTACTCCCTTCTGTTTTGAGATTTACAACTGATAATTCTGATTACTTATCCGCTAACAATGCTCTCAGTAACAAATCTAACTATCATATTCCAAAAAGTCGGACACCAAAACAGACCGGCGACAGAATGGCAGTGTCACAGGAGATGAGGGTGAAAGTGAATTAATTCACCCGCAAGACCTCGGAAAAAGTTTGGAACATGGCTTTATTTCCATGTTCTTGTAATAGGGGATCGCCTTATTTTTTTTTTTTTTTTTTTTTTTTTCCTTTTTGTGTTTTTTTTTATTTTTCAATAATTAAGCTACTGTAAGCACATCCTCCACGTCCATCTTGAGAGGTAGCTGGCGCGATGCTGAACGTCGATAGGAAGGCGATAAGGAACGAGAGCGATATGAACGGTGGCGACTATTTGTTTACCTATTCGGTCTCCCGTCTTCGGTTTCCTATTGTTTCTGGTTGTTCGCATGGCTCACCCTGTATTAGGGCTAATAATTCTTAGCTACCAAGATTAGATTAGGTTAGGTTAGGTGAAGAGAGGGTTTGTAAATAGTCGTTTTTTTCCGCATTTTGATTTATCACTGATTTTGACGTCATTGAACGGTTTCAATTATTTATTTTAGAATTATTTATTCATTTATGCTCTTATTATTAGTCTATGCTGTAGATGTGTAAATTACCCATTTATGCGTTACTTTTGTTAATTAATCATTGAAGAAATCACTATAATAATAAATATTTCTTGAATTGTGGAAAAAATTTCAATTTTTAAACACACAGAACAAAGATGCATAATGATATTATTAACTAATAATTAGACCAGTTTAAATCAGAATTTATTAACCTTAACAATTTTATTGTTATTATTAATATTTTTCTTTTTTGCTTATATTCATTTTATAAAATTGTTGTGGTTAATAAATGGTTAAGCCGGGGGGTGCTGTATATTTTCTAAAATAATTATTTTTACAATTACTTATTCATTTATGCTGCTATTATTCGTCTATGCCGTGAAAGTGTAAATTAACCGTTTATACGTTACTATTGTATTTTTTTTTGTAAATTTGGCTAAACATTGTTTTTTTTTATTGTATATTTTGTGGAAAAAAAAAAAACTAGCCAAAAGAGTCGACCCATTCCAAGTCCAAAAAAATTTTTTTTTGTGTGGACTGTATTTTTTATGATTAATTTGATATAAAAAGGATTAAGATCAGATAATTATCCATAGACATAGCTTTGAAAAAAATATAAAATTAATTCGTTAAAATTAACTTTTTTAAAATTATTTTTCATTAAAAAAATTACTATAGAAGTAAGGATAAAAATTAACATTTAAGTAATCAAATGCAATCATCAACCAGAAGGCAAAATTTAAAAAGAAATTAAAAGAATAATATACCGGGTGTCCCAAAAATGACTGATGGATTTTGAAAATCAATAAAAAAAAAGACGGAATGCGATAGATATGTATCGTTTGCAGCCTTATGCTTAGGAAATCAGGGAATTTTATCCCACCAAATTTCAAATTTAGTTAACATTTTCACATAAATGTTGCGCTGAAAACTATGAAAAAATAAAAAGCGGTATGAAAATATTGCAAGGACTGTTGCAAAAAACCATTTTGGTAGAGCGGACTTGCAATCTCAACAGCACATGCTATGAGCTTGACGAACTATGGAATGGCGAGCTGAAATACTTCGTTTTAACTATATCTGTTACAGATCGCCTGCGGCGCCATCTCTTGGTAGAAATGTTAACTAAATTTGAAACTTGGTGGGATAAATTTCTCTGATTTCCTAAGCATAAGGCTGCAAACGATACATGTCTATCGCATTCCGTCTTTTTTTTATTGATTTTCAAAATCCATCAGTCATTTTTGGGACACCTGGTACATTATATCCAATAAATCAAATTTATCCAAGTCATCAGCAGAAATTAATGATAAACGGAAAATTTTATTTAAAAAAATATTATATGTAAATATCATAAACACAAAAATCTCCAAAAACCAAAAAAATAAAGTGAAGATGTATATAAGCTTGAAAGCGTTTTTTTTTATGTGTTAATTATTGACGGTTTTGTTTTCTATATTATTTTGCAATAAATAAATGTTAAGAACTGGAAATATTTTGCACTAAAAAGACACTATTTTATGAACACTGGATTTCTCAATAAAATAAAACCTAACATTTTAGATTTATTTTTCATGTATAAACAGGTAACAACATTGTAAAATTATCTCAACTTCAGTAAGATTTACATGAAAATTTTTATATGATATTTTTTTTTTCAATTTCGCAAATATTTTTACGCGTTTATTCTTTTTTATTTTTACTTACTTACTTATTTATTTTTTTATTTTTCTCTTCTGCTTCAGTTCTGGCATGATTATTTTTAAATTTTAGTCTTAAGAATAATCTTTGTTTCGGAGAAATGCTGTAAACTGCTATAGATTAGGGTGGAGTGAAAAGCGAACAGCGGCTAAGATACGTCAATGACCCACGTGACCCGAATCCTTGAAATGTAAACATTGACTTTAAGGCAACCTTCTGTTTTATTAACCTTGCTTAGCTACTGATAAAATTAGATTTATCAGTAGTTAGCTACTCATGAAATCAGATCCAACTGTTGTTGGCTCCTGATAGAAATTGGCTACAGACAAAAAACAGAGTTAACGATAGTTATAAACAGATGCTTATAAAAGTAGGCCTAATTCCTTAAACTCAGGGTCACTGTACTTATCTAATTATGTCATTTCCTTTAAACGAACTTAGATTACCATACTATAAGGAGTCCCACTTGGGAGTATTTCTTAATACCTTAATTTGGGATAACATTGTCTGTTAAGTTATGAAAAATGAAAAGAAGTACTTACAGTTGCTTCTGTAGACTCTTTGCGTGCTTTTGGTTTTGCCCAATTTGACACAGTTTCCAGACGGTAATGGAGAAGAGTATGATGTTAGCGCAGAGTATGATAGCGATGGGGCCATAGAAGTAGACGAACCCTTGGCTTTTGTGGATAGGCGAGAACCAGCAACCATCTCTTATATCAGGGCGCAGAATATGGTCGACATCACTTGCTATTATACTCATTGTGATAACTGTGATGAGCAGTGGAGTACCCCAGCCATGTAAGGAGTAGAACAAGAAGCGCCGGATGGTATCTGATAAGGAAGGGTTCCGCAACTGCAGTTTGAAGAAGCGCAAGAACACATCAATGGCCTGGACGTTGATCCAGCAAAAGGCTGAGAGGAAGGTGTATTGCTGGGCGTAAAATATGACTTTGCACCAGTTGTCTTCGATATGAGGTAATAGGAGCTTGAGGCATAGGACTGTGTAGGCCGAGAAGAGCATTATGAAGTTGCAGTTGAGGATCTTGTTGTGTTTGATGTTTAGTTTTGAGTAGATTTGCCCTAGTATAATGGTCGCTGAGAGACTTAGGAGTGATAAGAACCAGGCTACTAGCAATGGTGTATCTTTTATGTGTCGTGTAAGAGTTTCCTGGTTTACACATATGATTGCCTTGGCGTCCTGGTTGATGACGTATGTATTGAAGTCGTAGTGCATTTTTTCGTCTGAAAGCCATAAGCGTCTGCTTTTTGGGTCCAAGTGGTAATCTTCTGGATCTATACTCCATTTTTTGCACTTTAAAAAAGACATTGGCATTTGGTAGCAGAAGTTGAGTATGTCCTCTTGGTTCATGCTGTAGCTTACATTACTGTAGTTGACGCTAGGTAACATTATATTTAGGGATCCATAAGAATTTGGTGTGTACTCGTGGCTCTTTAGGTTTAGTAACTTGAATGAATACCGGCTTCTTTTCTTTCCCTTTTGTATCGTCATCATTGTCATTGAGAAGGTACCATTGCAGTTAGTCCTGCAATCCTCTAGTTTCCTGAAGTAGCTCCCTTCTGAGCATTTTGGGTAAACAGTTTCTTCTGAGGAGGTGTTCAGTGCTGTTGCAGATTGGCTTCTTGTTACTTTTGTTGTTGTTGTTGCCCATAATGGTGTTTGTGTGGATGGTTGCTCTATTTGGGTTTCATGGATGTAAGAAGGTAAGTTCTGGTTTCCATGTGCCAAAAGATGAGCCATGTGCCAAAAGATGACACTTGTAATGAACTGGGTTGTCATGCTTGGAGTCATTTTTGAAAGTGCGTGCTTGTTTCACAAAAGATTCTGTGGTTTGAGATTATCCGATCAAAAGCTGAGGAATTTCTCTCGAATGAGGATGGGCGTCCTGTTCTTTGTCTTTATATGCTTTGTCGCACGTAGTTCCAGTTGCGTCATCTTCCTGGAGGAATTTATGAAAGTGGTTCCTGGAGGATAGTGAGAAAGTCTTAGTTCTTTCCTCAGGAAAGAGTCTTATGACGTCATCTTCCTTTCAGTAACCTCGAACTCGCAACTATTTTAGAAGACATATTAGAAGACAGACATATTAGAAGACAGACATATTAGAAGACAGACATATTAGAAGACAGACATATTAGAAGACAGACATATTAGAAGACTTATTAGAAGACATATTAGAAGACATATTAGACTAAGTGACAAAACTATGAAGACACTCAAAAAACTCACTTTTACACTTTTTATTAACATGTTTTGTTTTTTGAAACAAGTCAGTTTATATTTAAAAGAACATTTCAAATTGAAAATAAAGAAAAGAGAACGAAATTATGTTAATATATTAAAAATTCTGACGGCTGGAGATAAACGTGATGACAAAACTATGAAACCACCCCTTGTCATTGTTATTGGAACAGTCAAATTTGCATAAAATTTTTTACATGGCTATATATATGGGAGTTAAATATCTCAAGTTATTCTGCACATTGATTAAAGTTTTCAATCAGCCATGCCTTCAGGTGTCAGATTAACAATGTACGAACGTGGGAAAATTGATGCCTTCAGGGCTGCTGGATTGTCAAATCGGAAAATAGCACGTTTAATTGGACGATCAGTTACAGCTGTTAGCAACTATATTCGAAATCCCGAAAAATATGGTCAGAAAAATGCTGGAGGTCGACCAAAGGCTACAACAACTTCTGAGCGCCGACACATCATTCGCAGTGCAAGCAACAAAACTACTACAGCTCGCAAAATTAAACAAGAATTAAACATCAGTGCATCTCTACGAACTGTACAAAGGGTGCTGAAAGAGTCTGAACATCTTCAAAGAAAACGCATACGACGTAAACCAGCCCTCACAACCAAGCATAAAAGTATGCGACTTGATTTTGCCAAAGAGCACATGTCATGGACAACCCAGTGGCATCAAGTTGTTTTCAGTGATGAGAAAAAATTTAATTTGGATGGACCTGATGGACTTTCACGTTACTTTCATGATATCAGAAAGAAAGGATGTCGATTGTCGACTTGGTTGTAGTCGATTCCTGCCCTGATGATGAAGTGTATTCGAAACGCGTAGGTTATTAAAACTTCTACCATTTTGCTATTCAAAGACCCTTTTATTTATTTTTCATTATAAAAACGTTTAGGAATGATAGGGTGCCTAGCAAAAAGATTACGTAGGAATGATTCCTGGGGCTGTCATGAAAGAATATTATTGACATTGTTCAAAAGTATCGATTTTATGATTCCCTGACTGTACTCGGTTTAAAAAATAAAAATTCCCTGACCATTCCCGGTCGCTAGTCACCCTGTAAAAAAGTCCCACATGTAAGAGCAACGGATCAAAAGTAAAAAGATATGAAAGGACATTGAAGAACATTGAAAAGAATAAATAAAAGATAAGAAGAAGAAAAGGCCCCATAGGGCTTGCGACAAATTAAGGAATAGCTGAAGTTGGAAGGGGACATGGGAAAGGTAATGAGGGAATGGTGCCTTTGCTAAGGTTAATGCCATTAGGGGTGAGGGAATTAAATTTCCAAATAAGAAAAGACTCGAATTGCTTTCTCTCTTTTTTGCTATGGAAGTTACTACGAAGAATATAAATGCTGATGGCCTGTAAAGAGTGACCAGGGGAATTAAAGTGTTTAGCGACAGGGGTGTCAGCATTGCTAAGAATATCAAACTTATGCCCGGCAAATCTGGAGCGTATGGTATTGCCTGTCTCTCCAACATATAATCGAAACATAAAATTTATTATTTCGTTCTGCGTTGATAAATTAATTTTTGCAACAAATGTCACCTGTTTGTTATTGCGTATTTCGCTACGAGGGGTCAATTAACGTTTTCTTTTCGCGTCAATTAAAGCTTTCTTCGCCGCCTGTCATGTGAGAAGTTTTCTCTCTGTTCGATAATTTAAAATTTCAAAGATTGTTAATTTATCGCTTTCCTTTTCTGCATGGAATTTATAAATCCAGAATAATTCAAATTGTTAAATTGAAGTTTTCTCTGTGTAAGAAAAAGTGGCGGAACTACGGATAAGTTATCAATATTTTGCATTGGAAGTTGAGCACGTGGTCATTTTTCAGTCATCACCTGTTCGGATAACCTTTTTGATCAAGCATTTTATACAGAAATATGGTATATGTAAGAGTTTTTTCATACAGAATGGTGTTTCTTTTTGTTTTAGAAATGCCGAAACTGTACCATAGAGAATTTTCTGTCATGATGAAATCGAAGAAGAGTAATATCTTTGCATTTTGTTCTTTGTGCAACTGTGACATTAACATTTCCCATGGTGGGATAAATGATACCAAAACGCATGTTAAATCGCGAAAGCATCATGATTCCGCAAACAGTTTGAGGAAAAAATTCTAGCACTTCAAATTTTTTTACTTGTGGTAAAGATACTGAAAACGACGAAGTTATAAATGCCGAATACCTTTTCACAACATTCTTAATAGAACACAATTTGCCTCTTGCTGTTGCAGATCATGCTGGACCATTATTTAGGAAATGGTTTCCGAAATGTGATATGGGTGTGCTAGAACAAAGACCAGTGGCATCTACAAGTAAAATAGCAGTATCTGATTTATTGGTCAAAATACCCTATGTTGTTTCTACTGATGGTAACAAAGATTGTGATTCTCTATCTCGTAGTTGTTAGCTACTACAGTGTAAAAGAACATAAAATTGACTATTCTTTGCTTGCTGTTCCTACATTATCGGGAAATTCAACAGTCCCACTTTTAATTAAAACTCTCGAGTACATAAACATTATCATCAAAAACTGTGTTGCAGTATGTGCAGACAATCCTCCAGATATTCTAGGTCTGAAGACTGGTGTTACATGAGTATTGAAGAGTGAACATAAAGATATGAACATGAAGAGTCAACAAGTGTTGGGTGCCTTTGCCATTTAATTCAGCTACTATGAAAGGTGTAAAAAGTCTTCCAGTTAATATTGATGAAATTTTGATTGGCATTTATTATTATTTAAGGAAAAGTGCTAAGAGAAAAAAGAAATTAATAGAAATTCAAGTTTTGTTTGGTGTTGCGATGCAAAAAGTTATCAAACATGTTTGCATAAGGTTGCTATCCTTGGGTAAAAGTGTGAGAAGAGTATTAGAACATTGGGATCCATTATTTAATTTTTTCAAAGAACAAGTAAGAGAAAAAAAATGGTGAAGAATGCAGAATGAATTCCCTTGACAGTTATAATATATTCTCAGTATCCTCCAGGAACCACTTTCATAAATTCCTCCTAGGAAGTCTACAAAAACAAAACTCAAATGAAACCGTATCCGCTTTATCAAAATAATGATCTAGGAAGATGACGGAACTGGAACTACGTCCGACAAAGCATATAAAGACAAAGAACTGTGCCCATTAATATTTTTCTGTTCTGATTGCAGGGTGTTGTCTGTAATGTAGTTTGTCAAGTTTTGCTGTAAATGGCATTGCATTGGGTTGAAAATCCTGCGTGTTATAAACAAAAAACTTAGGAAAACATTTGGACTTTTTTATAGAAACCTTTATATCTCCATGAATATAGGTGCTATTCTCATACAAATGAACACAGAAAAGTAAAAGAAGCCTCTTAAGCATATGCTACAGCTACAATGTATTTCAAGCATTATTTTTTACAGGGTGATTCCAAACATTATTTTTTTGGTTCACTTCTTTGCTGGTCCCCTATTTGCCTTCGGGAGAAAACCTTCGCTGAAATATATAAGGTGTAACATCCTTTTTACACCCCTGAAATTTCAGGATAATTCATCAACTATTTTTCTAGATATTCGACAAAACGTCTAAAGGGTCCGATTACTTTCTTCCAATCAGTGTATCTAACGCACACGTTATTTAATTAAGATATAAAAGCTCATCCCATCTAATACGTTCCATAGGGTGTCTAAAATGATTACAAGAGCCGAAAGGAAAAGCAAAAACAAGTAATCACATAAGTTAAAATAAAGTTTCTGCATATTGTGTAATTGGTGAACCACATGGTTCAATTTACACTACCCGTTGTGTAACTCAGACCGAATGCTAAAAAAATTTAAAATTCTATATGAAACTCTTATCATTATAGTATTCCATAAAAATAGTGCACCAAAAGATAGCCCGAAATGTCCATTATATACCTACGTTTGAAAATTGGAGCTGCGTCATTTTGAATAGAAGTTACACGGGGGTGCAAAATACACGGGTCTTCCTTATACAGGGTGTAACAAAAACATCGTGCCAATGAAATAACTCGTGAAATACATATCGGATCGAAAAAGCAAAAAACACGTCTTTAATACTTTTCAAAAAGCTATCCAATGATACCAAGCTTGACCCTCTATTCCGGAGGTGAAGGAGGGGTCAGCTTTGAAATTTAAATGGGAACTCCTATTTTTGTTGAAAACTCGGATTCTAAGGGGGGAAATACGAAATTTTTATCTGAAATATTTTTTTCAATTCGTTACAGATGGCGCTGTAATCGCACAAAATCAGATTTTACGATTCTCTTTATCTTGGAATGTTTATAAGATTTTATTTAGATTTGAAAATCATGTGACAAAAGAGCAAAAAAATTACAAATCTGCGTACATGAAATACTAACAATGGGTAACAATCTATCACATTTCCATTCCTATGAACCGAAGTAGCAAAAAGTGAATATTATTAAAAAAAACATCCACAGAATAAAATCACTATCATCTCCTGAAATATGAAGAAAATTAAGAATTAAATTACATAACAATATATGTCCTAAAGATATTATAGATAAATTATTTATTGAAAATTTTACAAATAAAAACAAAACAACAACAAGGTACATTAGACTGTGTATACCGTTAAAATTTGATTGAATTCCAACGAGAAGTTTCCGAGTTACTCATTCAACATCATAACACGTGTTCACTTGTGAGTACTAATCAGAACTTGTTACAATTTTGACTGCGTAACTCGGAAAGCTTTAACAGGATCCCCCTGATAGTAGTGATGCGAGTCTTGAACTCAGGTAGAAACAACCTGAGTACTAGTGGCCAAAAGCCATCGGAAAAGTTGCCCCATTTGAAGACGTGCCGTGTCTGGCTCCCGAAAGTTGCGGCCAGTAGCGGCGTATGGCGCTAGTATTGACATCATATCTGAGCAGTCTGGTACAGACAACTGTCTAGTGCACATGGCAGCTCGTCGAGAGTTAACAGACTTGGAACGTGGAATGATAACATAAATGCAAGACACATGGGTCATAGCATATCGGAGATTATACAAGAATTCGGATTTCCGAGGTCTTCAGTGTCTATGGTGGATCTTCAGTATCGCAGAGAAAATGTTCCCACATGCGTATACCGCCACATAGGACGACCGGAAGTGTTTGACGAACGGACGTCACGTCACCTCAGCAGAGCCATACGAGGCGACCCACAGGCAGATCACCGCCGATTTGATCGTCTGTACGGAGACAGATGCACCGCGTAGGCCTTCAGCAGCTGACGCCGACTCGTGTCCCTTTGCTGACAGCTGGACACAGAGCCCAAAGACTGGTATGGGCCTGCGAACATAGTCATTGGATCATGGAACATTGGCGGCGTGTAGCATGGTGAGATGAATCACGGTTCACTTGTATCGAGCTAACGGATCCTGCGCGTCAGGAGGTGACTCAGGTCATTGTCTTTAGATAGTAGGGAGTAATTCATCTCACGCCATTTTCCATTGTTTAGAGAAACTAGGAAATTCAGATCACACTAGGAGCCGCATAGGTCGCAGTGGACTTTTTGCGATCTACGCGGCACCTAGAGTGATCCTAATTTCCTAAGTTGTATAGTTATGTTATTTATTTAGTCGATGCCCAAAATTAATAGTGAGCTATGTAATGCATTCGATAGTTGGTTTATGAATTATTTATTTAAAATTTTGTAGAATACATTAATTTCGGTAGTATTATGCCCATAATTCCGGCTGCACTGAAATTGAAAATGAAACTAAAATTTCTAGCTCACGATAGGGCGGCGCTGTATGCGTTTTTAGTCCGATTGTACATGCAGCGCCATTTTTTAATGGAGTTACCGCCCAATCGGGAGCTAGAAACTTAAACTTCATTTTTCAGTGGAGTTGGAGACCATCTCCTATATAAAGACAATGCTCAGGTACGGGATTAGTCCCCGTTGTCTAGCTGCAGGGAACAATGACAGAGGCTCGTTATGTGGACATTATTTCAGACCATCTGTGTCTATTTCTGGCATGAGAGCACCTTGGTGGAGATACGTTTGAACAGGACAATGCGACATGTCAGCGCTCTTTGCACGCAGGTGGTTTGATGAACATTCCAATGAATTCACGACCTCCCCGAATCATCCGATCTTAACCCAATCGAGCATTTATGGGATGCTGTAGATACCAGTGTACGCTCGATAAACACAGCACCTACTACACAAGAATTGTGGGATGCACTGCAAGATGCGTAGGTCAATATCTCTCCAGAACGATTCTAACACCTCATAGAGTCCATGCGTCGACGTGTTACTGCAGTTTTAAGGGCTCGCGGAGGAGCGACTCGCTGTTAACATCACATCCAGTGCCTTTCGGTGACTTTTAGCCACTCAGTTTATTATACTTATGGTGCGTTTCGATAGACTCACGGACCTAGCGCTGAGCTAATTCGTGTAACTGTGGCCAATGAGCTAAAGTGAGAATCGCGACGATCATGCTGTCGAAACACTACGGGGACGTAATCTTTGTTTAGGCGCTGTTTCATCTTCGATTTTTGTGCTGTCTTCATGCGCTGTATCAGAGATTTCTTGTTTATTATTGTTTATAATTGTAATTGTAGAAAGTAGACATCGACAAGTTGTATTATCGCTTATAGCTCCGCGAATACCACGATCTACTCATACAAATCCTCAACTTGCAGGGTACCGGCGGCTGCCACCAACTTTAAACAAGCAGGATTGGTTCTCACGAAGCTGTACGTCCTCGAAAGCTAAGACGGTTTCGTGGGGCCCGAGAGTCCCTTCTCGTGAGGTTCTCGGCTCTATCGAAATGGGCGAGACTATCTCACGAAGACCTATCGGAACGCTTTAGAGACCTATCAATGTGTAGTTCCTATATTGTTCCTTATTTTCTGTTTCTTTCTTATGTTATTCACTCACTGATGAAGGAGGCATAGTCCCTAAAGGGTTATCATGGAAAGCGGATCCGATCCTGATCTCACGGCACCACTTATGTGAGCCGACCCCGAAATAAGACCAGAGAAATACTTCTGTGACTTCGTATCCTGGTCATGACTGCACCACTGATGTGGAAAAGGGGAGGATTGGGGTTAGGTTGGATTAGGTTAGGTTAAAATTATGGCACCAACTATTGTGGAGAACGGGGTAAAACAGACAAAAACTACCACTATCACCTGGCAGACCAGCTTCATAACTAATGAACCCTGATTGCGTTGTGAATTTGATGGTAAAATGTGTATATTAAACATGAATGTACCCCCAACTCGGAATGAAAAACAAGAGAGAACAAATATTGCTATTAAAAACAGTCTAGGTTATGTAACGATAGCATAAAACGCATCAAATAAAAAGGTATTAAAGAGCAACGTAATTTACTGAACAAATAACAATCAAGAACATGGAAACGGATCGTAGTAAGCAAATAAGCGACAATGTTACTGCATATGGCTTTTAACCCACAAAGCAAAAATATATGTAACTAATAATAGATTATTCCAAACTACTTAACTTTGGGCAACAATCATCCTCGAGCTACTTCCAGTGCCGCAAACAAAGATTCCGTCACCTGAACGGAGGTGGTTGGAGGGGGTTGGAGTAATCCCAACAAATTACGCGGCCCAAAGACTAATATGCTGTGTGGTTTACAACAGCTTGCCTTTACACTCAAAATCCAGTAGAGTCGTTTGCAAAAGTGTGTCGACTCTATTGAATGTTTCTTCGAATATTTGAAACTAGTTATTCCATTTTAACTGCATATTGGCCATTAATTTTGCACCAATCTAATGAAGATGAAGCTGATTGTTATAACTATACACGGACCCGTCTTAATCCCAAAAAAAAAAACCCACTAGAAATTAACGAACAAGAGGAAAATGAAGTGGAAGACGGAAAACAAAGATGTCAGCTAACATAATTACATCGAAAGTTACTTCGTAGCTTCGAATCCTGACCTCGCGGCACCATCACTGATGTGGGAGCTGAACCGATCCTGTTCTTATGGCACCACAAATGTGGAAAAGCGGCCCGATCCTCATCTCACGGCTCCACTGATGTGGAAAATGAGTAGATTTTAAAGTCACGGGCACCAACTGATGTGGAGAAAGGGGTATAACAAAGACAGAAAGAACGGAATCTACTACGAGGTCTGTTCAAAAAATACGTAGACTGTTTGAATTGCGCGGGCCCTGTTGGTCCCAATCAAAATCGCTTGGTGTCGCCATCTTCTGACAGATCCGCTGATTACAAGGCAGTTTTTTGATTGCAAATATCAGTATTGGTTGATTAGCTACGCGGTTGTTTGTGAAGTGTGTTATTTTCGTTTGGCGGATTTTTAGAATGAGTGACTTGAACGAGCAAAGAGTTGCTGTGAAATTTTGTGTTAAACTCGGAAAAACTACCACTGAAACTTTTGATATGCTCAAGACGGCTTACGATGATGTTACTATGAAGCGTGCGACATGTTTTAAGTGGCATGCACGTTATAAAGATGGTCGTCAGTCAACTGCAGACGTTGAGCGTCCTGGACGTCCTTCCACGTCAACTGACGACGCACACGTGGACAAAATCAACACCCTGGTTCGGGAAAATCGACGTCTGACCATCAGAGAGCTTGCTGAAGAGTGTGGGATAGCAGTTGGATCATGTCACGAGATTTTGACCGAAAAATTGAAGATGCACCGCGGTGCTGCGAAGTTTGTTCCACGCCTGATGACGGACGACCAAAAAGCCCATCGCGTCCAGGTTTGTCAGGAATTGCTTGAACGCTCAGAAGATGATGAAAACTTCTTGTCGAAGATCATAACAGGTGATGAATCTTGGGTGTACGGTTATGATATCGAAACAAAGGTTCAATCATCCCAGTGGGTGGGTGAGACATCTCCCAGACCAAAAAAAGCTCGCCAAGTTCGTTCCAATATGAAAGTGATGTTGATAGTTTTTTTTGATGCTCAGGGCGTAGTCCACCACGAGTACCTCCCCCAAGGCTCCACAGTGAACCAGATTTACTACGTCGAAGTTCTCAAACGTCTGCGGGATGCTATCCGGCGGAAAAGGCCATAAAAGTGGACGAGTGGTGACTGGTTGTTTCATCACGACAACGCTCCAGCCCATTCAGCCCTCAGAACTCGAGAGTTTTTGGCCATACACTCGATCACTGTTCTTCCTCACCCACCCTACTGACCTGACCTCGCTCCTTGTGACTTCTTTTTGTTTCCCAAACTCAAAAGACCTTTGAAAGGAAGGAGATTTGAGACGATTCCGACATAAAGGCAAATGCGACGAAGGTGCTGAAGGACATCACAAAAGAAGCGTTCCAGGACTGTTTCCAAAAGTGGAAACACCGTTGGGATAAGTGTGTGCGTCGGGGAGGAGAGTACTTTGAAGGGAACCCAGATGTGTAACTTCTGAATAAAGTATATTTTGTTTTATGACGTCAGTCTACGTATTTTTTGAACAGACCTCGTACAATGATCTGGCAGGCTAGGTTCATAATTTTGGGATCCCAGACGTCCCGGTTTTCCCGAGGAGGTCCCAGTTTTTCACAAGTTATCCTGGTGTCCTGAAAACATTTAATCGGGACGCTAATTGTCCGGTATTTGATATTGTTTGCATCTTAAAAAAAAGAAAAACATGATTAAATGATTTTTTGACTAAGACCAACGCATACACACTTATCTGCTTTGACCAACGCATGGCACGGAGTGGAGCTTTGCTGCTTGATCTAGCAAGAAAACTGTCAGCTGTCTTTAACTTCGCGTCAGCTGACGCAGTTTTGAGGAAACACGTGTTTGTTGCCACAAGATTGACATAAACAGTCGAGTTTGAAAGAAATCGTTACTTGTGTTTTTCATAATCAGGTAAATGTTTGAATGAAAATGGTCACTTAATGATTTTGTTAACAAACGCGTTTCTCGAGGTTACTTTTTAAGTGTCCCAGTTTTTTGTTTTGAAAATCTGGGATCCCTATAATAATTGTTTACCAATGGATTTAAGTTTGTTCCGTTTCACTTCTTATGCTCGGATTTCCATTAAACGGACTTCTATGACTATGGGATAAAGAGTTCCACCTTGTGGGAAACGGGACCTGATCCTTAAGTCACGGCGCCAGTTATGTGGGAAACGGGGGTATGGGAACTAGTACGATTTTAGCGAACGATTCAACGACCCTGAATTTGCGTTGTGCTGAAGATGGTAAAGTTGTATAGTGGAATTCAGGAGGTTGAACCACTACCAAATTCGCAATGAATCGCAAGAAAGAGCATAAGAATAATGAAGCTAAAATAAGACTTAAATAACGCATCAAATAAAAAGGCGTTAAAAAGCAACACAACACACTTTAATGGACAAAACAGAATAACAAAAGTAAATAACAATCAACAATAAAGCAATTAATCATAATAGGCAAAGTAACTATATAATATAAACTCGGCTTTTAACCCACAAAGCAAAAATAAATGTAACTTACAATCATACTACCTAACACAGGACGACGATCATCTTCAAATACTGCTGGCTGGGCGCTCACATGAGCAGAGAAAGATAAAATTGTCTTGGCCATAGATAACGCCTTTATTAGACAGAGTGAAAGTTTGATGGGGTAGGAAACGAGTAAAAACAGCAAAGTACTATCGTAAAACACAAACCAGTGTGTACTTGGGTACGATAATCTGGGACAGAGAGTGGATCGACTTTGTGTCAGGCAAACATTGCCGAACATCCGTCTACAATAAGGCTGGAAGCCGTAGGAGCATCGGCAATCGGCAGACAACCAATTCCGAGTTCCGATCTCGCACCATCGGTCGCCTAGCGACCACTGACCTCACGAAGTCTTCTTCAGGCCCATCGGTGACAATCTCTACCGAACCAGCGAGCGAGGACTTACACAGTCTACTCCCACAGTCAGTCAGTCACAATCTGTCTCTCCAAAACTCGGAGAGAAAATTTGTCTAAAACTTCATAAAGAAGCCGACATAAGTCCATCAACCAATCAATTAACAGCAAAACTCGTCGAATCCCGGGTCATCCGATCCAAAAAGAAGTCACTCTCTCACAAAAGACGAAAACTAAGAAAAACGCGCTAATTAAAAGCTAACTCTTGTGTCCAAGAGCAGAAAAGGGTCATAAAACCCACACATGGCAACGATAAGTCTCCCGCTGAACAGCCAAGCTCTAAACAAGAAGAGAGGCTTAATTAAATACTCAGAGGGCAAAAATCTATGAATATTACCTAAAAGCTAAAATATGGAACCAAACATCAGCTCCACGAGAAAAGGCAATCGTGTGTAAGTAAATACACAGAGCGAAAAAAGGGTCGGAAGGACTGCACAATCAGCACAGCGCCCAAACATAAACACGGCTTTTAAACCACAAAGCAAAAATAAATGTCAACAAATCCGAGATTGAAAAAAAATTCCAATCGGAGGATTTCGAATCAGCAGTCCTGACCGAAAACAGCAGGACGCCAGCGTTGCTACAGCAAATGAAGATTCCGTCAGCCCAACCTAACACTATCCACTAAAGAATGCACGCAACAAACACACAAGCTACTTATAAACTAAGGTGGGGGAGGATCCAAAAAAATTACACCAACCAAAAACTAAGGGCCTCAGCTTAAATTTATTCCCATTTATGATATGGCTACCATTCCCTAAATACAGCCTAAAAGCTAAGTGGATTGGCCTAGAGCCATGGCACATAGATTAATAGATACACGACCTGAGGCAATTCCTAACAGAATACATAAATTAATATTCATATGGGCAGGCAAAAAACTTCCATTCATCGGCGTGGGTCTAGCCGAAACAAAACAAAACAATCCTTAATAGCTACCTTAACAACTAACTTACAAGCTAGGAAGCTAAAGCTAATCACAACGGAAAGTCCTAAAGGGCATATATTAATTTGGATGACACACACGAAGAACGGAGCAGCACACAGTCCACGATAAATACAGCCAAGAGAGTCCACGGGAACACAGTTCACTTGCAGCAGGATGAACAGTCCGCTGACTCACTCGTTGGTATCGGTAGTACAAGGTGCCAAAGGAGCATCCACAAACACGTCGCACGTCTCAATCATCATCCGATTCTAACCGCCTGCGCATGCAGTCGTCTTGGCCGGCTGGCCTCTCGTATGATGCCATCTTTGGCCGGATTGGCTTTGGTTATGCTGTCATCTGTCCCGGTGGGGCTTGGAAGAGCAGCGGCAAGTGTAACGAGAATCGGAAGACAATTAGCGTGATAAACTGCAGCAAATTCAAAACTTCAACTGCAGGCGAGCATGGCTACATGGATGATGAAACGAAACGGGACGACGAAAACAGCGAAACTCGACGGCGGCGACGATCCAGTGGCACACGGGAATTAATAATGCCTACCTAACATTAAAATCTACCTTAAAATACAAACAACAACAACAAAAAAACAGGCGAAAAGCAATAAAAAAAACTCCCACACAAATAGCACCGGATAATAAACGAAACAGTGCAGCGAAACAGACTTAAGTTCTTCTTGGGGAGAAAAAAAGATCCACCGAGAATGGAAGGAAAAACTGGTCCATTTACAAAACATAACAATAATTTCTTGTGCCATAAAAACAAATTGCCTCTTGTATTCTATTAACCGGGGATGGGAAAGAGGGAGACAGGAGGGGGAGCTCAAAAGAACTCAGCCACTCAACTGAAACGAGACAAAAAAACAGTTTTCGGAAATATACCAGTTGATGCTGTCAAGAATTTCTCTACCAGCATCTCACTGCAAAGCACAATGAAAATCACAATCAAGCAAAATTAATGGAAAAAACAATGGTTAAACATCGGGAAAAAAATGCAATTCAAAATAAGTAGCAGGAAATCAAAAACAGTTCAAACAAAGCAAGAAAAAAAATAAACAATAAACTGCTCTCAACCTAAAATAAGCAGAAAAAACAATGATTAGTGCGCATGATCAAAGGAGTTGGGACACCTGTTACTCTACCTTAAAGCCGCAAAAAGCTTCAATCAGTAGTGTGTAGGACGACCCCGAGCTGCTATCACTGCCTCCACCCTACATGGCATACTGTCCATAAGTTTACGGTATGTGTCCACAGGTATTGACCTCCATTCCTCGAGGAGTGTTGTGGTCAGTTCCTGGACAGATGTTGGGCGAACCATCCTGGATCTCACACGTCGTTCCAATTCGTCCCAAAGATGTTCGATGGGGTTGAGATCAGGACTCAGGGCGTCCAATCCAGTTCTTCAACCCGCATCTCGTCAGGGCCCAGTCCAGTCCAGGTGTTCACAGGGGTGTCCCAACTCCTTTGATCATGTAGTGTATATGTCTGGTGTCAAAACGCAAACAAGATGCTTCATAAATCACAGAGCAAATCATAGGGATAGTAATCACTAGTTATTAAAAACCACTTATTAAAAAGAACTCATCTGTATGTAAAAATACTTCATTAAGCTTACAAAATCACACAGACACATATCTATAAAAATACTAAGTATTAACGAGAGACGTTCAAATTTCATCTGGACTGTATTTTTTATAAATTTCATTGTTGTAAAAATCTAAACTTTGATTGTTAAGATGGCAACTACCGCCTGTCATGCAAATGCGGCACTACTCATCCGGTCGTCGTGACAACCGATTGTTTGTTCAAACTAAATGGCGGACAGCGATATGTCGACCAAATTGGAACAACGAATAATCGTCAAGTTTCTCCACAACGAAAGTGTGAAAGCACCTGAAATTCATCAGAGACTTCAAAGGCAGTTCACAGAGTCATGTTTGTCTCGATCTTCTGTCTTTGCTTGGTGCCAAAAGTTTGAAGGAGGGCGAGAATCCACTGATAATGAACCTCATAAGGCAAGGCCAGCAACTGCTGTCAATGACGGCATCATCGCACGAACAAATAAGCTAATAACAGAAATGTCCGAGAATTGGGTTCAATACTGAACATCAGCACTGGCAGATGGGTCCCTAAGCAACTCTCCGAGGATAACAAACCCACCCGTGTGAAAATCTGTTCCATGCTACTGCAGGGAAGGTGATAGCTTCCTAAGGCGTTTTGTGACCAACAACGAGTCATGGATTCATCATCCTACCCCTGAAAGCAAGTGTGCGAGCGTGGAGTGGCGACCCATGAAATTCAAGATGAACTCGTCGGCAGCGAAAGTGATGGCTACTGTATTCTGGAACATTAAGTGTATGATTCTTGTCGAATGCACTCTATTACAGTGACATTTTGAGGACGAACCTGAAGCCAGTAGTAAGGAAAATCGAGTAGGACTCTTACCAGTGGTGTTTGTTTTTTCCAAGGCACTGGGAGACCACACACAGCCGAACTGACTATGGACACAGTGACGGAACTCAAATCTTACCACATCCTCCATACAGCCTGATCTCTCCCCTATCACCATTTTGGACCATTGAATGAGTTCTTGGGAAGCAGAGGTTCGGTTCCAATGAAGAAGTGAAAAGGCTGTCCTGATGTGGTTTCGACATTTGCCTGAAGATTACTACAGAACCAGTATTCAGATGATCCCAGAACGTTGGAAGAATGTATAGAGAAGCAAGAAGGGTTCTCTGAAAAATGAGTTCTGCTGTATGTGTGTGTGTTGGTTTTATTATTTTTTTTGCAGTTTTCTGATTTTATAAAAAATAAAGCCCAGGTCGGATTTGAACGCCCCTCTTATTATAAATAACAGAACATTTCAAAAAGCGCATAAAATCAACGTCAACTTCCTTAAGTTACACAAAAGGCTACCTATGTAAAAAAGAATCATAATTAATAAAAGGAAGATTTGACTAATTCACCTGCTGGCGCACAAACCTGAAAAGACAAACACAATCAGTGGCCACACAACAGGAAAGACAGTTACCATCGCAGATTGAAGGAGAACAACAGAGCGATAGACTAATGGGGATTAGGAGCAGAAGGCCTCACTTATGCCCTTCCCTAAAAGTCAACTAAATCCCTCACGTTAATGCAAAAACCACATCGCTCATTCTCAACTTCGGAGAAAATAAAGTTACAATGAACCACGAGAGAAACGCCTTCGAAAGAACTAACGAAGCTGATTGTCGCAACTGCACAGGGACCCATCTTAATCCTTTCCCTTAAATTAAAAAAACTCTAAAAATTACTCCCATCACTAACAGGAGGGAAATGAAGAGAAAGATGGAAAACAAAGATGACAGCTAAGATAGTTACATCAAAAGTTACTTACTGAAATAATATCTGCATGGCGCCGAATCCCGTAATAAGACGAGGGAAATACTTACGAAACGGGACCCGATCCTTATATCACAGCGACTCTTATATAATACTTGTTATGGGAACCAGTACGATTTCGGCGAATGACTCAAGTACCCCTGATTTTGCGTTGTGTTGAAGATGGCAAAGTTGTATACTGGAATTCAGAAGGTTGAACCACTATCAAACTCGCAATGAAGCGCAAGAGCAAAAAATGCCAAAAAAACAAAACAAAACAAAAACAACAAGGCTAAAATAAGACTTAAATAACGCATCAAATAAAAAGGCATTAAAAAGCAAAACAACACAGTTTAATGGACAAAACAAAAAAGAAATTAAAGTAACAATCAATAACAAGCAATCAATCATAATAGGCAAAGAAGCAACAATGTAATATAAACATTTTATCTCACAAAGCAAAGATAAATGTAACTTACAATCATACTACCCTAACACAGGACGACGATCCTCCTCAAAGTACTGCTGGCTGGGTACTCTGTGAGCAGAAAAATAGAAAAAAACTGTTTTGGGGCATAAATAACGCCTGTATTAGACAGTGAAATTTGGATGAGGTAACAGGGATATAAAGGCAGGAAACAAAGTAAGAACAGCAAATCGGTGCGTACTTGTCTACGATAATCTCAACTTACCGACGGAGCTTCGATTCTTTTCTGGGACATCTGATGAGATGGAGAAAGTCAGCAAGGACCCGGCGTGAAGAAGAGGAAAGGGCTATAGAAGAAGAGTGGCTTAATTAAATATTCAGAGGGCAAAAATCCATGAATATGACAAAAGAGCTAAAATATGGAACCAAACATCAGCTCTACGGGAAAAGGCTGTCGTGTATAAATACACAGAGCGAAAAAAAAGGAGGGAAGGACTGCACAGTTACCACTGTACTCCTTGGTGCCTTGTTTTGGGGTATCATTGTAAGTTTTCTAAGTTAAATTATGAAAAATGAAAAAAGTACTTACATTGCGTTTGTAGACTATTCACGTGGTTCTGGGTTTTTCCAATTCGACACAAAGAAGTGTATGATGGCGATGAGACTTGTAGAATTAGAAAAAACTTTGTCCTTTATGGGTAGCGGAAAACCAGTAACCGGTTCACTAATAAGGGCATGAGCTTCTACAGCCATTGTAATAACGGTGGCCATCAGAAGTGTCCCTAGCCGTGTAAGGAGTAGAGCAGGAAGCACCAAGCGCTGTCCGATAAGGAAGGGTTTGCAGTTTCAGTCTGGATGTCATGGATGTAGAAAAAAAGGTATATCCTGGATGTACAATATGACTTTGCACAAGTCGCAAGAGCTTGATAGACAGGGCCAGTGTAGGCTGAGAAAATCATTTTGATGTTTACGTCTGGGTAGATTTACCCCATGATAACGGTCGCTGAAAGATTAGAGGGGATGTGAATCAAGCTAATAGCAGGAGTATGCCTCTTTTGTGGTTTATACAGAGGATTGTTTTGGTTCCTCCGTAAAGATGTTTGCATCGAAGTCCTAGTGTTTTTGTTGTTTAGGAACCCATGTGCGTCTGCTTTTCGAGAAGCCGTTGGTTGTTTGGGCTAGATGTGGTTGCTAAGATGACGTACTTTTAAAGGAAATGACGTAACTGTAAACAAGCGAGTCCGAGCGAAAATGAAAGAAACAGACTTGGAAGACATTTTGGGACTTTGATGAATTTAGAAAGACGGAATTGCCCCGTCTTTGCTAGATTTGTATTGTAGCTGAATCTAATTGCGTATTGTACTTCCCCGAAATCTCATAGCTAATGCACTTGTTCTTTGAGATTGAGTAATGGATTTCTAAGATAGTTTTCTATCTTTCGTGGACCATTGCATATGTGGATTTTCAATGGCTATGGTTGCTAGTATCGATGTTATAGCGATGTTGTGGTTGACGACATGATGATGTGTACTCTCCTAAACAGAAAACTCATCTCTCCCTAACCCTGAATAGTTTTTATAAATTTATATCTATATATATGTAAAGAAGGATGTTTGTTTGTGGGTTTGTTTGTTTTTTAAAAAAATCTACAGTTTTATTCCGATCTTGATGAAATTTTGCATACTTGACCTTCAAAGCATGAGGAAGGTCACTGTCTACCTCAGATTTCGAAGAAATAATAATTATTGATAAAAAATCGATATTCATGGTTATGGCAGGACATATTAATGAGAAATATTTCATGACCAACAATGCAAGACAAAGTTTTTGCAACAATAAGTATCAACAATGGTATCAACACGCAATTCACAAACACTCTGCACGGACTACAATATATATCTCATGACCAACAATGCAAATAAAAGTTCGTGCAACAATAGGTATCAACAATAGGTATCAACACTATGCAAGGATCAACAATATATGTCTGATGACCAACAATGCAAGGCAAAGTTTGTGCATTATAGAATTCCTGTTATTCAGGCTTTTCTTAGAAAAGAGAATTCTTAGTACTTAACAATTTCTTGAAAATTTTTAAAATGTTCAGTAACTGGAGATAATGTTCAGTAGCGGACTATTGAGTTATTATTTAACCAATTTGGAGATTTAATTTAGCTTTTTGAGGTTGTTCTATTTACCTACAAGCGTAATTCAGGCAACCAGACTTTTGAGAAAGAGTGGAAAGACGACAGAGGAAGCAGTCCTTTAGCTCCGTGCTGTATTGAGCAAATGGTAAGCATGTCAATAAAAGAATCGGCGACCGCTAGACTACACAAAGTGATCAATGACCAAGTTTTGCTTCAAGACATCGAAAGAAGAAAGGAAATTGCAAGAACATCAAGTGTACATCTAAAGTAAGATTACGTGAATAAGAAGTTATTTAGACTAGCTGTGGCATCCTTGGAGAGGTCCATCCATTTTGAGCCTTTAAACAATTTTTTTTCAAATTTTCATTAAGAATTTTTACTGTATTAATTCTAAGCGTTTTCATATATTTTTTAAGATATTTCAAAATTTAATCAAAAAAACAGAGCCAGAGACACGCCTGGATTATCACCTAGCTTATTTGGTAGCACAGCAAATCGAAACATTTCATTAAAATATACATTTTGACTGTATTCTGTAAGTATGTGAATATTTTGGAAACTGAGATACTGATAATGCGATGGCTGAGTGTTCGTTTCCAAGAAATATTAATCATTAGCTTAATCATATTAAAATGATGATGCAGTGACAAGAAATAAATAAGGCAGCGTCTATTGAGGAGGCAAAGGAGTCAGAGGTGTCTCCCTTGAGCTCCCTATCAAACGTCCAGACGACTGGCAAAAATTTATGTGCCTGGAGAGGAAAGAGAAAGAACGAGTATTGGTCACAGAAACTCTTCATCTAAAACATTGGAAACATCTGACTGAACAACGGGAGTTTCGAATAAAGCAAGAGGGTATAAGAGCTTCTACATCAAGGGCAAGAAAAACTTGGGTCTAAAATATCCAGTGATGTTCCCCGATGGTGAACATTTTAATCTGAGGGAAGTCAAGAAGAGTTTAAATAAAGTCACAGTGTATCAACTGGGATTCCTGTTTTTCGGATTTTTCGTACAATGGATAGGCCCTTCGCTCTGTGTTTTATTGGTTGAGTTACTATTTAACCAATTTGGAGTTATATTTTAACTTTTTTGAGATTCTGTTTACCTACATGTGTAATTATCTCGGGCAACGCGGGATTCTCTGCTAATCTTCTATATTTATAAAAAAGGATGTTTGTTTGTGGATGGGTTTGTTTGTTTTTGATACAAATCTACAATTTTATTCCGATCTTGATGGAATTTTGCATACTTGACCATCAAAGCATAAGGAAGGTCACTGTCTACTTTAGATTTCGAAAAAATAATAATTATCGATAATAAAACGATATTCATTATGATGGCAAGGCATATTAACAAGAAATATCTCATGACCAACAATGCAAGGCAAAATTTGTGGAATATAGATAAGTTTTAATGTGTAACAATGCATAGAATTCCTGTTATTCAGGCTTTTCTTAGAATTGAGAGTTCTTGGTACTTAATAATTTCTTGAAAATTTTAAAAATGATCAGTAACTGGAGATAATGGAGAGTTAGCAGACTACTGAGAAAGAGTGGAGAAACGACAGAGGAAGCACTCGTTTAGCTCTGTGCTGTATTGAACAAATGGTAAGCATGTCTTTAGAAGAATCAGCGACCGCTAGACTACACAAAGTGATGAATGGCCAAGTTTTGCCTCAAGACATAGAGAGAAGAATGGGAATTGCAACATCAAGTGTACATTACGTGAAGTAAGATTACGTGACTAAGAAATTATTTAGACTAGCAGTTGCATATTTGGAATGTCTATCCATTGTGAGCCTTTTAAAAATTTTTTTTCGAATTTTCATTGAGAATGTTTACTGTATTAATGCTAAGCGTTTTCATGTGTTTATTTTTAAGATATTTCAAAATGTATTCAGAAAAACAAAGAGACACGCCAGGGTTATCACCTAGCTTATTTGGTAGCACAGCAGATGCAAACATTTCATAAAAATACATTTTGACTATATGGATTTTTCTTCTTAAGATTGTTCTGTTTACCTATAAGTGTTGTTATCTCGGGCAATGCCGGGTCCTCTGCTAGTATATATTTAATGACCAAGAATCAAAGCAAAGTTTGTGCATTATAAATGAGGTTCATTAAGGCATTTAATGAACGTTCCATCCCACCTCTGCGAATTATAAAGCAAAAATGGAATTCGTAACAATACATAAAATTTCTGTTATTTGGCATCTCCTAGAATTGATAGTTGATATAACTTAACATTTTCGTGAAAATCTTTAAAATTGAGCAGCAACTGGAGGTAATGGAAATTTAGCAGAGTGCGGGTTAGCAGCAACTGGTCATCGAAGTTCTTAATCGCCTATCCAACATCTGATGAAGACGAGTTATCCATGCAATGAAAGACACGACTTCCAGTTATCGAAATCGTGTGATTTTTCACAAAATAGCCAACAATAGCTTTATTGATGCTTTGGGTGGTTTGGAGCAGGTGCATTAATTGGGGTGAAAATAGAAGAACTAAGCAGTAACGTCATATAATCTTTTTTCCATTTCCTCCCACTTTCGAAACCACAGACATTATTCCTCATATTTTTCTCTAGCACAACGTAAAACTCACTCAGCTATACATGTAGTCATTTCAAAACCAGATTAGAACAAGATTAAAACGAGAAATCAAAGCTAAAGGAATCAGATTCAGATTCTAACATCGGCTGGAAAGACCTCGTGAAGTTCACTTGGTGCGGACTAAGAACAATCAACATCGACAATTGGTGACAATATCTTACACAAAAAATAAATTCGTGGATAAAAAGGAAAACGTTCGTTTACTAAAGAAACCTCTGCTTGTTAGGTTGCTCAGGAAGTCTCTCGTTGCTAAGGCAGGGTGTACTACTAAAAGAAACGTGTAATTGTAAACAAGCGAATCCGAGGGAAAATTTTTACCAAAAGAATTAAAGACATGGTAGTGCACTTCAAATAATCCAAGTGGCATCAACACTTTTTTACACGTGTCAAAGAAAATGAAAGATTAAAACGAGAAGCCAAAGCTAAAGGAATCAGTTTCAAATTCAGTCGTCGGCTGGAAAGATCTCGTGGAGTTCACTTGG
>JAHWFO010034726.1:371867-388383 GCA_023313115.1 Rhysida immarginata | reverse complement strand
TTCAAATCAGTCGCCGGCTGGAAAGATCTCGTGGAGTTCACTTGGTGCGGACCAAGAACAATCGTCCCGACAATTGGTGGCAATATCTTACACAAAAAATAAATTCGTGGATAAAAAGAAAAACGTTTGTCTACTAAAGAAACCTTTGCTTGTTAGGTTGCTCAGGAAGTCTCTCGTTGCTAAGACAGGGTGTACTGCTAAAAGAAACGTGTAATTGTAAACAAGCGAATCCGAGGGAGTCGTTACCAAAGGAATTAAAGACATGGTAGTGCACTTCAAACAATCCAAGTGGCATCAACACTTTTTTACACGTGTCAAAGAAATCGAAAGATTAAAACGAGAAGCCAAAGCTAAAGAAATCAGATTCAGATTCTAACATAGGCTGGAAAGACCTCGTGAAGATGATATTGCTCAGAACCTTTGGTTGCTACGTCAAATGGTATTTCTAAAGACTAGCTTGCTTTAAATCTAGTGTCTTTTGTCGGCTACGAAACTAGTCATTATGACGTCACTTTGAGTTGCCATTGTTGCAGTACGGGAGAATTCGAAAATGCCAGGTTTCAATAAATTAAAGGTCTCTGGTTTAAATCTACTAGGTAAAATTGTTGTTATAGCGGTTCAAAAAAAACCAGCCACCAGACATTGTTGGCTCCATTTTTTATGGGACTGGACCTTGAAAAGTAATAAGAATTGACGGCATCATAAATTCACAAAAACACCAGGGCATTGGAAGAAATGCTTGAAACCCTGTACGAAAAAGACTACATCTTGGTTCGATGTTTGAATAAGATTACGATCCAAAGCATGCATCTACGTCCAGGTCATTGTGGCCACCGAAAAACAAAATGTTAGTGCTAACTATCTAACTGTCGCCTTATATTATGAAACAATTTGAAGGGTTGCAAAATGACACCCAGGAACATGCAAGAGCTAGTAGTAGCCATCTGTAAAGGAAAGCTATAGCGGGCACCTTAACATCCTAATAATATCCTATGGAAATATTACTTGTTATAACATTATTTTTGTATTTTTCCAAACCATTCCATTATGTCATCTACAAGCAAAAAGTAATGAATTTTAATTTTCAGTTTTAGGAAGAAATGGGAGGAATTGATGAAAATGGTTCTTCAGAATGTTGCTAGGTCTTCCCCATGAAAGAGATTTTGGACACATTCTTCCGTTCTATAAGCTAGATATAATGTCAAAACATACTCACAGCTGTTTTATCATAAAGAGTCCAGTGACGCCGCCAACCTGAGCAAAGGGAAGGACATTTTGGCTCGCATCGCTACCTTGACGTCTGTACCTGAACCTAAAACGCCGCTCCTTTAAGATACTTTCCATTGGGTCAAATCAAGACGAAAATCGCATAGGGTGGAAGAGTGCTAGGGTAACCACAGCTTTCTTCGTAGGATGACCAACGGTTTTGTTCTTGATCTGCCGTCGGAAGAAGACGGTCCACAAAATTTAGGTGGGCCTGAAGATGTTCCATTACATACAGGAAAAACTTCCAGGTCGTCATTCGTTACAATAATCTGCAGAAATCCGACACTCTTCTAATAGTTACGGTCGAAATATTTTTCTGGAGTCATACTCACGCATGCACTTTATAGATGTAAGTGCGGATGGACTACTGAACAAGTTTATTCACTTTGGCAGTATTCACCATGAAATAGTACGCCTGGCCAGGCCTCCGAATATCTGTTCGCCCAGAATGATATCATACAGATCATAGTCTAACGTTTGCCTCACTCAGACTGTTCTACCCACAAACAGCACTCATATTGTTCACTGCCTCTTGATTAGGGCTACTATACTACCATTCAGTTGCTCGTGCACACAGACTGCTTGTATAGGTTGCATCTTAGGATTGTATCATTTTGGAACTTATCTCTAACTATGAATTCCAAATGAGGCCAATAAGGCATGCTTCTATTTATAAACGTTACACACAGACTTGTACATCAGGACACTTAGCGTTGTTTTAAATTGGTTTCCGGGTGCCTTTGATCACATAGCGGTGGTAACTTGACAGAAATATTCAATCAACTGGAACTTTCTGAAGAATATTATCGAGATGGTGACATGAAATAAAGATGATCATGACAAACGCATTTCCTGTGAAAATAGCTCACACGTGATTAGTAATTGAATCATAGTAATTCTTGTCTTATCTAATTTTACAGGATGCACATCCTTTCCTCCTAAATTATTCCTATTCTAGGCATATAAACAGAAGAGTCAATATTTGTTTAAGGAAATCTGTCTGTTTTTAACTTACCGATACAATAAAGAAAGCAGCTATAAAAATGAATACATTTCATGCTCAATTATTTTATTGCTAAAGAAAAGATTTGAAGCCTCCCACGAAAAGCGCTTCATGGTAGAAAAGGAATCTATGTGCTTCAAAATTGTTGCCTCTGAAAGCAACCTGAAGTATACAAAGTCCTTCGAACATCGGAAAAGTTGCGGTAAAGGAAGACAGAAAAATATATTTGAATAGAGGGACAATGGGTGGAAAGTGCTAAAGGGCTCGAAAAGTTTTTGAGGTGCCAACAAATACACTCAATGATCAAAAGTTTACGGACACCCTTCATAACTCATGGAAAATGCCAAATGTCGCATGAAGGTATCTGCTTCGTGTTATAAAGATATGGTTCGTTCAAAAGAGCTCAGCGATTTGCAACGTGGAACCATCATAGGATGCCGTTCTGTAGCAAGTCAGCCGGTGAGATTTCCACCATTATACAAATACCACATGCAACTATAGGCAATGCGAGCAACTACAGCAACAACTACCAGGGAGCAACAGCAGTACAACCACGAACTGGTAGACTCAAGAAACTGACAGAGAGATCGTCGAGTGCTTGCACACACTTTGACAATCGGATGGACGATGGAAGTTGGCTTTGACAGATGCGTGGAGAATGTTTTCTACCTGAGTGTGTGGTGCTCATTTGTAATGTTTGGAGGAGGTGGCATGACGGTTCGGACTGGGCCAGCTTGTTTCTGTTAAAGGAACGATGAATGATGTTGTTTATGGAGACGTCCTGGACAACGGTGTACTTCTAACAGTTCGGGGATGCGCCTTTTCTGTATCGACATACAACACTCCTTCCATAAAGCAAGTTCTCTACACGACTGGTTTCAAGACAACGCGGTTGCAGAAATGGACTTGCCTGCCCAGAGCCCCGATTTCAATCGAATTGAACACCTATGGGATGAATTGGAACATTGATAACAGCCAGACCACGCCATCTCATCCGTGGCTGAACTAACCAGTACTATGAGGCTGGAATGGAGAGAAATTCAAGCTTTTTACTACCAAAAACTGGTAGAATGTCTTCCTCGGAGAGTGGAGGCTGTGATTAGAGCAAAAGGGGTATGCAACCTCTTACTAATTCCTGTTTCTGAAGCCTGCAACGCAGAAATGCTGATGTCCCCAAACTTTTGATCACATGGTGTTTGTAAGCAATCACACTTAGAAAACAGATCTCACTTTCTAAGTTTAAATATGGAGAAAAGTTTCATACTAATTCTTCGTTTGTTGGACAGATTGATTGTTACTAAAATTAGAAATAATAACACAGGCCAATAATGAAGAAACATCTTGAATCATTTTTCGATTGAAAAATGGAAGGAAAAATCTGCGACCTGGATTCGAACCAGGAAACTCGACTATCATGACCGACGCCTTTACCAATTGGGCTATCGCAGACACCCGGACAGCAACTTGGTTGTCTTTAAGACACCTGTATTTAAGACACCTTGTGACAGCTTGGCTGTCCGGGTGTCTGCGATAGCCCAATTGGTAGAGGCGTCGGCCATGATAGTTGAGTTTCCTGGTTCGAATCCAGGTCGCAGAAATTTTCCTTACATTTTTCAATCGAAAAATTATTACCTGTGTTTGGAGACAATCTCCAGTTTTTAATTATTATTACATCTTGAATCAAATTGCCGTATTCTTGTGGTTTTTAGTGTGCTGAATCTGCTTAAAAATATTTTCTATCAAGTTAAGTTTCCAAGTTCAGCGCATAGAAACTGTATTGTTAAATTAATGGGTGTGAAGAAAAGCGGCTGCAATGTTAAAGTATCCATATTTTTTTGGGCGATAAGGAAATTTATCAGACCCCAAACTCTGAATGATTTAAAAGAAAAAAACAAGAAATCTCTGGGGGATAGAAAAAATCTGAGGTCAGATACGGATTCTCCACAAAAAAAAAGCATAAGAATCATCTCTTATAATACGGAGAAAATAATTTTTTGAATAACTTTTTTCCCGTTTTCTCTCGAGGTTTTTTCACTCCTTAAAGAGTTAATAAAAAAATTTTTTCCAAAGCATCTTGATGATAATGCCACCTTTTCTTAGTAAAAATTTATGTGTCTAAGGAATGATTAAGAAATTAATTATTGCAGATTTTTGAAAATTATTGTGAATAGCGGATTTTCAGATGTTTTAGGATACTCACTGGTGCCAACTCATGCTTTCATTCTTCCTTTGTGAATTGGATTTTCATGATAAACAAACAAGATTTAACAGGAAAAGTGACTTATTCATCTAATCTGAAATTCAATTGGATCTAGCCAGTTGTTGCTTCGAGTTTTAATCAGCATTTTGTAAATAAATATTTCCTTTTTTCAAGAGGATCTCTAGTTCTAATAACTGTTTCTCATAGATTAATATAATAATATTGTAATTATTTTGATTTAATTTTTTGTTTTTAAGTTTAATTTCTTTTCCTGTAAGCGTTCAACGATTCTAATATTAACATCTTGAGTTTAACTATTAAGTAAACAGGAAGTTTAGTTACTGTGTGTGTCGTTTCATTTGTTTTTGCAAATTTGCGTCATTTGTTTCCTTTGTGTATGGAATTTTGTCTGTAATGATAAAAAACCAAAGAAGAACGATTTTACCGCTATTGCACATTTTCGTGTTACAGCAGCGAGACGGATAACTAGAACTAACCTGCATTTTAACACACTTTAAATAAAACTATGTAAATATGAAAACTGAACTGTAAATTCTTAAATAATTAAATTTTTTAATCTAGTTAACTGTTCTTATTACAGAATTATTCGTGCATTCGGAATAATTTTACGTTCTGCAAATTTTTGCTCAACGCCATCGCCAATTAACTAATTCGGTAATTTTATATCAGAAAAAATAATAAAATAAAAATCTTCCTTCCAAATAAAAAGATTCAGATAATAAAAAATATTCTGTATATTCAGATTAAAAAACAACACTTTTTTCAGATTATTGATGAAAAATAGGAAAGAAAATTCCACAGCCTGGGATCGAACCAGGAACCTTCTGCTCACCGTTCAGATGCGCCAGCCAATTGCGCCACTGCGAAGATGGAAGCATTACGCTATGTACATGCCCTTTGGGCTGGCTGGAGCAGTACTCAGTTCGCAAGCTGGGACTATCTTTCCTACTGGCGTAATAATCGTTAAAGAATAATAATTGTATGTTCTATGATGATTTTTATACACGCCATCGAACATCCAATTATTATTCTTTAACGATTATTACGCCAGTAGGAAAGATAGTCCTAGCCTGCGAGCTGGGTAGTGCTCCAGCCAGCCCTAAGGGCATGTAGATAGCGTAATGCTTCCATGTCCGCAGTGGCGCAATTGGCTGGCGCATCTGTACGGTGAGCAGAAGGTTCCTGGTTCGATCCCAGGCTGTGGAATTTTCTTTCCTATTTTTCATCAATAATTCAAACATCTGAGTTATGGCGTGTATAAAAATCCTCATAGAACATCCAATTATTATTTTTTCAGATTATTCGATAAAAATGATGTACTAATTATTAAAAAAAAATTATAAAAATTAAAGATTAATTTGTGTGTTATGTCCTCTTTTGAGCTTTTACTCTGGGGGTTTTGTACCTGGGGATTTTTTCCCCCTCCTTTGCACTTTAAGCCTCTGATGCCCGAGGACGTGGGTTTGACCCCGGCCGAGGACGACGAGGATTTTTTCAGGGGGGAAATCCTGAGATCACGCACTTCCTTCGGAAGGGAAGTAAAGCCGTTGGTCCCGTGTAGTCGTTTGCCGGCTGCACGTTAAAGAACACTTGCGAGGCAAAATTTGCGGCCCCTATAACGCCGTCCTGAAATGACCAAGCAGTTGAAAAGGACGTTAATACCAAACAAACCAAACCAACCTTAGCACTTTAACAGTAGGGTTTTGTACCTGGGGATTTGACCGGTGGGTTTTTTTTTGCTGAATCCCGATTCTGTTGCGCCCATTTTAACGAGCACAAGTAGTAATTCAGTTTTAATTAGAAAATGTTAAAACATGATTTCATAAATTATATAATAAAGAAATAATCTCCTTTATTTATACACTAATAAATAATAAATAAAAGATTCCCGCATCTAAAGTGGCTTCGACATAAAATGAATGAAGCAAATTTCTTTGTAATTGCAGTAAAGATGTGTCAATTGTAAACAACCAGTAAAATAGCTAAAATGCTTCAATGATTTAAAATCTCGACCGAATTTGCACTTCCACCGACTTGTCGTCCCTTTGACTGTCATTTCGAGTGTCCCTCATTAAGTGTTGTGTCATAGTGTTACTTATAAAATATAAACAAAATGCCCAGTGGAGATTTTTATTATCATCATCATCATAATATCGTATTTTATTTGATATAATATTTTCTCTTTTGCTTCGGTTTTCATCGCCTTCGTTTTCCATGAATGCCTGCAGTCCGTTTAACTTTGAGAGCGGAAGTCTTTTTATAGCACTCTCGCGTGTCGAGAGCTTTGAAGAATGCAGCAGTGCTTCCAAGATAAGATTCAAGGCTCTAGACGCGTTTTGAAAATCAGATAAAAGCAATGAAAATTACCCCGTTTAGTTTGTTATCGGAATTCTCTGTAACGCATTTATTTTTCCGTGTTTGAAATCCTTTTGAGGGAAATTGTTAATGATTAGGATACATACATAGGAATTTTGATTTAAATGGATGGGAGAAAATCGTGAATATTAAATTAAAATTACAGTCTGTTGAACTTGAACGTCGAATCACCATTGTGGAGTGGAAAAAATCGAGTTATAGAAAATTCGACTCATTCACGAAATAACACAATATGGATTTATTATTAACGAAGGAAAATTTCCCCTTGCATTTATTGACAAAGTAACGTAAATAACACTATGGAAATTACCAGATTTCATGCACAGGGTCTCCTGAATTGTCGGTACAAAAATTGGGAGAAGCTTCCTGGCAGACAAGGAACAAAAAATGTCTGGAAATGTACAAGGTGATTATAATTAAAGTCCCTTTGTAAAAATGCTATAAAAAAACAACCATGAGTCCGAATGACTTCAAATTTGGACTGAGCATTCTTGAAGAAGGGGCATTTGATATGGATAAGAAAAAAAATAGTTCCAAAATTTATCACTAGATGGCGCTGTAAGCGGCATATTATGCCTAGGAGGATTTGTACTATGCAAATTGAAAGATACGCATGCCTTGATTATAAATTCAACATAAGATTATAAATTAAACATAAATTTTCATGCCAAAGCCGTCGTATTTCAATTCAAAATGTCACTTCTAGCTGAATCCGCTTCCGTTATGCCGCTTACAGCGCCATCTAGTGATAAATTTTGGAACTATTTTTTTCTTATCCCATATCAAATGCCCCTTCTTCAAGAATGCTCAGTCCAAATTTGAAGTCATTCGGACTCATGGTTGTTTTTTTATAGCATTTTTACAAAGGGACTTTAATTATAATCACCTTGTATATAAAAAATCTAATAAGCAATCAAATGCCCAATCGACAAGTTTCAGCGGTTGATGATATGACGTCAGAATTCGGTACGTTTACTCAATAAGTACTTACTTTTTCGTCTGTTTTTGTTACTTTGCTCGCTTTTAGCTGTCAACTTCCGCGTATGGGTATACATCAGCTATTTTTTTGAATTATCGCTCATCAAGTTAGCTGTGGAAATTAATACGGCTAAGGCGTATATGGTTGCTTTATTTATTTCATTGTAATTCATGCATTAATCTTTTATACTAATATTAATGTTGCTGTTTGGATGGGAAATTACAATACAGGGCAAGTCAAAATGATGGACCCGATTTCAGACATTTATTCTGTAATGTCTAATAAGCGTATCGTAATGAGACATGTGCTTCGAAAGGTTAACTTTCACAGTTTAGTTCGCACGCAATGTTTTCACTTACTACCGCTAAGGGGCAGCAGCGAGCAGTTAAAGAAAATGGCGTTGACTGGAGAACTGAGATCATTCTGTGTGCTTGCATCACGTGATTTCTACCTGTGGAGGTTTTAAAAGGATCATGTGTACGTACCACCTTGCGTGCCCGCATCACTGCAGCCTTTGCTGATATTGACCGCGACATGCTACGACAGGCAGGAGACAGATTATCGGCCTGATGTGTGTCAGGTTACGCAAGGCGCTCACATAGAACACCTGCGATGTGAGGTGTTAGAAGTAAACTTTGAACGTTTATTTTTCGCATCACATGTCTCACAATATCACATTCTCATCACATTTCACAGAGTAGACTTCTGAAATCGGATCCATCATTTTGACTTGGCATGCATAAGCAATGAAGGCGGCATTCTCTGCTGCTGTCGTTCATGTAAATATCAAGTTTTCTTCATATTTCAGAAGAGAAGATAAAGTTAATTAATCCTTTGCTTTTGTCATCTCCAGGATCACTTCATCTTTCACTTGCGTTGTGAATGCGCTTATTATTTCTGTAAAAATTTATCATACAATTGTTTACAGAATAAATTATCGATGTGAAAAAGCTGACCATCGCATACCTGCCAACTTGCACGATTTTTCCGTACAATGTACGAATTTTGATGTAATTGTACGATTGTACTGACTGATTTATAAAACTATGAATTTTGAAAAAACGCAAAAATTGGGACACGTGTAAAAAAGGCGCGAAAGAAAAAGTGCAGGATAGGTGATAGAAGTCTGTGACTAGTGTTTCTTGAGTGATTTCAGTTTGATTTCGGTGCAACAATATTCTATTTAAAAAGCGGGTATCTCCTGAAACCTCCACGAGCATGATTCAAAGAGATTTCGGATGTTTTCCTTTGCAGCTCTTTTAAGGGACTCAACGGTTCATTGGAATTGCCGGACCTTGAGGAGTTAGTCGCCCAGTGTCCATTATCCTTTATCAGATACATGTTGAATAGGCGATAATGTGCAGTCCTAGGAAGAAAAGGAATCTGGCGGTCTACCTCTTACTCAGGGTAGGCATTGTCCGGCAAAATACAGCCCTTGGAATGGGTAGTAGCTGAGGTCGATACGAACTAGCATTCCATGCCATTTGGCCTAAATGACAATGCTGGTGTTGCATCTTCATAATGACTAGTCAAGAGGAGTTTCTGTGGTCATAGTATTCTAATCAGTAAAATGGGAATATAGAGTTCTTAGGACTCATTTCCGTTTCTGGATTCGTTGAATTAATGAAGTTCTGGTTCCGGAAAAATTGTACAAATTGGCAGGTATGCGCTTGTATATTGCCATGTGCTTCTTTGTTCATCAGTTTATAAAGTGCTTCCAGTATTTCGAAGCTCATTAGCTCATAGATCGAGTGACCTAAACAGAAGAGACACATGTCAACACACTACTCGTTTTAGCAGCAACTCAATGTTAATTTCGGTCATTCATGGAAATTATCATCACCCTTTATTAAAGTGAACGAGCTTTACGTCATCCTGAAAACAACAAGAACAAAACTGAGCTAGTTTTTTTGAAACGCAATTTTGAAAGATTGCACTCCACTTGATGACGTCGTTGCTCCCACTCACTTCCTGAGCTGCGTGTGCTTTTAATGATTTATCGTTATTAAATCACTATCGTTTTATTCATTTTCTGGTTGATTTGTTTGCTTTTTTCCCCATTAACATTCGAAGAATCTCATCACACCCACAATCAATTTCAATTTCCGCTTTGTCGTGTCATCCTGTAATCCTTCGCTCTGCTATTGCGTAACCTGTCAAGCTTGTTTAGATCATGTGAATTATTATGATATAAACTGAGGCGAAGTCTGACAAATTAATTAACTATTGAAAAGCAGGTGAAGCAGAAGTTGAGATATAAGGGATTTTTTTTTTTTTTTTTTGCGTATAGCTGTGCGGAAACAACTCAAATTGGGAAGTGTTGATTAAACTGTACTGTGGTTGGATAAAGGGATTCTTAACAGTAAAGTGCGTGGAAATGATGCGCTGTAAATGTGAGAGGTGAATGTCGACTAGGAGGGTATAATAGCGAATCCTCTTGTCAATAGCTCTAAAGCAGAAGAATGGTGAATGCACCCATGCTGACAAAGCTCGATCAAGTGGATGGACGTTGGCGTATTTGCGCGAAACCTCCGAAAAGAATCACATTGTTGAAAGAAGGTGGCTAAGCTTTCACGGCATTGTCTGGGTCTATTGATAATGTGCGTTGCAAATGATAGTTTGTTGATATTTTGGAAAAAGTTAAACATATTGGAGAAAGAAGTTTAATACATGTCTATGGAAAGTTTCTATTCAGGAAAGTAGATAGTCTTATGGGGATAGATCTATGAAGATCTAAGTTGCTAAGTCGTTGATAATAATAATAAAGAAAAACTCCTTAGCCACAAGCATAAATACAAGATAAACAATAAAAAAAAATAATTTTTTTTTACAATACTTTTGCGATGGTGATCTACTATGATATTATCAGTTCTATTATTGCATTGTAATAGAATCTAGCAAAAATATAAAAAAAGAGAGAAGTTTGATAGTCTTATTATCCGTGACAGACTTTAGGATGATTATCTTATTAAATATAGCTTTGCTCAAAATCAAGCCGTGTTTCAATATTAGGCTTTCAACCACTTTATATTTATTTAATTTATTTTTTTTATTTCTTGGTTTTTTTTAGATACATTTCGTAATAAATCATTAATGCATGTACAGGTATTGGACATTGAAACTGAAACACCTTCGCAAATAGCACTGGATACCCCCAGGGCTGAATAGAACCTTCTGCTAGGTAATTAATTGTATGCATATCAATGAATTACGTGTCAGAGTTCTTGGTAGTCACTGCAGTAGAAAAGTTCGACAGTAAGCTTCAAATTGTCTGTGCAGAGCGCTATAATGGGAGACATATCCGACTTCAAAAGAGGGCAGATTGTTGGCGCGCGTCTAGCAGGTGCATCTGTGTCCAAAACTGCCACACTTTATGTCTCACGTGCTACAGTATCCAGGGTGATGTGTGCATATGAACAGGAAGGACGAACCACGTCCAGGAGGAGCAACTGCAGGAGAAAACGGAAGTTGTCGGAAAGAGACGTCAGGACATTGACCAGGATTGTTGCACGAAAGCGGAAAACCACCGCAGCAGAAATCACCGCAGAAATGAATACACACCTCCAGGAACCTGTGTGCACGAAGACAATCCGTCGTTACCTGCATAAATCCAACATCCATGGCAGGGTTGCTATACCGAAGCCTTTCATCAGTAGTCCAAATGCCTCCAAGCGGGTTCAGTGGTACCGGACGCATAAAACCTGGACGTTGGATGACCTCAAACGCGTCATATTCTCGGATGAGTCCAGCTACACTGTCTTCCAAACAACAGGGAGGGTATTCGTCTGGAGGAGCCCCTCTGATGCCTACAACCCAGACTGCTTGGCAGCACAGTCAAACACGGAGGTGGATCAGTAATGGTTTGGGGTGCAAACTGTGCAGGACCTCTACCGATCCTTCCCAAGACGTGTTGCTGCTGTGCTGGCTGCCCACGGTGCCCCTACACCTTATTAAACAAAGATTTTGGATTTCTACCAGGTGTTTCAGTTTCAATGTCCAATACCTGTATAAGTACAATACAAACTGTGTCAAAATACAGACCAATGAGCCAAGGGCTAAAAAAGAGCCGATATTCATATTGCATATGGTACAAATAATAGATAAGAAAATTGAAACAACAGAGGGTTGTTAGGAATCTATGGTAACAAGTTATAGAGGAACAGAAAAGGTTGAAAACCCCTTTCGACCATCGAGTGTATCCAGTCTGCTATTGCCCCTCATCGCACTTTCCATTTCAAGAGGCTGGAACGCCCAACATCAAGATCAATTCGTAACTACTCCTGTTGACACGCTTTTCCACTGTTCGCGGTCGTCTATTTCCGAGGCCAAAGAGAAAAAAATCCCTGTGTGTCGCTGAATGGAATGGAGCGGATTCGGACATCTTTTTGCATTCGATGTGACTCGACGCCTTGTCTTAGTGCAGCCAACCTTGTTTACCTCTGTACGGTACAAGCAGGGGAAGGTTAGAACATTAGTCTCATAATACATGGCGTTGACTTTCGCCTTTGACTCAACTCAGTGTAAAGTTAACTAGCTTTGTAGCTGTATCTCGCGACGATCATGAAATGTTTTGAAAATGTTTCCTTGCATTTACGGTGTGATTTTCTGAAGTTCTTAGAACCCCTTGGGCGGCAAATAATGGCTCGGCTCTTGTTGCTGTCGCTTAAATAAACATACGCTTTATCTAGTGTGACCACGTATTTCCACTTTCCATTCGCTAGGTTTCGTTCATACACTTTACGGCAGTTGTAAAATCAGTCACGGGTGATAATTGTGTTTACCGGGTACACAGATGTCCATAGGCGCCGCTTTTGGTTTTGCGTGTGTTATTCATTCTACTTGATATAACTTTATTGGAAACTACGAAGCCTCGCTTCTTGTATGCTTTGATAATTTGGGAACAGCTGAATTTGTCGTCGGAATGATTAAAAATTTCTCCGTAAGCAATTTAAATAAATGTTTCCTTTAAAGTGATCTTACTCTAGAAAAGAAAATTTGAATAAGTTTCCATGTTAGGTTATGTTAGATTGTGAAGAAATTCAAATAAAAAAATATCTTTTTTTACTCCTCCTAAAATCTGAAAAGAGAAAACAAACATCGATAAATTATAAATTGTTTATAGTGCGAGAGAAAAGCATATGGTTTTGATGTTTATAACAAAACTTTTCTTAAACCCTCCTCTTCATTTATAATGGAATTTTATTGTTTCAAGTTTAGATTTCTCTTTCACATATAGACTCGACATTTTGAATAACAAATTTTTCTTTCTATAATGTTAAAAAATAAGCGCGATGTAAATGTCAGCACTTTTTTTTTTAGGAAAACACTACATACAGTAGAAGAGAAGGTTTTATTTATGCATGCTCACTAATCTGCCTTTGTAAATAATTAACTAGACTGTTTCTCCTGTCTTCTATTCTTAGCCTGTTTAATTTAAGTCTGTTGATTGGAATTTTAATTAGAAACTTAAATGGTTTCTGTCTGACTTATTTTATTCCTGACGACGCTGAAATAATTAAGAGTGATAATCTGATCCTTTCTTATTAGATTTGTGTATTTAGTAAATTAATTAATTAAAATCAATTAAACAAGGATTTCACACTTAGGAACGGTTTAAATTAAGGTTTTTCTCTTCTGAGCCCGATAGCGGTTTCACCAATGGGCTATAAAAGGATGCGCGATCGCGACAGAAAATTTGATAAACAAATGGTATTCATTCAGTATCGTCTTCCATTTATTGGCGACATTGAACACCTCCATCACATACACCATCACCGATGACGACTGGTAGGTGGCATGCATTTTTTTTTTTAATGAATAACGTTTTTGCCCAACTTCATGTCTTTAGATAGTTAGGTCCCATCTATGTAAACCAAAATCGGAAGGAACCTCTAATCCACAAGGAGATTTGAAATACCGAATATGAATTACCTAATTACTTTTAGGCCTATTATTAATAGTTTATTAATGTTACGATTATTTTTAATACGAGGGTCATTTTAAAGTAAGAACTTTTTTGTAATAAAAGCAAAACTATTATACAGGGCGTTTTTGAATTGAGTACAGATTTTTTGGGAGATGATAGAAGAGGTGCTTAGAAGTATTTTTTGTCATATGAACATGGGGTCCCCGCAGCTCCGTTTACTTACAATACTGCATTGAACAATCAAATGGCACCGGGACGCAGTGTGCGTTGGTAGGCCTAGATTATTTTATTTTTAACAATTAACACAAGCAATCTATTGTAATAACTTTTAAAGTAATTGTTTGCAAAGAAATTTCAAGGTGCACGTGCTTGTTTGTTGAAAAATCTTAGGACAAACCTCGGCAAGGAGATTCCATGGTATCCAACCCCTTTGAAAATACGATTATTGTGCGAATTGTGCTATGAAGCAAATGGCGGTCATTTCGAACAATTACTCTAAAAGTCATACAGGGTGCGTTCACTTATTCACTTGGAGTCACTCCGAGTGACTCCCGTGACTCTGAGTCATTCGGATTCCGTTTCTTTATTTGCTCCGAGTCATTTGGTCTCCGTTTCTTTATTCGCTCGAAGTTAACTCCCTTGACCTCCAACATCAGGGTACGCTTGGAGTCTTTCGGAGTTTGTTTCTTTATTCACTTGGAGTGCGACTCGGGTTAACTCCCTTAACTCCTGCTTTCAAGCTGGAGTCACCGGAGTCAAAAAATTTAATGAGAAAGACGACGCAACAATGAAGAATGCCAACAAAGTTGCGACTTCAACGATGATTTGTTACAATGAGATATCGTTTGCGAGCGCGCCTGTTAGGAGCCGTGGCAACACCTCCTAAAGAGAAAGCCTGTGCACGGAAACGTCATACATTGTTACATCATCATAGTAGTGCATTGTTATCCGTATTTCTACCAATAATAAGCCCTGAATTTGCACTACTATGATGATGTAACAATGTATGACGATTTCCGTGCAGAGGCTTTCTCTTTAGGAGGTGTTGGCCGTGGCAACCACACAAACAAGAGAAGATTTTATGTTAACTATCAACATGGCCGCCTCTATCTTTCGAAAGTGCACGATCATAGACTATCATAATTGGTTAGCCTTCCATTGTTGTAGGCTGGGCACAATACAAACGAAAATTTAGCTTAAAATTGATTGAAAATTTGATTCGAGACAATTTCTTCAGCATAATTATTAATTTTTATATGCTCAATCTCAGTTCCATCTTTACGCATGAGGCCACCCTAGCCTCTGTGATAATAAATTAAAATTACAATTATGACCAGAACTTTGTTTTTATAAAAATAATAAAAAATAAAAAATATGGTATTGTTTATTCCTGTTAATAAAAAATAACTTAATGTTAAAGGTTCCCCATAGCCAAAAGTGCCATGGTCACTGCTCATGCTTTTCTGATGCCTCCGGAGGTTGCGAAGAGGGGAAAAAATATCTTGAATCGTTCACAAGCAGTGTTGCCGATTTAGCAGGGATGTGTCCAATTTAAATGATCATTTTCATTATTTTGTGCATTATACATTAATTAACGAATTAGTATAATATGTTTATTTATTAATAAATGATTCTATACTCATTTCTAAATGGAGAAGATAAAATAACAAATAATAAAATTAAATAATAAGTTCACCAATGAATAATGATGAGAGTTTTTGAAGAGAATTGAAGATTTGTAAATGAATGGTAGATGGTTGCTGTGCATTGTTTAATTTTTATTAAAAATGTCCAACAAAAGACAAGCGCATGAAAAAAAAGGCTAAATTAGCAATACTGCACACAAATGATTATAACGATCAAAGTCTTCGATTGTTAGTCGTTGTGTTGACTCTGAGCCATGACGCTAGTACTCTGATCACGTGATCACATTGACTCAGAGCATGACTCCGAACGAATAAGTGAACGCACCCACAGTAGATTGCGGTGTTAATTGTTAAAAATAAAATAATCTAGGCCTACCAACGCACACTGCGTCCCGGTGTCATTTGATCGTTCAATGCAGTATTGCAAGTAAACGAAGCTGCGGGGACCCCATGTTCATATGACAAAAAATACTTCTAAGGACCTCTTCTATCATCTCCCAAAAAACCTGTACTCAATTCAAAAACACCCTGTATATATTTTCAAAATTTTTTCTTTACCAGATTCTGTGTACCTTAAACAATTTTTCACATAGTTTCCATGTTTATTTAAGCACTTGTCATAGCGCTCAATGTACTTCCGCAAGGTCACTTCATAAAAGCTGCCGCAGATGAAAATAGTCACCCAGTTTTTACTTTTTCATCGTCGCTGAAATGCAGGCCGCAGAAGAACTCCTTTAGATCCCGGAACAGGTGGTAGCCACTGGACGCGAGGTCCGGACTGTAAGGCGGATGGTCAAATTGTTCCCAAACAAAATATCTGATTAACAGTAGCTAATTTCGATTTATTACATACAGTAAAATCAAAAATCAAAGTTTATGGGAAATCGTTTTTTTATGAGTTATTTCTTATTGAAGTTATTAGCTGTTTAACTAGATTCATCACATGCATTTATGCATTTTAAACCATATTTATATAAGCGGTATATAAATTTATACATGCATTTCATTCTGCATAAATTGGAAAGTTTCGTTTATTATTTAATTTTATTATTATTATTATTATTATTATTATTATTATTATTATTATTATTATTATTAT
>JAHWFO010034726.1:246198-337446 GCA_023313115.1 Rhysida immarginata | reverse complement strand
CCCCCCGAAGAGCGTGAGCCACGGATGGTCGCCCATCCAGTGACTAGCCGTGCCTGATGTTGCCTAACTTCACAGAAGTTGTGTTTCAGTGAAAGCCCACCAGGCCACGGCCTCCCCCGTAATATAATATTAGGCTATTCTATTTTTAACGGACGAAAAAAAAGGAGGTTCTCAAGTCGACGCGTATGACCACGCGTAACTTTTATGTATGACCACGCATAACTTTTTACGGTGTAGTGCGATTGTAATGTTTCTTTTTTTTTTAGATACAGTATATCACTCCTATGGGTGGAAAAATGGGGGATGATTGATTTTTACGTATTGACTTTTTTGTATCAAACAAATCGTAATGACGAGATAGAAGCGGTTATTCATTACTATTTTCGTCAATCGAAGAATATGGTACTTGGCACGAACCAATAACAAATATTATCCAAATCGTTCAATAGCACGTGCACAAATGGTACCTTCACGACCCCACCTAGAAATTTTCAATGAAGAGATATATTAATATATCAAACAAATCGTAATGACGAGATAGAAGCGGATATAAATTACAATTTTCGCCAATTAATAAATATGGTTGTAATCGAAGCAATGGCACATGCTCTAATGGTACCCTTATGACATCCTCAAATATTTTCAATGATAATATATGGCATATAAAATATCAAACAAATTGGGATGATGTGTCATGAATGAATATAACGTGAAATTAAAGATAGTCGAAATTGCTTCCAAGGAACCTGGTTTAGCAGAACCATTGTGGCTCACTGGAACTTTCAGTGCTAAGATATAGCATGTAATATATCAAACAATTTGGAATGATGTGTCATAAATGAATATAAGGTAAAATTAATGATAATCCAAATTGGTTCAAAAGTACGTGGTTTAATGGATAATTATGGTCCATTAGAAACTTACAATAATAACAAAGGGCGGTATGGTTCCGTGAATGGTTTAGTTTAACCTTTCTGTACTTGGTTATGTCATTCCTTAATGGTTTATTATGTATCGAAAGTTGCTTTATGCGTCATTATCAGGGTGGGGAAACGTGTCTGTCTGTCCGTCCGTAACTCTAACTCCTCCGAGGCTATGAAAGATTTTCTAAATCTATTTTCGTCAGTCGATGAATATGATTCATGGCACAAACAAATCACAAATATTATTTAAATCTGTTCAATGGCACGTGCACAAATGGTACCTCAATTTTCCCGCCAAGCAATTTTCATTGGCAAGATATATTAAGAATATATTAAAGCGATTATTCATTACTATTTTCGTGAAATCGTTCAATAGCACGTGCACAAATGGTCCCTTCACGACTCCACCTAGCAGTTTTCAATGAAGAGATATATTACTATATCAAACAAATCGTAAAGACGAGATAGACCCGTATAAAAATTACTATTTTCGCCAATTAATAAGTATGGTTCCGGGAATGAACCATTTTGAAAATGGTTGTAATCTAAACAATGGCACGTGCTATAATGGCACGATATGACACCCTCAAATATTTTAAATGATAAGATATGGCATGTAAAATATCAAACAAATTGGGATGATGTGTCATGAATAAATATAACGTAAAATTAATGATAGTCGAAATTGGTTTCAAGGCACCTGGTTTAGTGGAACCCTGACTGTTCATTGAACTCTCCATGCTAAAATATGGCATGTAATATTTCAAACAAGAAGAAACAACAGGGCAAGAATGAATATATAAAAATAGTTATAAACTTCGTAGATTACCGAATTTGAATCAATGGAACCTGTTTTAAGGTTTTCAAAAGCAATTCAAAAATTTTGGAATTATGTTTCAAATAGTTTATGCTGGAGCTTCCTGTAGCCTTTCGATACTTGGTTATGTCATTCCTTATTTGTTTATTAATATAGCTTCTCTGCATTGAAAGTCTTTCCTCGCGCTAATCTCTACTCTCCTCATTTGTTAGTCTATTTCTCTTTGCATAGGCTTTCAACCTTTTTTTCTCATTGTGGGATTCTTCTAAATATCGTTTTTTCATACGAGCAGCATTTTTGTAAGCCTGCCTATGTTGGTATAAAAATATTGTTGTTTTGTAATTATTTATATTATATGGATAACAAGTTCTATTGACTATTTCACAGAACAGTAAATAATTCATGTAAGATGAGTAAGTAAGTACAATGTAATAGTAAACAAAAATTAGTAGATAATATTAGAATTTGTACATTTTAGCCACAAAAAATTATAAAATAAAAACTTTTAAAAAAAAATTAAACCGACGAAAAAAGAAACTGAAAAGGGAAAAATAAATTAAATCTTTTTAGTATTAATAATGATTAATATGTAAATTTCTAAACTAACAATCACGCAAATTAATAAATGCTTTAAAAATAAACAAAGCAATATCAAAATGCAACGTGTAATCTCTAGTGAGAAGCAATAACATTTATCATATCCGGTCAATTTAGATCATTGCATGAAAAGGCGGGGACAACGATATAGCGGCCAAATTTAGGGCCTATTATTACTAGAAATACGATTAACAATAGCCGCTTGATGATGATGTAAAAATGTATACACCTTTTGTCCGCAAGCCTTCTCTCTAGGAGGTTTTGCCCCAGCGCGGAAAAGTCACCTGACCCAACACCTCCTAGAAAGAAAGCCAAACAACTGAAACGGCATACATTGTTACATCATCATATTTCGACCATTGTTAATCATATTTCTACCAATAATAAGCCTTAAATTTGGTCGATATATGATGATGTAACAATGTATGATCTTTCAGTTGTGAGGCTTTCTTTCTAGGAGGTGTTGCCTGACCATACAAGTCCGAGTAACAATGTAATCTTTCTTGTTTCCATCCTGAAATTTAACAATCAGTAATTTTTCGTTTGTTGGAAATAATAAAGATTGGATTATTGGCCGGAATAAGATGGTCAGGTAACTTTACCACGCTGGGGCACGTTATATCGTTAGCCCGATGGAAAGGTCATAAAAATTGCTTGATTGTTAGTTTGGCGCCGACTCAAAATTAGTTAAGTACTTACATTAGTTTAGAAATTTACATATTAATCATTATTAATACTAAAAAGAATTAATTTATTTTTTCCTTTTCAGTTTCTTTTTTCGTCGGTTTAATTTTTTTTTAAAGTTTTTATAACATCATAAGTAATGGATAGAAGTTGCTCTGTTCCTCATTTAAGTCCAATTATTATAAACCACTATGTCCATTGTATACAACAATTTTTGGATTTCTAAAGGAACCGGCTATTAAAATTCGCCCTGAAGATTTCACGCCAACCGCAAATTCAGGAGTTTGTATCAAGCATTTTCACGATGATTTTTTAAGTAAAGAAGAAATATTTACAGACAAGCAAGGTAATGAATTCGTTATACACATCGCGACCAGAATAAAATTAAAACAAGGCACCTATCCAACATTTGTTTCTGAACATACACCTCATTTAAATGAAGCGCTTCCCAAAACAAGAAAGACATGGGATGAAAGAGAACAACTCAAATGGAAGTAGCTGTATCCGCCTGCTGCTAATTCTAAGTTAGATAAATTTCCATTGAGAAGGGCGTTTTCATGGATCAAAAATGAGAGAGAAAAAAAATGTTCGTCTTGAGAGCGATGTTTTTACAATAGTCTATAATTATGAGTCAAAATTGATCCATACTCTATTAATAATTAACTAAGATACACAAGCAGAAATTGGATAAGAAAAATTAGCATAATTTTCTGTGACAAGAATATTGTTACAATTGAAATAAATTTAAAAAAAAATCATATTTCAAAATTTAAGGAAGTAACAATCACAGTAAAACAAGAAAAGGAATTTAAAATTTTATAGAAAAATATTACAAGTAACCTATTCAAATTAGCAAGCAGAATGCCACGGCCACTTAGCATTCTACGATCTCTAGCATGACGTCAGCAATTCAGTTGTCAGGCCTGGGGGTCTAGGCTGAACTCATCGACAAGCTGTCGATCTCGAGAAAATCTAACCGTCGATAAGTGGCATATTACACATTTATACACAAATTTACACACGTATGGCTAGATGATATACACTGATATACACAAGTTTACACACATTTATACATAATTTTAAACATTTATCCATGTATACACATAAATACATACATAAACACATACTGTGCCCGCGCCACGAGAAGGCGGCTGCGTTTCCAAAATCTCTCACATAGCGCGCTAGCTTCCTTGGCCAATCCATTTTGCTAAAGGGTACTGCAAAGTTACTCAGGTCTTGGAAAAAGTTATTTTTGTATATGGAAATTCGTGCAAAAATGGTAAAAAAGAAAACGTCACATTCTGAAGGAAGGAAGGTTGCTCTGAACGTCATTTCATACGAAGCATTTCAAAAATGGATTGGCCAAAGCACCTAGCGCGCCATGTGAGAAATTTTGGAAACGCAACCGCCTTCTCGTGGCGCGGGCACAGTACCTGTAGACACACTATATTATTATTTTCACAGTCCAAGTTCAAGTTTCACAAGAGAGTATTTCATGTATGTAAATATTTTTAAACAAGTTGTTGTTAATATTTTTACAAAATGTGTATTCTTGAGCTATGTGTATTTAGCCTGCAGGCCGGAAACGAAGGGAAAAAGATTTTAATAAGAATTCTATTGCGAAATTCTGAAATAACGATCGCCAAGTGCATAGTCGACTGCTCTTGAATTGTAGACAAGAATGGCAGAATTGTAGGCAGTTGTCAAAGTCTACACTAGAAAATCGACGGTGTAGAGTCTGTACACTGTAGACTCTGTAGACAAGTAGACAAGTGTACACTGTAGACTCTGTAGACACTGTAGACAAGTCGTGTTCATGCTAGCTCGAATCGACAAATGCGTCATTAACCATGTGACCATCGACACTTGTCGACAGTCGACTGCTTGTCGATGAGCTCAGCCTAGACCCCCTGGATAGATATAGTACGGCCGTGGTTTTATGTGAATGAAACGCGTGGAAACGCCTGTCGTTTTCAAATGAACGCGGAGTTTGAAGGATCACGTGATTGCGGTTTCAGATTAGCTGGCGGCGACTGTAATTGCTTTTATTATCTAATTGCTTTAATAGCTGTTAGGTGTATCTTAATAAAAAGCTACGTTCTTAATAAAAGAAATCTTGTTTTTAATAAAAGACTAACTGATGTTAGCCCTATTGTTATCAAATAAAGTTGCGCGTAGCCAAATTAATCTAAGGTAAGCATGCAATAAAGTTATATATAATTTTATGTATTTGCAATTTTTATGTAAACAAACATCGCCTGCTTCAATTGCACATGTAAACTTATTGATTAAATGTAAAAATCACGATGGTTCATAGAACGCGCTTCTTATTAAACTGGAAAAAAAAATGCTGAAAACGTGACTTCGAAGGGCCATAAATGTTTGTTTTTTTTTTTTTTTCCTATATTCAATAAAAGTTCCAGAATTATATATTGTGTACATTCATTTATAGAGAAGAGCAATAAAAATTTTAAGATAAGAGCACGCGATAGGCTAAATTGCTCTTTTCCGCCCACTTGCTAAATTACATAGTGTTTATTATTAAATTTAAATATCTGCGTGAAATTTAGAATTCAAGAATAGATTATTATACTTGTTATTATAATAAAATAGATAACGAAGATACTAATCCAGAACCATTATTTGTATTGCAATTAGATTTAGAGATTATGTAATTTATTTGAGAGAGATGTAAATATTTTTGTTGTATGAATTTGCATGCTCGGTAGGCCTAATTTTTTTATATCCTTCCTTTTAAAGAGGAAACTACTGATCACAAAACGCATTTTGTGTTGTTACTGCTGTTCACTTGAATGTCGACGATTGAGGTCGATGGCAGGATCACCGGGTCATGGGTGACATAAAGAACCGGAAAACACCTTAATTCCGATTCAGGAATCTATATATTAAGAGAGAAAACATATTTTTCCAAAACCTTTTCTTATTATTATCATCTTTTTCCTAAATTTCATCTCGCTTTTATCCTTGTTAATGAATGGTCCTCAGGAAAAGAAACCGAGTCTATGTTATATTCCGAAATTGGAGTTGATTATTTGTTTGATTAATATTTGGAGTTATTTTCTCCTTGATTGCTCTCAATTTGACTTCCCTTAAGGAATTTTTATAATGATAATGATGATGATGAAAGTGAAGGAAGGAAGTTAAGAGGTTTCGTTTATAAGATAACGATCGGGTAGGAGACTTAAGCGCTTTTTGATGTATTAAGAAATAATCTAATTAGTTTTATAATTAATAAGTTATTAATAAATCAAATATGAGATCTAAGACTGAAATAGATTAACGAGTTTATTTTTGCCAAGATATTAAATGAAATGATAAGCAACATGAATTTGAAACTTATTGATTTTCGATTGTCAGTTCCTATCAGGCAAAGATCTTTAATTTCATGATCTTTCTTAATAAAAGTGTCAGACTTGAATACTGCTGCTTATTCGTTACATGCTTTTGTAACTGTTTCATATCTAGATATTTTCAAAGTTAATCGGGAGTAAAGAGTTACAGGCTATTTAAAGTGGACATACAGGGTAATCTAACAGTAAGGAAAAAACTTTAAATTGAGTAATTCACACACGAATGCAGATAAAAAAAGATCCTGTTTGCACAGAAACGATTGAAATGAAGTCGGGTTTTCTTTTCAGGAAAAAACGTTAATAATAGAACAACAAATGGCGTTGGCTTAACACATTTTCTGACGACTATGTTGCTGAATGGAACATGGAACATTTATGTAAGCCGGCATCGTACCGTCTGAAAATGTGCATAAAATGATGTTTCTGATCTAACAACATCATCTGTTGGTCAAAAACCGAACAGTTCTGGCATTAATTTTAGCTATGCAAACAGAATCTTCTTATCTGCATTCATGTGCGAATTATTGAGTTTTAAAGTTTTTCCTGTTTTTTGGATCACCCTGTAGTTATTTTTTTTTAAGCCAATGTCGATATCACCTAAAAGTTTTTATACAGGAAGTTTTTGAATTGAGTACAGATTTTTTGGGAGATGATAGAAGAGGTCCTTAGAAGTATTTTTTGTCATATGAACATGGGGTCCCCGCAGCTCCGTTTACTTACAATACTGCATTGAACAATCAAATGACACAGGGACGCAGTGTGCGTTGGTAGGCCTAGATTATTTTATTTTTAACAGTTAACACAAGCAATCTACTCTATGACTTTTACAATAATTGTTCGAAATGACCGCCATTTGCTTCATAGCCCAATTCGCGACGCCTTTTGATGGATTGATGTACAGTCATGGACAAAAAAAACGCTCTCTCACTCTATGCTGCTATATTTTTAAATGAGCGTTTAAAATAGGGTGGAATGATTTTATTGCTTAAAAATTTAGATAATTTTCTGACTGAACTAAACAATATCAGACACCCAGTGGCAAAGTAGTAAACGCTCGTTTAAAAATATAGTAGCACAGAGTGAGGGAGCGTTTTTTTTGTCCATGACTGTACGCGTGGAAACAGTTGATTTGCACGGTCGCTGATGTCACCTGCTGCCGCGACAACACGAGCCGCCAATTCTTCTTCGGTATCTACGGGTTCGGAGTACACCATTGATTTTATGCTTCCCCATAAAAAGAAAAATCCATCGGTGTGAGATCTGGCGATCTCGGTGGCCAAGCAACTGGTCCGCCACGACCAATCCAACGACCAGGATATGTCTCATTTAGGTAATCTCTAACTGCTCTTGTGTTATTACAGTTATTACAGTAGATTGCTTGTGTTAATTGTTAAAAATAAAATAATCTAGTCCTACCAACGCACACTGCGTCCCGGTGTCATTTGATTGTTCAATGCAGCATTGTAAGTAAACGGAGCTGCGGGGACCCCATGTTCATATGACAAAAAATACTTCTAAGGACCTCTTCTATCATCTCCCAAAAAATCTGTACTCAATTCAAAAACACCCTGTATACATTTAAAAATTAAGAAAAGAAATAATAAAATGTCCACATGCTGAAATCGAAATTACTTAAAAAAATAATCAATATATACAATTAAAAAAGGACTATATTAAAAATTGCATAAAAAGCAAGAATATGGCTACAAAACTCACTGCAGCCTTTAAAATAAAATAAACGTAGGAATTTTTAATAGTGTAATTTTTTAAATCTTTTTTTTAAATTGTGTATGTAAATTTATTCAACAATTAAGTGTGGAGTTATTCGCTATTTGTAATCTGCTGTTCCATTTCGCACTCAGCTCTCGATGCTTTGAAGCAAAACTTGGGCATTCATCACTTGGTGTGATGTAGCAGTCGCCGTTTCTTCTGTTGACATGCTTGCATCGTCGACGGAACTTCGATGACCATGCATCACTCACCACTTGCTCAGTTGCAGTAGTGCGCTAACGAATCGGATACAGCGCCGAGCGAAGCGACTACTTCCTCTGTCGCCTTTCCACTGTTTCTCAATAGTCTGCTAACTCTCCACTATCTCTAGTTACTGCTCATTTTTAAAGATTTTTCAAGAAAATGTTAAGGACTAAGAACTATCAATTCTAAGAAAAGCCCGAATAACAAGAATTCTATGTATTGTTACTAATTCCATTTTGTTTTATAATTCGCACAGGTGGGATGGAATCTTCATTACACTTCTTAATGAACGTTAAATACAGGGTGAGTCAAAAGTCTGTGTCCTCCCTTCTATCTTGGATACAAATGTAGTTATGCGTAGTAGATACACACAAAAAAAACAATTACAAACTTGTTCAGCATCAAATAAAGAATGAAACAAAAAAAAAAATCAAAATCCGATGAACAGATCACCCCAAAACCTCATTGCAATCTATGCAACAATGGCATTAACACCAGTCACATACATTCTCATGCCAAAAGTCATGGGATAGCACATAGTAACGTGTGGGACCTCCTCTAACCTGGCGAAGTGCCACAGTGCGATGTGGGATTGATTCCACAAGTCGGTGGAAGACATCTGAAGACATTGCCAACCATTCCGACTGGAGAGCTTCCCACAATTGCCCGTTACGGAGTCACCGCCGGCTTGCATAGTGCATGCTTGACAACTTGGGTCCATGTCCTTCATGGGGTCTGCGCCAAACACTAGCCCTACCATGAGCTCGTTTCACCTGGAATCGAGACTCATCAGACCAAGTCATACGTTTCCAGTTGTCAAGTGTCCAGTCGATGTGTTCATGAGCCCAGGAGAGACGTTGCTGACGATGTCTTGTGTGATGTGAGATACCTCCTATTATACTCTGTCCAACGAAAGTTGAAGTGGGCGTGTCCAGTTAAACTTCCTATTTCAATTGTTAGATATTGTTGATTCTACTTTGGCAACAGTGTCTAACAGTTTAAATAGGAAGTTTAACTGGACACGCCCACTCCAACTTTCGTTGGATAACGTATAGTATGCTTTGCCATTATTTTGAATATCGATTATTATCGATAATTATTATTTCGAAATCTCTTGTAGACATTGATTTTCCTCTTGCTTTGAAGATATTATGTGCAAACGTTCATCAAGATCGGAATAAAACTGTAGATTTGTATAAGAAACAAAGAAACAAGTTTTAGAGGGTAACCATGCTATTTGTACCGTAACAGTATTAAATAATAACTTAGGAAGGTAATAACGTAGTCATATATCGTTTTCAGCATGTTACAAGGAAGCTCCAGGAGTTTGATCTGATTATTCGCAGTGAAAAGGAAGAGCAGCGGGCGGTCCAGCGAATCAGATCTTTTTCGCTACCGACCTGGCCTGGGAAAAGGTTTTCATCCGGGTATTATACGATATTTTTATCTGGTGGTTGTTTACCGTAAGTTAACCTGTATCTCTTCTGCGTTTTGCCGTGGTAGACGCCTAACATTTGTTCTGTAGATGCCATTGCCTCTGCAATAGATTGATGTTTGTCTGCGAAATGGAACACGATAATTAAGTTGTTTTGGATGATAAAGGCCAAAATGGAAAAATGGTCATAAATGTTTTCACACCAAATGACTTCCTCTTTTCATGGCGTTTTTTTGTCATCTTAATTTAGGAAATTGTGGAAATTTCAATTTTTGAGAATGATCACGACGGTTTCGCTATTGAGTCAGCAATGATGTTGCGGAATTAGTGTGAATAAAAATATTTAATTTATTGCAACGCAATAGGTTATTCTAATTTTTTTTTTCAAAACGGTGCATCACTCCCAAAATTATGAAAAAATTCTGACATTACCTACGATGAGATCGCTTAATTTGAGAATTTTTTTCAAGTTTCAACTCTATTAGAAATTGTTGGAAAAAATTAATGAGATTTTCAATCTTTTTTTTTTTAATTTGAATTTCGCACCAAAAAGCTGTATAAAGTTATTTTGTAACGTATGAACATCTTTTATATTATCATTAAAAACAACTTAAATTGGTAGCTTAATTACTGATTTTTAGTCGCTTCAATGTTCAAATACATGAAGAAGATTCTTTTCAGTATATACATGGTGTCTCAAAAAATGTACTAACACTTTGTTTTTTTTAATCAGCTTTATCTGGATAGGGTGCGTGTTATCAGCTTTGTCCGGACAATGACCGTCATCAATTTGAACATTTGCGAAGATGATTCTTTAATTACATTTGTCTTCCGTAGTCTCTATGTTCATAAATAATGTTTTTATAGTCATTCAAAGTGTTAGTACATTTTTTTGAGACACCCTGTATTCTGAAATTCTTTTTTTTTCCCCCATGAAGTCGAAGTTAGGTTGTTTTTTTTTTCAAAAGTGTGTTGTATTTATGTTAAAAGTGAAGTTTTTATGTTGAATGACTCGGCTAGTGTTCTAAAATTGAAGCGAATTTTTTCTACACCTAGGAGACGGTTTCACGCTCGGTTGGATTTCTAGGAAACATGATGTGCTAGTTCCGCAAAAAATTGGTAACGTTTACCTAGAACTAACAAAACAAGCCAATTTTCACCTCTCATCAAGTGTAATTTTGGAAGGTATCGCTTTTGAAATGGAAGGATTGTGTAACCTTGCTATTTGATTTCGTAGCGTGATATTCTATAGATTACAAAAGTGTGGGAAGAGATTTTGATGATGATTGGGCTCTACTTACTTGCAAACACCCTGTACAAAATAATGGAGATAAAAATAAAATATAAAAAGATATTCTAGATAAATGGAATGTTTTTTAAATTCCTTCTTCTTTTAAAAATGAAAAACACATTTTATAACAAATAAAAATAAAAATTGTTCTCTATATATGGACATATGTTCCTGTTGACCATTGATAGTCTCCTTTTTTCAAATTTGTCTTGAGATGAATTATAATAGCGCTAAATTCAAGTCTTTCCTTCTTCCTTCGATGTTGGTCTTCCTTTTAAAAAATTTCAATCTGGCTTTTATTATACAGGGTGTTTTTGAATTGAGTACAGATTTTTTGGGAGATGATAGAAGAGGTCCTTAGAAGTATTTTTTGAATTATGAACATGGGGTCCCCGCAGCTCCGTTTACTTACAATACTGCATTGAACAATCAACTGACACCGGGACGCAGTGTGCGTTGGTAAGCCTAGATTATTTTATTTTTAACAATTAACACAAGCAATCTACTGTAATAACTTTTAAAGTAATTGTTTGTAAAGAAATTTCAAGGTGCACGTGCTTGTTTGTTGAAAAGTCTTAGGACAAACTTCGTCAAGGAGATTCCATGGTATCCAGCCCCTTTGTAAAATACGATTAGTCCATATGTAAATGAACTAATCGCATTCTGGGAAAGCAGTAGGTAAAGATTTGTTTTAAAAAGTTCACTTGATGTGCTTTTTACATGTGTAAAGTTAAACAAACAGTATGAATCGTTTTACATGGAATGATTATGCAGACATGCATCTGTGTCTCGGTGCTGCTGGTACCATGGATGGCGCAAGGCGTTTGTATGCTGAACGTTATCCCAACAGAATTCTTCCCAATTGTTAATTGTTAAAATAAAATAATCTAGGCCTAGCAACGCACACTGCGTCCCGGTGTCATTTGATTGTTCAATGCAGTATTGTAAGTAAACGGAGCTGAGGGGACCCCATGTTCATATGACAAAAAATACTTCTAAGGGCCTCTTCTATCATCTCCCAAAAAATCTGTACTCAATTCAAAAACACCCTGTATAGTTCATTAACTCATCAGACATTTCGGTTGAGATCAGTGTTACTGTCGTTGTTGTTATTGTTGTTGTTGAAATGGATTAAATTATATAATAAACTAGCAGAGGCACCCGGCGTTGCTCGGGATAATTCCAGTCGTAGGTAAACATAACAACCTCAAGAAGTTAAATAATAATTCAAGTTGGTTTTCAATAATTCCACAATTTCCTATCGTCGCGTCTGATGTTCTAGACTGTTGAAGAGTTCCAATCACACAAACTTTCGGCAATCATCTGAACATTTGTTAGAGAGCTGAAAGGAGACACGTGCATCTCTTTGCCTCCTCGACAGAGACTGCCTTATCTATATCGTCCATTATACTTATTTCCTGCTTAATTTCCCCGGCGTTGGTGTTGAAATATATGGCAACAATAACTTCGACGAAACAACCCTCTCCTTGGGTGACAGTGGATGCACATGATCCTTTGTGCCTGTGCGCTCTGCAATTCCAACAAACTGAGTGCGGTTATTTAATACTTGGTAATCTATTGATGCAATTCGCACTCTGCTCTCGATATTTTAAAGCAAAACTTGGGCATTGATCACTTGGTGTGACCTAGCAGTCGCCGTTTCCATCGTCGACGGCCACCTGGGAACTTCGATGACCACTGGGTCACTTACAACTTGCTCAGTTTCTCAATAGCCTGCTAACTCTCTATTATCTTCAGTTACTGTTAATTTTTAAAGATTTGCAAGAAAATCTTAAGTTCTAAGAACTATCAATTTTAAGAATAGCCCGAACAACAGGAATTCTATGCATTATTACAATCTTGACCAACTGAGATGAGAAACTGGAAAGGACTGTGGATAACGACATGACCAACTGACAACAACCTCTTGTCCACAAAAGAATTTTATTAAGCATATACGTATTTCGAACTCATTGAGTTAATTATTCAATGCCGATACAGAGTTTGGTTGAATTACAGAGAATATATACAAGGGCCGGAGTGGCCATTCGAAAGGTAAAGACACATGATGGTCTTTGTTAGTGGTCAAAATCTGCAGAACTGCACTGGTACGTGCTTTAATGGTAACATTTTGGTACCAATAGAAACTTCAATGCTTAAAAATGGCAAGCAATATATCAAACAAGTTTTTATCATGTATCATGAATGAATATAATCAGAATTTAATCATAACCGAAATTGGTTCAATTGTTCGTGTTTTAATGAGAATGCTATTGTATTAGAATGCGTAAATATGGCATGTAATATATCAAGGAACTTGTAAGGACCTGTCTTGAATGAATATAACGAAAAATTAATGATCGTAAAAATTGGTCCACGGGTACGTGTTTTAATAAAACCATTATGGTATCATTGGAAACGTTCAGTGTTAAGATATGACATATAATATCACAAACAACTCGCAACGATGTGTTACGTTTATTCTTATCCATTTCCAATGGGAATCTTTATGATAAGGAGGTGATTATAGATAATTACTATCGAATTTACTTAGCATATACAACACATGTAGTGAACTTTTTAATCTATCGTTTCATCTGTTTCATTATGAAAAATTTAATTAAATACAGCCACAGTTTCAAATTCAAGTATGAGAAAATAAGAGTGTAAGAGCAATGGTCTGAAGATTACCGAAATAAATGTGACGACGTGAATGTGTCGGATCGATTGTGTGACAAAACAATCATGGGACGAAATGAATGTGGCAAAAAGTGACTTTGATGGAATGAAGTGTGACTACATGAAACCGTCTTTAGATTTGAAAAAAGGAGGGGGTGAGCCAATGACCATGTTGTTTTGAAGGGGGAAATAAAGATTTTCCATGTAGTAGCCACAGAGAAGATGGTGGGGGGAGGGGGTAAAATCTTAATTTGGGACACGTGATTTATGTATGGATGACCCCTAATTAAGAGTTTTCAGTGTTTGCTTCTTCGGGAAGATTTACATCAAAGACTCCAAACAGGAACATTTGTTAATATATAGAGAATACCTTTACAATGGTTAAAAAGAAATTTAAAAATAACAATTATGAAGTACCGAAGGGTACTTTATGCTATTATTGAAAGGAAACTTGTCCGTTACTCGATCTTCTCGGAGTGTATAAAAGATTTTCAGCATCTTTTTTCAAGAATCGTTAAATATGGTCCAGCGCTTGAACCATTTCGAAGATGGTCGAAATCGATACAATAGCATGTGCTCTAATGGTACGATTTCGACACCATGAAAAATTTTCATTGTTAATATAAAGCAAATAGTACGTCAAACAACTCGTAATGACAAGCTAAGAGGGAATCAAAGCTAAGATATAACACAATTACGGTACTATTGGAAATTTTCACTGCTAAGATATGACATTAATATGTCAAACAATTTGTAACTACGTGGTATGAATGAATATATAAGAGTAATTACTGTGTTGGAAATGGTTAAATTTGATTCAGTGGATCATGTTATGATGCTTTCAAAAACGATTCAAAAATTTTGAAAATATGTTTCAAATGGTTAATGCGACTTGTTTAGCCTTTCGGTACTGGTTATGTTATTCCTTAATGGTTTATTATTTATTTTAATTTGTTATAACATGTTTTTCATTCTTTATATATAAAAGGTGAAGGATTTTAACAAAGTACATTTAATTAATACGATTAATTACCTCTTTAGTAGCTATACTTAAAAAAGATATATTTAAAAATAAAATAAAAACATGCAATTTGTGGAAAAATATAAATATTTAAACTTAATGATTAACATTTTGACTTGTTCCGGCAAACACAAAAAAATACAGCGTTCATAAATTAGTCTTCCTCGATGAGTGAGAAAATTTTACCAACGTACCTATGAGGGGAAAAAAATATTTGTGTAAAAGGGAATTTTTATTTTACTTTATCATATCCGGTTTGTGACCTTCTATTTCTGTAGGCTCTCTTTTGGTATTCATTTATAGCCACGAAAAATGCATTTCTGCTCAGCGTATTTTCCTCTTTAAAAGTGAGTTTCCCTTTCCCCGATCCATAAGAAGAAGGAAGTTGGAAAATCTTTAATGGAAATTAGAAAAGGAAACCTTCTTAATTTCATATAACGGATTTTCCTCCGTACTTGAGATCAAGTTTTGATTTTGACTATATAGAGTGAGCAAAAATGAACTCAGGTGCAACCATAGTCTAAGGAAATATAGTGTAGCATAATTTTAATGAGTAACTGACGTTGGGAACTTTATACACAGATAACAGGATTTCTTTAATTATGTCAATGTCAGTTAAAATAAACTTGAATCGCGTTCTACGAGGATTTCCATTAGCTTACTACCTCCTTATGTCTCCTGGTTATTCCCTGAAAAGGTTAGAGCAGATTTCAAATATTTATTTTAAATAGATTACCATGAGACAGAAACAGACTCCGTACATTACTAGATAGAGGAAAATTCAAAATTTTTAAAATCCGATTTGAAGTTGTATTCACTGCCACACAGCGGCGCTGCTTCTTGTTTATAGGAAATCGGTGGTACCACAAACGTCGTTTTGTGTGCTGCTGCAGTTTGCTTAGTGTGAATCCATTTTGAATTCAGCCGTAGGCTCATCAAGTTTGAAGCTCTGACAGAAGGGAGATAAGACCATGAAACTTGGTGATATAGTTAATCCTCTTCAACATAAGCACCACACACTTTCACACACTTCTCCCAACACCATATTTGTGGAAGTCCATGTTCTGACCATTGAGAAAATGTTCTACCTCAGAATTGACCTCGTCTGTCGGAAGAGGAAGAATTCAATAGCCCAAAGCAGCTTCACATGTGACAGTTTCCTGCACTGAATGAGCGCGTGCGTTATCCGGGAGCAAGCGAATGCCCTTGGTCAGCTTCCCGCGACGTTTCTTCTTGATGACAGAAGATCCCAGTAAGGCCTCTTAAGCACTGGCGACTGGTTGATAGCAACCTGGAGATATAAATAGAATAGAGGCAACAGTTGGGCAACCAGGTGCGTAAACGCCAATTATTCTAGTTATACGAGGCGTGTCCGGAAAGTAAGTACCGTTTGGAAAAAAACCAAATAAAAACATTTTTTTTCAAAACAAAATTTATTTTTACATAAAAGAGCATTTCTTAAGCTATTTTTCTACATAGTTGCCGCCGTTGTTCAGACATTTGTCGTAGCGGGAAACCAACTTTTCTATGCTCCCTTCATAGAAAGATGCAGCCAGCGATAATTTAAGCGATTTGTGCAAATCTCATGCAAAACAGTTTTTGAAATTTGTTAAACTCGTTACAAACATTCTTATTGTGAACCGTCTTTTTTCAAGAATTTTCTCATTCACTTTTTCAACCAAATCATCATTGACAAGAGAAGGCCGCCCACTCCGTGCTTCGTCATCAACATTGATTCGTCCATCATTGAACTGCCTAACCCACTTTATCACCATTCCATCAGTCGTGACTTTCTCTCCATAAATCTCTACAAGTTGACGATGAATTTCAGCTGGCTTAACATTCTTTGCGTTCAAAATCCGTAATTACAGAACGCACTTCACAGTCCGCAGACGAAGAAATTGTCTTAAACATTTTCAATGATCATTAACAAATGTAAACACAACACAATCCGGCTGTAATGGCATCAGTGCAAAGATAATAAATCAGAGAGACGAGCCTGCATGCTCGGAACTGCGAGGGTAGTAGAACGAAACGGTACTTACTTTACGGACAAACCTCGTATCTTGAGGTTACTGGCAACCTGGTTGTTGGTCACCGCAGATATTGATACATCAAGGGATATTAAAAAAAAAGCTATATAAATGTTTTCATTAAATGCTTAAAAGAGCCAGTTGTAGAGAGATTGGGAAAATTGATTGATTCAGGTCAATAAATTTTAATTTTTGCGATGGTTTAATTTGTTTTCGTTTTTATCGTCCATTTTTATAAGTATGACAATGAAAGCAACGCGTGAAAGTAAATTTTTGGCTTATCTTTTAGTGCTTATTTTGGCTTGGTTTTTTTTTTTGTTGTTTTTTTAGGGCTTATAAGTACGACGGTGGGCTGAAAAGTAATGCCTCCATGACTATAACCGATTTTCAAAATTCTTTTTGTATCTGATACTCATATTTCTCCTCTATGTAATGCACTATTCACTTTTCGACATAGTCCCCATCCCTTTCCACGCATTGTACCAACGCGTGACTAGTCGGGTGAACCCGTCGGAGAGGAATTCCGGGGTTGTCGTCGACACGAGGATTGAATGGCAGCTTTGGATCCTCTTCTGCAGCACGATAAGGCCACACAGCAGAAGGGGTTGCAGCGCCTACAGTTCAAAGATGAAAAACTGCAGTTCAAAAATGAAAGACTTTGTATCTTGCGACTTTCACCACTTCCCAAAGAGGAAAGAGCACCTTAAGGGGCATGAGTTGCGTTCTGACGACGAGGTGAAACTTACCGTTTGGTCTTGGTGTCGATAACCACCCCGTAATTCCCCTCCGACGGGTTCACCCGACTAGTCACGCGTTGGTACAATGCGTGGAAAGGGATGGGGACTATGTCGAAAAGTGAATTGTGCATTACATAGAGGAGAAATGTGAGTATGAGATACAAAAAGAATTTTGAAAATCGGTTAAAAAATAAAAAAGTTACAGCCATGGAGGCATTACTTTTCAGCCCACCCTCGTATATGCGCATATTTTAGTACTTTTTAGGCTGTCCTCCACTTTCGCCCCTTCCACTATCGCCCCTTCCACTTTCACCCCTTCCACACTCGCCCCCTGCAAAAATACTTTTAAGACCCACTTTCATAAAAAAGACCCTGCAGAGAGGTTAATAAGTCAAATAGAAAACTAAGAATTCAGTTATTTAGAATACTTACCTAACCTAACCCACGATATTCTCCTTTTAATTAAGAACGATCTAAATTAAAGCTTTCCTAAAATCTAAATTGTTTTAAAAGAAATAAAATAAAAATAAAACGCAAACAATGTTTTAAAAACAAGAAAAAGATAATTTATTAAATCATTTATATTTCATTCATTTAAAATTCCATGATTCGCACAGTAGTCGTTAGCCTGATTATTATAGGCCCACGGTTTTCAAAAATGTTTGAACAAGTACCACCCCACGAGGACAGTAAACTGAAGTACCACTGTCAAAGAATCTTTAACAGACGTTCGTGCTGTTTTGAAGAAAGATCAATCTATAATCACCAATAATTATGACGTTATATTGATACTACACTAATTAAAGAAGCATTTTAAATAAATAGAAGGTGTAAAACCACTAGTGGTGGGCGATTCCGAAACTCGATTTCTGAGTGGAATCAATTCTCGATTCCATAACAAGAAATTAATCCTCCCGAGGAAGGTATAGGAAAGTAGCGGGAGCGCTGAGGTTATCTATTTACCCTTTTATCTGCACTTTTTAACCCCCCCCCCATTTTTTTAATCGAAAAATTGATTTTCTCGAACGTAGTATTTAGAAAATGAAAAAGAGCTCTATCTTCTTTCGTTTCTCCTCATTTCCAAACGAATGATATATGACATGCCGTATGTTGCCATAGCTCTAAAGACCAAGTGACTGCCACCCCCACAACTTCGATCCTATTGGGACAATTTGGCCCAAACTTTACAGAAATGTTGATCTCACTTAGAGGAATTTGCATACCGAATTTCACTCCTTTATATGCATAAATACTCGTAGACCATTTGGTTCCCTCTAATTTCCGCCCCCGAAACTCCGACCCCAGTGGGCCAATCAAAACCAAACTAAATAGTGAAGATGCACATGCCCATAGTAAGCTACATTCCAAATTTCAACCTTATACCTCAAAAAATGCGGAAATTATGAAGGGGACGGACGGACGGACAGACAGACAGACGGACATTGTGAAAACAATAAGTAGCTCCATTCTTCCGCTACTTAATAATCAATCTAACTTTTTTTAACTGCTTCACAATATATTGTTATAATGTTTCTACTTCACAATAAAAATTCATGAATGGCTTCTTCTATGTGTTTATTTTGCCACTCTTTTAACCATGGAAATAAATTACAATAAACAGATTTAATTTTAATAGTTTTTAAAATAGATACAATATTTCGCCCTTTCAATTTTTCAGGGAATCGCCTACCACTAAAAACCACTTAAAACAATTGGGTGGTTATATGATTAATAAGTAAATTTCTAAACTAATGTAATTACCTAATTAATTTTGAGTCGGCGCCAAACTAACAATCAAGCAATTTTTATGACCATTTCATGCAATGATCTAAATTGACCAGATATGATAAATGTTATTGCTTATCGCTAGAGATTTCATGCTGCATTTTTATATTGTTTTTTTTTTTATTATTTCTTTAAAGCTGTTATTAAGACTTCCGAGCCGCTGGGCATGGTTGTTTGTGTTTAACCGCTTACATTGATGACCCTAAATATAAAAGCGTATTCCTCTGTATTTCGTATGCATATTTAAGAAATAAAATGCAATTTTCTGTATACATTTCGTTATTAATCGTGATCAGCTAGTCTCCTTACTTCCTGGAGATGAAGGCTGTGCAAAGAAGAAGAAGTTATTATTAATTTGCTCGATTGTTAGTTTGGCGCCGGCTCAAAATTAGATAGGTACTTACATTATAGGCAGTCGCCACGTAAGTTGAACGACAGGATGACGTCATTTCCAACGCCAGCCAATAGACGTTAACGGGAAGTAAATCGCTTAGTTATTCCATGAAAGCATCCGCTTTCGTTTTCGAAACATTCGTTTTCGTATTTATATTTAGTTTCCATTTTCGTTTTTTTTTAAATAGATAAATGAAATTAATAAATTAATAAATTAAAAAATGACGCAGAATATCGATTCGAAGGTAATTTGTTTTATATTATGACTTTTAATAGGCTTTCCACGTTTCAACGATATCTCCGCCTTTACTATAGTAGAACAAGTGCATCATGGGTAAAACCCAGACAGAGCAAATTGATGAGAAGACTTACTGCGCATGTCAAAAAGATCGTTCAACTTACGTGGCGGTGCTATAGGGAGTGCAAGTGGCTACGTCACAGCTGACGTCGTTTGCGCGATGAAGGGGCCAAGAGCCTAGGAAATGGGATCGCTGGTTCCAAACATTGGAACCACGCAATATACGTACTAGTAACGTTGAAACGGGCGGCCACTAAAAATGACATCTCTTAAATTATTATGTTAATTTGTGTAATTTATATTATTATTAAGACATTTAATACCATTATATAAATTTAACATTAATATTAGAACGCTTTTTAATCACTTTTAATCACTTAACAAAAGAATGCCATCGTTCGCGGATCTTTCCTTCTTTCGGAAAACGATAGATGTCTAAATCGCTGTTTTGGCTCCTTCTTGAGCAGTGAGGAACTAAACAATTTCACAAATTAAATGTGTTATAAACACTGGGCTTTTATAACACAAAGCGATTTTATTCCATCCCTACGTTGGAACCATGTTAAATCCCGAAGCGTGAAGACTTGTTTGGAACCAAATCGAATCACGTGACTGAAGAATTCCTAGGACTGACGTCACACTTGCACTCCCTATAGTTTAGAAATTTACTTAATAATGATTATTAATACTAAAAAGATTGATTTTATTTTTCCCTTTTCAGTAGTTTTCATATGTATGTTCGGATATGTGGACACCTTCCAGCATCTTATTGATTCTCACGCCTTCTAGCTGCTTGTCGAATGTAAAGTTATTAAGTACCGAAAGATGTTTTATGCTATTACTGGGGGGGGGGGGGTGTCTGTCCCTCTGTAACCCACAATCGAAGCGTATGAGAGATTTTCAAAATCCTTTTTCAAACAACTCTTAACGAAAAACTATGAGCGAATATAACGTTACTAAATAATGATTACTATGGTGTTGGTCCATAAATTGAGCGATAAATGTGGTTCAGCGCACGAACCAGTTTCAAGATGGCCGAAACCGACACAATGTCACGTGCTCTAATGGAACCATTATGACATCCCCTAAAATTCTCAAGGGGAAAATTCAGGGTCGGGACACATTAATATGACCACCTCTTCTCGAACATGTTGGAACATCCCATGGTATGCAGATGAAAACTCATTGCAAATCATTAATAGCTGACAACAGCAGACGTGTAGTAGCATCCGTTAACACAGCAATTGTCGCCGTCATGGGCAGAGCAAGTGACCTGTCGGACCTCCAAAAGGGGATGATCATTGGCTATTGGGCCAAGGGGGGCAGCATTTCAGAAACGGCCACCTTTGTGAACTGCTCTAGGGCTGCCGTTGTGAAAGTGTGCCGCGACTGGACGAACCAGACAGTTTCGAGCAACCGAAGAGGTAACTGTGGGGCCCCACGGGCCCTCGATCCTAGAGGCGAGCGTCGGTTATGACGCCTGGCTAAGGCCAATCGGCGTGCCACTGTTGACAATTGACACAGCAAATGAACAGTGGGGCCACTAGGCGTGTCAGCACCAAGACAGTGCAACGATCCCTCTTGAGTTTGGGGCTCCGGAGCAGGTGTATGGTAACAGCACCCATATTGACGCCTGTGCATCGCCGAAAACGCCTCCTATTCGCAATGGACTATCGCCATTGGACCTCGGCCGAGTGGCAAAGGGTTGCTTTCTCTGATGAGTCGTGGTTTCTGGTGAACAGAGTGGACGGACGATGGAGAATTCGCCGGGAAGCATCTGAGAACAGGCATCCCGACACCATCGTTGACAGACAACAGGCTGGTGGGGGAGGTGTGACTGTTTGGGGGATGTTTTCGTGGTATGGTCTGAGTCCACTGAATGCTGTTTGTTACCTGACGATCGTCGCAGACCAGGTACACCCCTTCATGTCGACAGTGTTTCTTCAGAGTGATGGCACCTTTCAACAGGACAATCTCTCTGCCATACTGCCAAAATTGTCCACGACTGGTTCGAGGACCATGAGGATGAATTCAAGCTACTCCCATGGCCTCCAAACTCCCCGGACCTCAACCCCATTGAACATTTGTGGGACCATCTCGATCGCCATGTCCGCAAGCTGGACCCTCCACCACGCACGGTGATGGTATTACGGGATGCACTGATCGCCGAATGGTCCCAGATACCTGCAACCACCTTCCGAGGACTTATTGACTCTCTGCCACGTCGACTAGCTGCTGTGCTTGCCGCCAAAGGTGGATATTCTGGATACTAGCAGATGGTCATATTGAGGTGTCCCGACCCTGTATATCAGGGACTTCAATAAGTTCAAGGTGTTTCCCGACAGATTGTGTTATCTTAGTCTTTTTGCATCGGGCAATACTACAGCCAACGTCATCGTACAGGTCCACCATTAGGCTCGAAATGGCAGTATGTTTTCTTCCGCCGAAGCGTAAACAACATATGTTTTCATAGCGTAAAACATGTCAACGTTCGTGCCAACCAAAGGTGTGTTTGCGGGGAATCCTACTGCATTACTTTTTTCTGTGACTGGCGATAAACAGTGGATATACAGTACTACGATAACCCGAAGCGTAGCCATGCATCAGCATCGACGGCAAAGCCGAATATTCATGGTTCCAACTCATGCTCTGTAATTGGTGGGATCAGCTGGTGTAGTCTATCAATATGATATGAGCTCCTCAATCCCAATGAAATCATCACGGGATCGCTATCTACTTCTGAGGAGAGCATTGAAGATAAAACGGCCGACAAAGTCATTTTGCAGCATGACAACGCTCGGCCACATATTGCAAAACCGGTCAAAACCTACCTGAAAACACTCAAATGGGAATCTTACCCCACCCGCCGCATTCACCGGACATCACTCCATCCGACTACCACCTGTTTTAATTGATGACGCATGACATCGCTGAGCAGGACTTCCAAACTTGGAGAGGTAGTAGGGATAGTCGAAACAAACAACTTTTCTTTATACCAGTTTTGCGAGAAAAATTTATTTATCAACGCAGAACAGTTGCAGCAGAACCCCAAGACATGTGAAAACGGTTTGCAGAGGATCAGTCAAACAATGAGCACCCGTGCAGTCGCACATGCTTGAGGACCATACAACGAACAGACTGTGCAGGCTTTGCGACCCAACGTCTGCCAACTACGTGTACACGTTTCCGACTTTGATCTTCGGAATGTTGCCATCAATCTCGCGTTTGGTTAACTTGTTTTGTTTTCTGATGAAGCACAGTTCACCAAGGATGGCCTCTTCATTTGCCACAACCGCCATGTGTGGAACGATCACAAACACTTTGAACAACTGTTGTAACTGTTCTGTGTTGGTAAATAAATTTTTCTCGCAAAACAGATATAAAAAAAAGTTGTTTGTTTCGACTATCCCTACTACCTCTCCAAGTTTGGCAGTGCAAAAGACAATGGAATTTTTTTTAAATATGTTTGAAATGGTTTATGCGACGGCGCTTAGTTTGGGCTTTATGTACTTGGCTATGTCATTCGTTAGTGCTTATTAAATCCCAGAATGTGCTTTATCATGTGTAGTCTGTCTGTCTGTAACTCGATCTTCTCGAAGCGTATGAAAGATTTTTAAAATCTCTTCTCGACAATCGTTAAATATTGTTCGCACCATAAACCAATTCGAACATGGTCGAAATCGGTACATTGGCATGTGCTCTAATGGTACTATTATAATACCTCCTAGAAGATGGTCGAATTTGATTTAGTGGAACCAGTTCTAATATTTTCAAAATAGATTCAGATATTTGGGAAATATTATGTTTCAAGTGGTTTATTTGTTACAGGAACAGGTCTGGAATGACGGATAAATGAGTAATACATACAAGTAAGAGGTACTCCTTGACAAAATATTTATTCTTAATCGTTGGCTTACATTCAGAAGTAACATTTGGCTTCAGCTTTGACAATAAAAAAAATTGAAATATATTTTGTACATTTTAGTTATGTGAAAATATACTCGTGTACGCACGGACGTATGTATATGTATATACAAGACTTAGAATTTATTATTAATAACAATGGGACAACAAAAAGGAAGATCAGAAGATGTAGTTCCAAAGACTCAATTTGGACATCTGCCAGAGTAGAACACTGAATAGTTACACGTTTGTATGGGCGTACATGTGCAGCGGCGAGATAACATTGAAAGTGGAGACAATGAGATAGAGAGAGAGAGCAATAATAAATAGAACACTCAAGATCAGATGCGTTTTGTATTATTGGAATAATAATAATAATAATATTAATAATAGAGGAAGAGGACTCGTTTTTTTGGGATTTGCGTAACGGGGTACGGTTTTATAGGGTTCTGAGAAAGACATGTGGATAATTAGACCTCGATTTATGGCGGCGTTTGTTTTATATATAAATATTTTGAAAAAGATAACAACATAACAAACAGATGGCACATATGAAAGAAGCTCATATTGGACCTCTCCAGTGATACTGGAGATTAACAAAGACTCCTTGGTAGTTATATAGTCTTGTCGGCTATATGTCTCATTGAGCATTTTGAGTTAGCTGTCTCGAAGGGTTTCTAACAGTTGATATCCCTTTTTGGGGGTAGATCATTAAAGACTTTGGTATTCCTGAGCACGTTTACATCTTGAAAGTTTGTATTTTCTATAGAGAGTCCTGCGTGCACTCATGTTGCTGTGTAGTTGGTATTGAGCGTTGCCGCCGACAGTCCTGTGAGTATGGAGCCGTTGAGGCCGTACTCGGACGAATGAATGATACTGGTGCTGCTGCAGTGCTCTCGCTGGCTGTTGCTGTTCATGCTGGAACGCGTGAAATACACGCCTTCTTGGATGCGTACGCAACACGCTGGGCACTTGCGGCGCTCCCAGGCCGTGATGAGGTCCCGCATCACGCTCGCCTTGCACACGTAGACGATGAAGAGGAAGAAGCCTTGCAAGCCGTTGATGAAGTCTGTGAAGTACCAGTACGGGAGGGAGTTGTGCTTGCTGAATAACGCTGAGATCACCTCCATGATCCAGCAAAGTCCCATGACGACTAGGAGCTTGACGTACATCTTCATCCTGGGAAAGAAAGAAGGAAATCAAAAATTATATTTTTGGTATTTTCTAATGTAAAAAAGTGAAATTTTCAAAGCTAAAATATGGCATGTAATACATCAAACAACACAAAATGATTTATCATGAATGAATAAACGTGGGCGAATTTGTTAATGAAACCATTGGAAATTTTCAGTGCTAACATATGGCATGTGATATATCAAATTGCTTGAAACGACATGTCATAAGAGTAGTTACACTGGTGGACAAAAGTTTGGGGTAGGTGTGTTTTCTAAGAAAACAATTATTTAGAGATTTTATTGTTATGGCACCTTTTAAGTTACTATTGAATATATCAAAATTGACAATTGAAAAATTGATCTTTTAATTTGTTTTTAAGTTACATGCAAAGTATGCAAACTGAACTGGTCAAAAGTTTGGGGTAACAGGTAAATAACCGACATTTTTTACAGTAAAGTGCATGAATATTTGTGCATTGATTTTTTGGAGTGTGAAGAAGTGTCTTAAGATGATTTCTGATGAGAAACGAAGGAAATTCATGTTTTGTATGCTCAACACAAGAACTTCAAGCGAGAAGCTGAAATTGCTCATGTTGGCTACAATACAGTAATCAGGGCAATTAAAAATGAAAACAGGAAGACAGGAAAGAAGATGGGAAACCCATCTGCACTTACAAGACGGACAAAATCTAGCATAAAATGCCATGGGAGAAGAGAAATTGCAGCTGGCCACATTGTAAACAGTATGCGCATCGAAGTAAATCTTGTTTTGAAGGCTTCAACCAGAACCATAAGGCGTGAATTGCAGCGTGAGAACTTTCACTATGAAGCTATTGAAAAATCACTGCCATTAATACCAAAAAATAAAATAGCAAGACTTCAATTTGCTCAGAAACACATCATAAGAAGACTGATTTTGGGTTGGTGGTATTTTCTGATGAAAAACGATTTTTCCATGGATGGACCTGATAACATGTGAAGTTATGTTAAAAAACAAGGCCAAAAACCAATTGCTCTGGTCAGGAATAAGCACCAAATGGGAGGAGGAGATGTGATGCCATTAGGTGCCATTTCAAACACGGGTCACCTGAAGATAAAAGTAATTGAGGGCAAATATACGGCAGCCAATACTTAGAAGACCTTCAAAGCACATCCATTCTTTTCTGCAAGAGACACTACAGACAAAAACAATGCGTATGACAGCAAGAGAATGCATCTATCCACACAGCACGAATTTTTACTGAATGATTTTTCACTAACAAAGTTCGTAAACTAGACTGGCCGGCAAGGAGTCCCGACCTCAACATTATAGAAAATGTTTGACATCTTATGAGCCAGGATATTTATGCTGACAAACAGTATTCAACTCTTATGCAGCTAATCAATGCAATTGAGGCCTCCGCTGTTAAAATAGCACCAAAGACCATCAAGAAGTTATTTTCATCAATGACAAATTGTCTTCTTCAAGTTATAAAGTCAAATAGCGGTCAGATTTCATATTAATTTCCTTTACTTCTGATATCTTGATGATTATTTACCTGTTACCCCAAACTTTTGACCAGTGTAGTTTGCATTATTTGGATGTACGGTAACTTAAAAACAAATTAAAAGATCAATTATTCAATTGTCAATTTTGATATAATCAATAGTAAGTAAAAAGGTATCATAACAATAAAATCTCTAAATAATTGTTTTCTTAGAAACACACTTAACCCAAACTTTTGTCTACTAGTGTAGTAAGGTCGAAGATGGCCTATTTTAATTTAGTGGTACCTCTTCTAATGATACAATTATGGTAATATTGGAATTTTTTATGCTAAGTTACGGCTTGTAACACATCAAACAATTCGAAACGACGTGTTAAGAACGATTATATAAGAATAGGTAACAAGTTCGAAGAAGGTCGAATTTGATTCAGTGGAACATGTTCTAATGTTTTCAAAGACGTTTCCAAAAATTTTGGATATATGTTTCAAATGGTTTATGTGACGGCGACTAGTTTGGCTTTTCGGTACTTAGTTATGACATTCCTTAAGGTTTTATTGTTATGAATGTGTACAGTTCGTTGGGCCTATTATTATAAATAGCTAATTTTTATTGGTACCTGTTAGGGCTATCATCATCTGTCTGTAAATGATAAGGAGTATCGTTATCAATTCTTTTGTGTTGTTAGGCGTAATGTTATCAATAATAATTGCTGTATACTTATACGCGTTGCTTGAAATAGGCACTACATAATATGTAATTTTGTATTTTTTTAATGTAGCGCACTGTACAGCATCTCTTTTAATTACCCGCATACTTCAGCAGGTAGTCATGTACCAGTTGGCTTTGTTAATAAAAACAAGTTAGTGAGCTGTAATATTTGTTCTGTTTGAGCCTTTAATTTATTTTAATTGTTTTTCCCTGAGACGGTGCGTCACAAAAGATAAATTGAGGAAACCTGAGTATAAAGGTGTGTCTTTAGTTGATTAGAGATTAAAAACGAAGCCATACATTTAGAAACCAGCTTTAGAAAAAAATTTACACTCAGAACTCGACCTCTGAAGGTGACCTCATGAAAACCATTTCTAGGTTAATAAATAAAGAGTGAAGCGTTGAAAGGTGGTTTATTAACTATCTAATTAGCGTTATTTAATTATCCGAATTCTTCAGCTTTTCAATTAAAGGAACAACCGATTAAGAGTGAAGTGAGAGTGAAGTTCCGCCAATTTTACTTTCGCGTTTTAAAAGTGATTGCTTAAGCCTACTTCCCTACCTTTTCTCCTTTGGGTTTTCTCAGTAATTCCTTCTTCAATTAAGGTCAGTGAACCTTACTCAGGAACAACTTTTTTTTTTTTTTTTTTATTTCTAACACCTGACGTTTCTTTCATTCCAATGGGGAAATGAGGTCACCTAACTATTTGATCCCCCGCGGGGTCATGTCTGGATTTCTCGTTTGGGAGGAAGCTAGATCCGTGTCTCTCGGGAGATTATTGGGCTGAGGATGTTTTCCTCTTTTGTTAGTCTAGTGGTGATTTCTAAAATATTTTTCTCGTGTTTAATTATCGCGTATTCAGGAATGGTTTTCTGGGCCTAGACTGGCGCCAGCTATTTTCGTCAGGAAAGGGTTCCTGTAATAACAAGATAATTTCTTCAGCAACAGTTAGAGGTCATGAATTTGAATATTTGAATGATTAGCAGTAGCAGATTTCATCACTTTTCTTTACCTTCACTTCCTCACTATTTGCAGGCTCTAGGAATGCATTTGCAATGCTCAAATAGCGCTCGTTTGTGAATTGTTTATCAGAGAAATTTATTAAATATAAATATGATATTATTTGGTTAATTGATTACATTTACTTATTGGTTATCCTCTTTTAAATTGTATAATTGCAAATTAATTAAATATAATATTGATAGTTGAATTAAAATATTAAATAGATGAAAATGAGAGATAATTTTTCTAGTTTCATCTTCAAGATTTTAGTTTTGCAATTAATTTTTATTGAATTGTTGTTTGTTTGCTTTGTTGAGTTGTTGTAAATATTTTGCTGTGTTATGTAGATGAGCTTATTTATTTTGTTCTTTTAAAAAATATTATCATCACTACAATAGATGATGAAGAAGAACAAAGAGAAAGAATAATAAATAATAAATAATCCACAATTAGAATATATATCAATCAATCAATAAAAAAATTCTAGCAGAATAACAACGTAGTTTACGAAATTTCATGTCAAAATGTCGAAATTTCAAGTCTACACTGGACAAAAAAAAAATGAACACGAACGAGCAGTTACGCGATATTATGCAAGTAAAAGAATTTTAACTTAATTTTCATTTATTTATTATCATAACTATTATTATAATCAACATCTACAAATATAATCACTAATGAAATATTAACCTGGTAACTTTTAATATTTTACTTGTAATCAATCATCAGTGTTATTTATATTGTTCGAGGTCTTTGCATCGCTATTAGATATATGAAATATGGAGCTTTGCAATAACTTTTTATTGATGAATAACGTTACCAACCGGTTTCGCCATATTTTCCCGGCTTTGTCAAGTTTATGGAGAGAGGAGGTGCTAAATATTTTGAAAATGAACAACAACATCTTATATTATGATTGGTTAAGTGAAGTATCGATTATTAAGAAGGTAAAAGTTAACAATAGGAAGCTGTGAACAAAGTAAATGGGAAAATACATTAAGGAAAAGTATCGCGGTTTAGAAAATTACACCGAAGCATTCCTTTTACACAGGTTTTGTTTCATTAAAGTTTTTGAAAGAAGAATTATTCAAAAAAGAATATTCAACTCGTTATTCAATCTATTAAAGGCTCCATTCCAGTGTTTGCAGTAATAACATTCAACGTAGATTGCAAGCACGATGTCTAGTTGTGATAGGATCAGTAAGCTTAGAGGAATATAAAACAGATATACTTCGAAATGTGGAATAGACCTCTCACTATATCATGATGTATAAAAAAAATTTCTATATTTCCGTCTGTCCGCATTTTCATCGCTGATGACGATTATCGCATTCAAATTTCTGTGGGACCAATAGTTCCGATATAGGATTTTGAGATATCGACCAAAAATAGAATTTCCGAAATAGGCTAAATCTCGAAAATGGTAAATCATAGCAAAATAGATTCATAACAGTTGAAGAATACACATAAAACTTAAATAAATCGAAAAATTATAATTATCGATATTCAGTAGAACACACGACACTGAGTGATACATACACTCTACTCAATAATAAAAAGAAATTTGAAAAACAAAATTTCTAAACTGGACCAATCATTACAGAAATATAGCCTAACTGGATGATATGAACTGCGGTATTCAATCATTATTCAATATAGCGTTTAAATTTAACAACGTAACGAGATACAATTTATCAACTCGACAAATGACAGTTATTTTACAACTGTGATATGAAATAAGACGTATTTCATGATCAAATATTATTTGTATGTGGTTTAGGTAAATAAATGGCGGACCTTAGAATTTTTCAGTTTTATATAATTGTTTTATTCTGACGCACCTCAATGTTTTATACGCTATTCACTCATTGACAAGCGTGGTGATTCATACACACCCACTTCCACATCTCACTCAAATATGCTCATACAATATCTAATACACTCATCCAGTCATGCTATTGAATACATTTACCCTATCATATCGTTTCACATTTATAATGCTCATAAATTGTTTAAGTCCCGTTTTTTAATGATGGCTTGCTCATTCTCATCTGGTTATCTCAGAAATCGACTAGAAAACTCATGACTCGAGAACATATGTTAGAATTTTCAGGAAAAAAAATTCAGTCTTTACGTATGTAATCAATTTTGTGCTGCCAACTTCTCCGAAACGGTAAAGAGGAGAACTAAATGAAATGAATGTATTGATAGAGGATACTTAAACTGTGCCTAGATGGTATATGTATGTATTATCGATGTAGGGATGCTATATCATTTCTTTAGGTATAAGCTTTGATTTCCAGCTGACGAAATTGGAAATCTCGACGCCCCGAAGTAACTTACATTGTGGTCTTGAATCCCGCATGGATATCTGGGTTTTCCTTTTCAGCATAACCATCTTGTGTTTAACCACAAGTGTCCATTGTGTGACCCTTCTCCTAAGGCTAGAACTTAGTTTCTCCACTCTCATTATTGGAAATGCACAGGTTTATGGTTCTGTGGTTCTTCTACACGAGTATAAGATAATGTGTGTGATAACCGTGCTGATCATAAAAATTTTTTTTTTTTTTTAGTTTTGTGTACATTTATTATTATTATTATTATTATTATTATTATTATTATTATTATTATTATTAAACATTGATTATTATGAAGAGATTCGTTCAGCCTCTTTTTATATAATTTATGAAGATAAACGATAAATAATAATTGTTATGTGTGGTTATACAGAATTAGGACCGCCTCTTACATGAGAAGGATTACAAAAACGTAAACAACCCTATTAGCGCTCTTTCTATGAATAAGCTTTGTGTTTGCTATTTAATAATATAAACATGCGATAATATAAAGTAGAAAACAAATTATTATTATTATTATTATTATTATTATTATTATTATTATTAAATAATTTATAAATAAAGAAAACTAAATAACTATATTCTGGTCTCGGTAAGAATGAACTAAAAGAATGCGCATGCATTAGTTTTGCAGTTTCACTATGTGGCTCCAATTCACCATAAGAAGTAAATTTTTTTCTCTTTGGATATTTATTTTGTAAAAAAACATGAAATTACAACCTGAATGCTATTCAGAAGTGGCTAGTTATATGTGTAACATGTTCCGATTCATTTTTAAAATATAATTCGTTGGTACTGTTATTTCGATTATTTTGTAATTGAATCCTAAATCTTAGAGGTTACTAATTAGATAACAGCATCTCTATAATTTTTAATGAATAAATGAAAATCCAGTATGTGTGTGGGTCTTTTTTGCAACTAAAAGTTGTTTCTGTATTTTTCCATACGTAATATTTTATATAATATATTGTTTATTATCCATTATAAATCCCGTCAAGAGATGGCACTGCTGTAATGAAATTAGTAACATCTATGGTATAGGATTCAGTTTTGAAAGATTTCGACAAAAAAGATCGAAATAACAATATCAGCCAGTTATATTTTCAAAATGAATCGGAACATGTTAGAAACGTAACAAATTAGTTTGGAGTAGGAGCGACATGATGAAACGGTAAAACTAACGCATGCGTATTTCACATGCGGATTTTATTTCATTCTTAGCAAGAACAGGGTATAGAACTCAATGAGCTTGTAACCGTGGTAATAATGCTCTTTCCTGAGGAAAAGAATTTCTTTATTAAGGACATCATAATTGTTTAAGGCCCTCTGAAGGAGTCGTATGATAGATAAGCCTACCGGCGTATGTTGGAACGACAAATCTGAGAGAATTAAGGGAATGTCTTTCAATGCCTTATTGATTCAATGGCACCAGTGCTGTAATTCGGCCTGAAGAGGTGTCCAATAAAATATTAAACACATGTTTATCATTCTCTTATATATGCTACGGTTTTTATTATAGATATAAACATTTTTATTACAAAATTCAAAAGAGTAACTCTAAGCCATTTTAAGACGCTGGTTTTCAATATGACGACTCTCGACGAGTAGAATGGTCTTTTGTGTTTTTGCTGGAAGCTTGTTATTGCTCTATCAGCTGTTCTTAAAGGGAAGCTCACTATGTCAGATAGAAGCCTTTGTTGTTTTTCCTTTCTTCTATAATAGTGAAGTGAGAAGGAGTAAATGATGCGTTACGACACTATCTTACATTGACGGCTAATTTCTCCATTTGTTTTTGCGCCTTCCATTGAGCAATGGGCCTCGTTTTATCGCAGGTAATGGGCTCGCTCGCTGCGTTGTTTCTGTTAAGTAACAATAATGAAAAGGCGAGAAAATTATTTTCTTTCGGTTATGACAACAGCTGCTTTGGTGGGGAGTAATTTATTAGCTTCTATTTTATTTTATTTTTTTTTATATTAAGGATGGTGATGATGAACACACTGTTGTCGTCGTTGGTTAAAGGCTTGGGTGGTGAAAGTAATTGTTTTTCCTAGCCACTTTGTATTGAATAGGCTCGACCTTAACCTTCTTTATTATGCTAATAATAATCGATAATAATTTGTTATTGCTTTGGGAATGAATGAAGTGCGAGTATTGCGTCATGTAAACAATGGGCGATAAGATTCTTAGACAAGGTATTGGAGTACTCGGACAATTAAGGGGAAAAACCCGTTGAAATGAACTTTGTCCTATTAAATGATAGAAATTAGATTATTTTTATATAAAAAAAAGAATAAGATATTTCCAATTTAGCAGACGCGTTTCATAGTAACTACATCTTCAGAGCAATGTTTGATGTTAATATTTTGGACAGAGAATCAGGTTCAAATTAAAGATACTATAAAAGCCAATCAGATTTAAGAATTTTAAATTTGAAATATTTTGATCGCGTATCTGGACTTTAATATTAATGAGTAAAAAAAAAAAAAAAAAATTTTAAATTATCACCTTTACCTAACTATAAGACGACTTCGATTATAAGACGATCCCACTTTTTTGAGGTAAATGTTGGGATAAAATTTTTTTAATGAACATGGAAGCAAAAATACTAAATTAAAAGTAAAAATAACTGTAATTGAAATGTTTTTAATTTCAAAAAAAAAATTGTACCACGTCGATCCATTACTTAAGCATGAAAACTTGCTGCGATATGTGAATGAGAATGTTTCTCCAATTTCTCGAGCGCGCTTTCATAAATTCTCGTGTGATTTCATTATGAGCGAGAATGTCAGTAAATGACAGCACCACTACAGCCGAGATGGAGCATTTTAGCATTACCGTCTTATAGTCTAGTAAATACGGCAAACAAATAAAATAAGAGTAATATAGGTAAACTATTAATTAAATATGCAAATTAGTGAAAAATAAAATCAGTAAAACAACATATTAAAAAAAATATATAGGTAAAAATCCTTAAAACGAACTCTAAGGGACCAAGAATTCAGTTCGTTATAAAAGAGAATTTCTAATAAGGAGGTGAAAAAATTTTGAAGAAAAAACAAGATTATTAATAATATTCATATTTTCCTCATCTAAAACTCCAAGGCCAATATTAGGCAATCTTTCCGTTTTTACTTCTGTGAATCTGATTCGTAAATGCTGATTATCGATCGCACTCGAATTAACAAAATTAAAATTGTTTGTTTAATAAATCAACATAATTAATAGCGTATGATAATTTCGTTTTATTTAATAAAAACTATGAACTACTGTACAGTGCTTTGTTTCATCTGACTTGTCGAAATCACATCTGGAAAGTGACATTTTAAAATCGCGCCATGTAAGTTCCATACTTTGAGGTGATTTTTTTATAGAATTCTTAATATCTTTTAAAATGGCATATTACAAAACCAAATCGGATGGTAAAAAGCTGAGGTAATGGTGGTTTTCTAAAACGATAAAATAACTTTTTCGTATTATGGATTCTTCATGATAAAATAACACTCCCATATCTTACCGATGTACAGACATCGAAAACACATGCTACCATATTTTAAAATTATCACCTTCAGTTTGCTATATGAAGATGTTAGAAAATAGGAATAAAACAAATATTTTTTTGTTATAAAGTGAATTTCGTAGTAAGGAGTGTCGTTAGTCTATGTGTGGCCAACCAAACTTTAAAAAAAAATTGTTATAAAGAGGTTAGTTATAAGGAGTGTTTGCCTGTAATAAATTCAACAAGAACTCTAAATTAATTAAATTGAATATTAATAGAATAAATTATTGATGTAAGGAGGTTAAATATTGATTAAATTTGAAATGAATTTATCTCCTTATAATGGGGAAAAAATTGTGAAATAATAAAATAAAAAATAAAATTCAAATTAAAATAGAGTCACCAAACTTGAAAAAATTTAGGAGATGAAACTAGTCTATTGAGGATGAAGTTCTTGTGTAGTCTATTGAAGATGGGAGAAATAAAACCAGTCTATTGAGGAATGTAGATGAAGTTCTTGTGTAGATGATGTTGATAGGAGAAGACGGTGATCTTGAAGTACTGATGAAATTTTGAAGGGTTGATTCAAATTTTTGGGGTAAATTTTAAATAAAAAACGTTTTCGAGAATTTTTTCTCAGCATCAGTTGATAAAGTTTTTGACAGTTGTAAAACAGTTTAAATAAGAATGTAACAATTGATATAAAGGTGATGAAACTAAGTTGATTGTAATTGTTGGTTATGATTGTTGGCTATTGTGTGTTAGGGTGATTGTTAAAAAGTAGTGTCCATTTATTGTTTATTTCTATTGATGGTTTGGCTAAATTTTTGTTGTTTGTAATGATGTTTATTGTTTCTTTAATTAATCTTTTTTTATAATTTTCTTCTTTTCCAATGATTTTTGTGTTATTCCAATCTGGTGTGTGGTTTTCTTTGATACAATGATTTACTAAATGGTTGTTTTTGTCTCTGTGGCGAAGTGCTCTTTCATGTTCTTTTAATCTTATTTCTAATTGTCGTTTAGTTTGACCTGTGTAGATATGTTCACAATTTTTACATGGTATTTGATAAATTATATTTCTAGTGTTCCATTTTTCTTTATTGTTTTGACATATTTCTTTGAAATTGATATTTGTGTTATTATTTTGATTGATTGTTGTTTTTAGGTTGGTGGTGGTTATCAATGATTTAGTAATGTTATTTGTTATTTTTGGTATGATTTTTATGTTTGGTATTTGTTCTAATATTTTTTTCTGTTTGTGGAAAATTTTATTATTGTATTGTATTGAATATCTTTTTTGTTGTTCTTGTAGATTTGGTATAGTTTTTGTTTTATTGTTTGTAAACGTATCTATTAAAATTTTGTCTATTAAAGTTATTGGATATTTGTTTTTTAATAGGTTCAGTTTAAGTTTTTTTAAATTTGTAGGAATATATTTTGGGGATGTAAGATTTTTTATTCTTTGTAAATATTGTTTAATAGTGTTAATTTTTTGGTGTGTGGGTTGTTGTGATAAGTAATGTGGTATGTTGTTACCTTTTGTTGGTTTTTCATATATCTCAAAATCTAGTTTATTTTCATTTTTTATAATGTTTATATCTAAAAATGTGATACGGTTGTTGGTCATGTTGTTGTATGTAAATTTTAAAGGATATCTTTCTTCTAATAGGTGTATTAATATTTCTATTGGTTTGTTTGTTATGACTAGGATGTCATCTACATATCTCATCCATATTTTTATGTGTTGTTTGTGTTGTGATTTGTTTAGTAAATTGTGTTCCATGTTATTTAAATAGATGTTGGAAAGGATTGGTGATAATGGGCTGCCCATGGGTAAGCCTTCAATTTGTGAATAAATTTTTTCATTGAATTTTAATTGATTGTTGGTAAAACATAGATTTATGGATTGTATGATTTTTAGTACTTTTGTGTAAGGTAATTTTGTTTTAATTGATTTTTTATGATGTCAAGAGTTGGTATGATTGGGATGTTATCATACATAGCTGTTATATCTATAGTATAAATTTTGTCTTTATTTTCTAATTTTAGTTTTTCTAATGTTTGTTTGGCTAGTGTTGAGTTTTTTATTGTGTAATTAAAATCAAAGAATTTTTTTAAATAATTATCTAGAAATTTTGCTAGTTTGTAAGTTGGTGATTTTTTGGTGGATGTTATGATTCTTATGGGATTTCCTTCTTTGTGTATTTTTATTACTCCATAAATTGAATTTGGTGATGTTTCTCCTGGAATTATTTGTTTTTGTTGTTCTTCATTAATTATATTTTCTTTTTTTAATTCATTTATTTTTTTAAAACGTTTTTTATTTAAAATTTACCCCAAAAATTTGAATCAACCCTTCAAAATTTCATCAGTACTTCAAGATCACCGTCTTCTCCTATCAACATCATCTACACAAGAACTTCATCTACATTCCTCAATAGACTGGTTTTATTTCTCCCATCTTCAATAGACTACACAAGAACTTCATCCTCAATAGACTAGTTTCATCTCCTAAATTTTTTCAAGTTTGGTGACTCTATTTTAATTTGAATTTTATTTTTTATTTTATTATTTCACAATTTTTTCCCCATTATAAGGAGATAAATTCATTTCAAATTTAATTAATAGAATAAAATGAAACTGAAAATAAAATTTAAATAAATGTTATATAAAAAGCAATCAAATGTAATAAAATACAATAAATTTCAAATAAAATAATTTAAGTTAATAAATTATTAACATCAATCATTGCTCCCAAGATGTAGTGTCAGCGAATATAAAATTAATTTCAGATATTACTAAATTGTAAATATCTTTTTTTTTTTTTAATATTTAATAGCAATATGGATAAAATGAACTCGCGGAGTTGTTAGAGATTGTCTATGAGATTTTTTGATACTCAAAGATCGCAGGTTTGATTCTACTGAGGAACCAGTTCAATAAGTTAAATGCGTGGGAAATTTCCTTAAACCGTGGGAATTTTCTTAAAAACTGTGATAAATGCGTGGGAATGTTCTAAAGACTGGGTCCATGGAAAACAGTTCTTGCGATTTTATGTTAATTCCTTCAATTTCAGCACCGTATATCAACAAAGAGTAGATATCAGGTTTTTGGATTAGATTCGTCACTCTACTTTAAGGATGACATTTAGAGGCGGGCACTTAGCGACTTGGCTTTTAAAACTCTAGACGTTAATAAGACTTATTCTTTATATCAAATATCTAGTTTTTAATCATATTATAAACATATTCTATTTTTCTAACTTTGATTATGTAATGAATAAAATTAGAATCAAAAGATATTAGTTTTGTTTTGTTTTTTAAATACTTTAAAAATAAACTGATCTCATTAAAGTGACGACGCGAATATGATTTGAGCATCAACAACAATAACAACAGGCCTTAATCTCTTGGGAAGGTGGGTAGCACATAGAATGAAGCCAATCCACACATCCCCTTCTCTAGGTTGCTTCCTCCACTGTCATTTTTTCTTCATACAAGTTCGCCTTTTATTCACACTTTTAAAGCCATTCAACCAAGGCTTGATTTGATCCATTTGATCCTTCCTCCATTTGATCCTGCCACACTTTCCTTGACCTTCCTGGGGAAGGCTTCCTCTACCATATTTCCCATCCGCACGACTGTTCATCATACGGATGTCTACAAATTTGAGGAGTCATAACTGAAATGTTTAGAAAAGAAAAGATTGACATGCGAAACATATGATGATTTTTGCATAATAGCAGACCGATATTTGGAATCATTACAAAGCCGATCATGTATATAATTTACGGTCTATCAGGTGAATGGAGTTGATGCATTAAGTGTTATTATTAGCGCAACTGTTATTGTGAAAAATGATTTTTTCGATTTATTTTTCTTGCTTACAAATTCTTTTTTATAAATTGATGGTATGGCCATCTCTGATATATACAATGAATGACAAATAGGTAAATAATAGGTTGAATAGGGCTTGTGTTACGTAAAAATATTTCCTTTGCGCTGTTGATTTGTTCCTTCCAATAAACGGTTTGCGGCAAATCAATTGGGCTCGTAAACAAACTTTAATGAGCTGGAAGTCAATGAATTTAGATAGTCAATCGAATATAGTTGTAATAATAATTGAAATTTTACACTGTCTCCAGTAGGTCTGTACTCGATTTAATTTATTTTTCTGCATTTAATTCTCACTTGATTTATTAATTCGGTAACATAAGAATCAAATTAGTCCAGTCACAGAGTTCAGTATTAATACCAGTTCTAATAATTCCCGGAAAAGATGGTCATTTCCAATTTCGTTAATATTGTTTTCAGTATTAATACCAATTCGAAGTAAATTATTAGTGAAATGACATTGTTCTGCCTTGTGAGTTCATAAACGTCATAAGGATATGGTAACGGCGTTTTCTATCTCATTTGATAGAGCAGCGAAAGCGAAAGTCATGGTCCCTGGTTCAAGTCCAGGTTGTGGGATTCTTTTCTGCCAAGGCACTATTAGTCAAAAGTGGTCGTTAAGCGCAGGTGGGTCGTTATATACCAGTTTAATAGAAAAATAAATTGTAATAGCGGAATGGCACATTCGCAAAGGTCAATGAAAAATGAAAAAAAAAATTTCTGTGGTAGGAGGGGGGGGGTCCTTAAAACCTTAATTACTCCAAAATGGCTCTTCGCAGCCAAGCAGTTTCTTTTCATAAAAGGTTCATCTCAATGAGAGGAAGCCGTTCATGTCGTTTTTAGTGTTTGGTTCGATGAAATGAATGATTCTGCCATTTCTTCATTTTTAGAAAAAAAATTACTTTATCTAAAGAGGCTTAGCCCATTTCTATAAAATATACGTCAATGCATAGTTTAAGATTCCCTCTAAATACAAATTATTTTTTTTAAATCTGTTGGGGGGGGGGGGGGTTAATAACTCCAAAACGGCTCAACAGAGCCAAACAAGTCATTTACAAAAAAATTTGCCTTCATGAGAGGATGTCGAGTTTATTGAGCAAATTTTTTAATTTTTAGAAAAAAATTAATATCTCTAAAACGGCTTACCCAATTGACATAAAAAATAAGCCAAGGTACAATTTAAGGTACCCTCTAAGTATATGCAATTTTTATTAGGTTCTGCTATTTGCAGTTTCCTAGGAGTTAGCTGCACAAAATTGGTTACCACGTACATATGTACAGAAGGATTTTTTTTTTTTTTCAAAATTTCAGCATATCTTTTCGAATCATGAATTTTTAAGTCGATTTCAGGGGAAAAAATGTGAGTTTCGGAAGCGAACACAGACTTTCACTCTTTGTGAGTGGTTGACCAAAAATATTGATGGTTGCATTTCTGTATTGCTCCTTGATCCTTGACTATGATTGGTTGATTAAAGAAAATAGTTTAATAGGATAATCTTGAGTTAGGTTAGGACATGATTGGCCGCTTAAATAGTCATTATTGGGCAGTTTTTCTGTATACATATCAAAAATGCCAGTCGCTGGTCGACTATGCTAACTTAGTTCCATGTAAATTTCTTCGGGACCAAGTAAAAGCGGTCTTTAGGACTGGTTTTGCTGTGATATGAAAGACGAAATGAAACATTCCTGGTTCGGATTTGAACCAGGAACCACGAATATTTAGCTCGTCGCTTCAACCAACTGGGCCACTGCGGATGCTGGTACTTCTAAGCTGTTTCTAGAAAGTGACCAGTGGGCGATCATTCGTGCCCTAACCCGCTTTCAATCGCGGGCGACCATGGTTATTCGATGGTCGTTCGTGGTTGTTAGAAATCAACTTGGATGAGCGATTTACATAGACGCTGTCGGCGGCATTCGATAATGTATAATGAAGATTGCGCAATTTGATTTATAGTTTTTCCTGATACCTGATAATTGACGATTCGAAGGAAAAATTGCAATTCTAGTGCTATTTGCGCATAAATTTAATAGGAAGGTCTTCATTTGTAGACATCTGTTCTAAATGAAAAACGTTGAATAACTGTGGAAAGCGACATAATAACAGAAGAAACATCTCTTATCCACAAAATATACATTTTTGTGGATAAGAGGTGTTTCTTCTGTTATCTGTCCTAAAGATTGCGAAGCAGGCAAAACGGAAACCCAATGTTCTAGGGTACCTAACGTTTGGAGGAGAATCGTATCATTTGCCTGATGGGTTCTCGTATCTGTCGTCGAGGTGGGAATGGGGAAAACAAACAGCGAAAAGAACACAAAACTTCCGAAAGGAAGGCAAACAACACTCACTGATTAAAATTTTGAAGACAATACATAATAATAATTTTTCAATTAGATTTATTAAAACGTACAGAGAAATAATACCACTAAATTTTAATAATAAAAATTTAAACTACCTTATATACTTATATCATTTTATTAAGCTTTCTATGGAAATTGTTAGTTATTTTCATACTTTGAAAATCTTCTGTAGGAAAATTATTAATTGCTGTACGATGACGTTATTCAGAAAAGGTGTTCAATTTCCTTCATTTTCTCCTCTTGGATTTTAATAATCAGCGTTTTTTCATTTGTTAAAAACAGTGAGGGTTGCATTGTTGTTCACATCTCGATGATCAGGTGACTTGATCAGATCTCTCATTGGCCTCGACTATTTACAGGGTGGCCCATAAATAAGTTCAAGTTTTTGACAGTCTACAACTTTTGAACGGAGCCAAGTATATTGAACCCGTAAAGAGAGGAGAATAGCAGCAAGGCGGGGCACCGCCTCATTACGCTTTGGATGTCCGCGCATCTGATTGAAACTATCGAGTGGCCGGCCCGGTCTTCAGATCTGACGCCCCCAGATTTTTTCTTGTGGGGCTATCTCAAAGAGAAAGACTATCTACGCCCATCTCATTGACGGCATCGAGGAACTGAAGGAACTGATAATCTAAGAATTTAATGGGATTCATATTGAGTTCTGTCGCAAGGCATGTGTAAATATGGGTTTGAGCCTCCAACAGTCATCGATCTCGATGGAGCATAGATTAATACTGCGCACATAAGAGAAACATTTTTATATCCTTTGATAATGTACACCACTTCACAGGTTAAATAAATTGTGTTCTATAATGGAGTTTTTGGCTGTCAAACATCTGAACTTATTTATGACACACCCTTAGAAAAATAGGCCCTGACGCAACACCTCCTAGAAAGATGTTACCTCCAACACACGAAAAAAATACTGATTGTTAAAATCCAAGATGGAAACAGTGAAGGTTACATTGTTGCTTGGACTAAGATGGTCAGCTGACTTTTCCGCTCCCTTTTTTATCATACATTGTACCATCATAAAAACTCATAATTTAGGGCTTATTATTGGTAGAAATACGATTAACTACTGTATGACTTTTTATGACGTAACAATGCATTTACGTTTCTGTGCACAGGCCTTCTCTCTATACTCTATCCAACGAAAGTTGGAGTGGGCGTGTCCAGTTAAACTTCCTATCTCAATTGTTAGACATTGTTGATTCTACTTTGGCAACAGTGTCTAACAATTTAAATAGGAAATTTAACTGGACACGCCCATTCCAACTTTCGTTGGACAGAGTTATAGGAGGTGTTGATCTAGCTGGCTTTGGCCGATACCGATATGACATAGATATGTGCATATAATAGACCCAATAATAATCATAAATTTGAAAAAAAATTCAAAATTGTACCGATCGTTACGGAGATATAACCCATCAATCATGGATCACGATGATTTCCCTACGCAAACTTACATACGCTCACTATCTTTTGCACTTTTCACCTCTTCACAAATATTTTCTTATTCATGCACATTCTTGCACATCTCACTCGAACATGCTTACGTAAAAACTTTTGAATTGTAGTATTTATTTTGTGTTGTATATATGGACAGAAGATGGGTGGGGGTTATAAGGCCTTTTAGTTTTATTTAGAGTTAATACTTACATTTGGTTGTGGATCTTCTTGTTGACAATAGCGACGTCCTTGCTGAAGCTCCTGAGCTTTGCGACGGTCATGACGAAGAAGAACACGTTGGTGGCCATGATGAGGGCGGCGGGTCCGTACATGAAAAGGGCCTTGGCCTCGACGGTGGCAAACCAGCAGTTGGCGGCGAACGCCGGCTGGAAGCGCGGGTCCGTGAGGAGCTGATCTGCGAGGATGGCCGCCACTGACATGAGCAAGGGGCATCCCCAAGCGTAGAGCGACAGGTAGAGGAACCGGTGGCGGGATGAGGAGGCCATGTCGTGGGAATGGAAGCTGGGCAAGCGTTTCCAGATGTCGAAGGCCAGCACGTTGAGCCAGAAGAAGGCGGCGAGGAAGGAGTAGTGGATGAGGATGCCGTAGGCCAAGCAGAGGCCCACGCTGGGCACGGGCCCCCATGCTCGGAGGATGAGGGTCACGTAGAAGAGGAAGAGACTGGCCATGTGACCCAGGAGGACCTTTGTGTGGCTCTTACGGAGCTTTTGGCTCACGAAGTAGATTACAAACGCTACTAACATGCTGACTGCCGACACAGTCCATGCCGACGCGTATAGATCGGCAATGGGGAACAGCTTAGCCGCTTCTGAGATAGATTCGCTCTCACTTAACCTGCAAGTCACGGCTTCGTTGTTTGTGTTTCTGAAGTAGAACTCACCAGGTTCATAGTTCCTGTGATGGTCTGGCGACCATAGGACGAGGCCGTGTTGGCGAAGCTGGTATTCGTTGTTGCTCAGCACCCACCTGCCGCATCGGATGAAATTGGCCGTGAAAGGAAAACAAAGGTGTGCTTTCTTACCTTTGATCGTGAAATGACCTGGTAGGAATGTGACGTTGATGAAACTGATGCGGAGTACCCCTTCCTCATCGATTTCGTACTCCAATTCGTGTACTGTAATGTTTTTACACAGTGGACGATTGCTCCCGCCGGACGCAAGACGCTCACTGTGCGCTAACGCCGCTTCCTTGTTTTCGCACCTGTGCGTCACGTTGTAGTAAATTTCGTGGCTCCTGCAGCTCGGCCGACACTTGTGTAAAGCATTGTCATAAACGTTATTATCACTGCACTCATGTTTTGTTACTGTCATCCAAGGTATCCGCGTGCTTATGTCGAAAGTTTGATCATCTTGCGTTATTACATTATCACGAGCTTGGCACCATACATTCAGTTGTAGTAGTATTATCACGAACGGTATCGCAAATGTCATTTTTCTAATTGGTTTTTTAATTAGTTATTTTTCCTCAAATGGCATTTGTTCTCATATACTCGAGTACGGATGGAGCCATTCTGCGAGCCGTCTCTCTCTCGCTGTTGGAGCTGAGGCAAGTGCGGCTAGGCCACGGAGTTCCCGCGCATCATTGCCCAGTCAAACTAGAGCGCACGGGGTCTCCCCTACACAGCCAATGAATGGAGAAGGTGGTTCCATTTTCAGTGCGAGGGAAGTAATATGCCGGAAGAGAAGTCTGAAGACTTAGCGAGGTGTCTTCCGCGAAAATAATAAATTTAATTCTTAAAAGGAACAAAACAATTTTATGTTAATAAAATAGCAATATTATTGTTACATAAATATCGCTCTGAGTATAAAATTTCAATGAAATGAGTTCAGTTCGTTATAAGGGGGCAACCTCATTTTAGCGAGATTGGAGGGGCAGCCACCTTGGAGCGAAAGAGAGAGATAGAGAGAGAAAGAGGAATTCATTGAATGACATTGAAATTTCGAGTAAGTAAGCGATTAGTGAATGGAACAATACTGTAGCCTGCTTTGTGATTTAGTACAGGTTTAAGCTATCTTATTTATAGTAATAGTGCCATTTGAAGGTCACTGTTGACCAGTGGGTTTTAGTTTTCCTAATTAAATTCGGAAGAAATGCTGATATTATTTATTTTATTTATTTATTTATTTATTTATTTATTTGAGCGTCCCTCATGGACGTACAAACCAATACAGGGCTCAAGTATTTAATAATTCCACGTAGCGAAATTAGTAATAAAATGACAAAATGTTGAAAATATTTGAACTGCTCAAAAATATTAGTAAAATATAATAATATTATTATTTATTTAAAAGAAATACATTTCTCCATTATAAAGGTTAATTAAAAATTTCACAAAAGAAATAATAATAAGGTAAATTTCAAGAAGAGTGTTTGTTTATATGTATCTAATCCAAATGTACAGTTTTATTCCGATCATGATGAAATTTCGCACACTTGATCTTCAAAGAGTCTACCTTAGATTTCGAAAAAAGAATAAATCATCGATATTCATAATTGATGGCAGGTCATAATAATAAGAGATATCTCATGATCAACAATTCAAGGCAAAGTTTGTACAACAATAAGCCGGTCGTGTTTGTGCAACAATATATATCTAATAACCAAATGCAATGCAGAGTTTGTGCAATATAAATAAGGTTCATTAAATCATGTAATGAAGATTCCATCTCAACTCTGCGAATTATAAAACCAAAAAAAAAAATTGATTTTGTAACCATGCATAGAAATCCTCTTGTTCGGGCTTTTCTTAGAATTGATAGTTCTTAGATCTTAACATTTTCTTGAAAATCTTTAAAAATGAGCAGTAACTGGAGATAATGGAGAGTTAGCATACTATTCAGAAAGAGTGGAAAGGCGACAGAGTTTTTTAATCAAAAAATTTATTTTCTCGAACGTAGTATATAAAAAATGCTCGTATATTCTTTCCTTTCTCATCATTTCCGACCGAATGACTTATCACATACATATGTTGCCATAGTTCTAAAGGCGCATTTCCAATGAGGCAACTTTTAGGCAACATGCGTCAATGCCGAATGCTACACACAGTCTTTCAACTGAAGGAACACGAAGCCACAAGTAGCAAAACCCGTGGCACATAGTCACACACCTAGAAACAGGCAACACTAAGGCCCGTTTCACACTGCTGCGGACTCCGCACCCGCATGTGATGTTTTCACATTCAAGCGGACGACTATGCGGACGGATGCAGCTGAAAATAGCAGCCCGGTTTAAGGGTTAAAAATGCACATTGCTGGAAAAATACATGATGAGCTCGCTGCAATTAAAGGCTGTCGCAGCCTATTACATATTCAGAAAAAGAAATTCGCGGTCCCAGAGAAGGTGGGATGTAGAAGGTCTTGGTCGAGCCTATGGAAACTGATTTTCTACTCCTCCGATTTTCAGTTCCGACTCGACGGTAGTCGACGTAGTTTGAACCTCTCTTTAACAACCTTGGTTTGAACAGTTCGTCACGTGGATTGATGTATTTGGATCTGTGAAAGGATCCCATCTGTAAATGCTAACACGATGCCATTAGTGTTTTGATTATAAAAATGTGCTTTTCTTAACTCACAAAATGTTGATAATGAATTTAAAAATCTAAATTATAAAAAAAACATTTAACATTAGGTAGGTATCGATTCATAATCTAATAATTTAACAAACTAGAGGAACACGCCAGTGTATAAACATTTATTAACAGTAAACTACCTATTAGGTATTATGAATGGATAAAATTTTCTTTCAAATCGAAATTGAATACGTACAAATGAATCACTTTGCTAATTTTTGAATGCAATTCAAATTTTATAATTTTAAATATAACCCTAATTTCTTCAGTAATATTTGTATTTATTTTATGACTGTAATTCCACGCGTTTCAATTTATATTTGATAAAAAAAAAGTTTGATACAGTTTGAAAATTAAATTTTTAATTCCGCATTTTAATGATTAATTAATTATATAATTAGAAAATATTTGTATTATTTCGAGTCCTTTCCTTGATTCCATAAAAATATTTAATATCAAAAGTAGATTCTATTTCAAATAATATTTTATTTTATGAAAAAACGCTATCTATTTTGATATTTCTTTGCAGTGTAGAATATTGAATTTTAAACTTGTAAATACAGGGTGTCTCAGAATTCATTGTACAAACTTCTAGGGGAGTTAGTATGGATGATTCTAAGCAAAAAAGTTCCTATGAAGATGGGTCTGAATTTGAACGATAACTGAGATATGAACAGAAATAAAAATGCCGCCACCAAGATCAACAAGTTAGACTCAGGTTCTCTAAAGACTAGATTAATGAAATTTGGGGGAATAACAGGGTACATAAGACTGTACTAACTAGAGAGTACTAACTAGCACTTGTTACAATTTTGATTGTGTAACTCAGAAACTTCTCGTTGGAATTCAATCAAATTTTAGCGAAGGGGGACGAGGGAAATTCCCTTGCTCCTGTCTTTGTGTGTTGAGGAATGACATGTAAATTCTCATAGACGAATGTAAAACTATTTCCCTCTTTATTATTTGAAAATTTTTAATAGATATAACGCTTTTTTAAAACTGTTTACAACGTAAGAAAACACTATCGATAAAATAGAAGCCAAGTTTATTCTCACTCGACGTCGGGCTTCTCGCTCCAACCCGTGCATGCGCATTGTTATAAAATACTATACTCGCGAATAGTACTTTATAGTAGTTTACTATGGTACTACCCGCTTTGCAGATCGAGCTTCTCAATGGCAGTAACAGTTAAAAGCGTCCTGTCATGTACCCATTAAAAATCCATCCATCCGTCCAACTATAAATAAAGGAGAACATGTGAGTTCGTCACGGAAACAGTTTTGCATTGTTGTTGCACGTTTAAGCATTGTTGGCGCTCACTTAAAGCACATGCCGGAACTGAAAAATCACCTGACCATTGTTGTCTGGGCAACAATTTTTATCATCAAATAAAGGAGAAAATGTGAGTTCATCAAACGAAATAATTTGAATGAATTGAAGTTGATAAAACTAATTACCGCGCAAACTGCGAAAAGGGAAATAGTTTTACATTCGTCTGTGATAATTTATTTGACATTCCTCAACACAAAAAGGCTGGAGCATGGGAAATCACCACCGACGATATGATAACTCCCCCCCCCCCTTCGCTGGAATGGCACTGGCAAAGCCAGGTAGAATAGCCCCTGAATTAGCCCCTGAATTAGCTAGCTTTCGCGCTGATAAAATAAAAATAAAAAATTCATTTATTTTACAAATGAAAACTAACTTGAGCCTTTTTTAATTAATAAATTTTATATAAAATAATCGCTTTTATATCTCGAAAACGAAAGGGTCATCCAAAGTAGATAATTATGAAAGTTTTATTTTTTTCTAAAAAGAAAAACATTAAACCATCTACAATTTCTTATATTTACAAGTTTACAATTCGATAATCTACAGTGCAAAGAAATATCAAAATAGAATCTTCTAGTAGATCCTTCTATGGAATCAAACAAAGGATTCAAAATAATACAAATATTTTCAAATTATGTAATTAATTAATCATTAAAATGTGTAATTAAAAATTTAATTTTCAAATGGCATCAATTTTTTTTTTATCAAATATTAATTGAAAATCGTGGAATTACAGTGGTAAACTAAATATAAATTTTTATACGCTAGGGTGCATTTTTTTAAAGATTATTATTAATTTATTTATTTTTGATAAAAATAATTTTTTACACATTTTAATTATATATTTCGAAAATATTTGTATTGTTTTCTGATCGAATCTAGATTTTATAGACGTTTTAAGACTATTTTAATATTTTGTAAAAAAAAATATCAGTTTTGACATTTCTTAAAAATTTAGAATATTTATAACAAATACCATCTCTGTCTCATGTTGGTTATATGTATTTTAAATTTGTAATTGTGAAAAGTGTTTGATCGTCTAGGTGTAAGTACACTTTTTTCATTTAGATAATTTTTTATCTATAAAAATAATTCTTTTATATAAATTATATGATTTAAATTTTTCCTTAACATTCATTGTTTTTTTAAAGCATTTTTAAATTGTGTATTAACAATTTGCGAGTTACGAAAATCACATTTTTAGGTTAGGTGGGTTCTTCACAGATCCATGTGACCAGAATCGAAGGATCGGAGCTTGAAGAAGTTTGAACGGTTCGAACTGCTGTGACTATAGCGATTACTCGCCTCGATTTCAGTCGGAACTGAAAGTCGGTTTCCATAGGCTCGACTCAGTCGGATACGAATATCGTAGGATTGCACCTGAAATAGAGACTAGAGCTATGGAAAATCGCGCCTTTGATAACATCGGTTTTAGTTAACCCATAACGAATAGAAGAGTAAGTGTGATTACTTGCGTAATTTTCTGGCGCATCCGCAAGATGTCGCTGCGTGCGTTTTCGACCAACGAGTCGCAGGTTTTTAGTACTAGCTTACAAGGAAAAGGATGAAAGTTAACAGTAGTTTTAAAAATTAATTTTCAAACACGAGTTCTTTTTTTTTTTCTTACTGTTTATTTACTGTTTCTTAAAGGTAAACTCCACGGAAAAGTTCGAAAAGTTTTTTGTTTCTTTTTTTGCGTGCCGGGTAATATATCATTCAAAAGTTTTCGATTTATCCTAATATTTTATTAAGAAAAACGCCTCGATAGATTGAACAACCCAAAAAGTGGCCCTCTTGTCCCCTCAGGAGAACAGTGGAACAAGAAGTGATTTCCTGCCGCGAACCACTTTCGAATCTAGCCTAGTTTCGATTCTACATAACGCAAGAGTTTGGTTGCCTCTTTTTTCTATTATTCTCTGTTTGGATGTGTAAATAAGAAATCCGATAGAAACTTCACGTTTCATGTATTTATACAATCGGTTTGGTTGGTTTGGCATTAACATCCTTTTTAACTGCCTTGGTCATTTCAGGACGGCGTTATAGGGGCCGGCTGCACTGCCTCGCAAGGGTTCGTTAACGTGTACCGGCAAACGATTACACGGGACCAACGGCTTTACTTCCCTCCCGAAGGAAGTGCGTGATCCCTTATACAATCGGAATCGATTAAGAAGCAGCGGATTACCTTTTGCCAGCGAAGACCTTGTGTCTAAATGCGAACAGCATAGTGTGACCAGTTCATTTCGAAGCGTCTTGCATTTTCTATAATCCTGCAGTTTTAAATTCATTGAAAATTAAAACGAAATTCATTGAAACTCGAATCTGTTCAAACTCTAAAAGGGCCTAATTATGGTGATCTTCAAGAAAAACGACCGCGATAGTCAGGCATTTGCTAACCGCCGAAGGAATGAAGTAGGCCTATCTGCTGTCATACGGTACGTGCATGAGTGAATATAACGAGTAAATTTTTTAAAATACGAGTAAAAATACTGTTTTAAACGTAATAAACGATATGCAAATTACACTATTAACACATTATGACACGCGCATCACTTGAAAATAGTGAAACAATAAAATATACGACAGGATGGTTAACCGTTCCAGGATACCACTGCATTGCTATAAAACCAAAATGATTTGTTTACTAATATCATAATGGCCATTTTCACAATTCTCTTCTAAAAGCAAAACAATATTGACCGTAGTGCTAAATTGCTGTATTAGCAATACCATGTTGAATTAACTGAGATTGAGCTATGTAAGTTCCTAAAAGCGACGGTGTTGGGCGAATTGTCAATTAGAATAAAACAAGCGGAGAATTAAACATATTTTAAGTGCAGATAGGATTGGAGATAGTGAAAATTTTAATTATCGCCACGTATATCCGATTGTGAATATCTCCTTTTATCAAATCCAAATGGATTTCCATCCCCATTGAATGTTTGCCTAATCCATTTGCTGATCTCGGCAGTAAAACACAATTTATATACAAGTCATTTAAAGTACTTTTAATGGAAGTAAATCGATACACTTAAAGGAACAATGGAGTTCTACATCGAATGGCACTTCATCCGAGTGATAATATATTAGTGAAGTGCCGCGACACCATACTTAGGTCTTCCTCTTTGTGGTGTCGTTATTCTCGTTTGGGATTCAGTGATGAAGGCGACGTAGTGAGTCCTTTTTGGAATGGTGACATATTCGCGATGATACAATGCGAAAACGTGATTCAATAATATTATAATTATATAATATCTATGAATATTATATATTATTCATACATGCCAACTTGTACGATTTTTCCGTACAATGTATGAATTTTGATGAAATTGCACCGTTCCAGGATACCACACCATGGCAACAGAATAATAACAAGTGATTATAGTTTCAGACCAGTAGAACAATATTCTATGTAAAAAGTGAGGATCTTGTGAAACCTTCACAAGCACGAATCAAACGTGGAATCAAAGGGGTTGCGGATGTTTCTTGTGCATCTGTGCTTGTACTCAAGTCTTCAATTCATTGAAATTACAGGAGCTTGACGAATTAGTCTCCGAGTGTCTCATTATCCCATACATATTTAATAGGCGACAACGTTTATCTGCAGTGTTATCCGTGGCTGGAATATCGTGTCAGAAAGTACCCCCTCTGCCCTTTGGCCATTATGACAGTGTTATAACATACATTCGCTAATATTTGGCGTCGTTATATTGTCATGCACGTTAGTATTCTATTCAGTATAAAATTTGGATTATAGAGTACACCGATTTTCGGGACCGATTTCTGGATTCCGCAAAATATCTGGATGTAAGTTAATAATATCTAAAGGAGAACTCGAAATGGATAGAGATATCTGAAAATGGGTTTCATTATTGGAGTAGTTAGGAAATTGCATGGCTCTCTTTCCATTTGAACATGTAAATTGACTTTGGTCATTTTGGGCTAAATGTGCGAATTTCATTGTCTATAACTTGCCAGGTATGTATATTAGATGGACTTTTGACCTTGGCTTAGCGTCAATAAGAGAACTGCTGATATCAAAAGAAATAGCTCTGATAAAGAAATTATGACGAATGTCAAGGTTATGAACACACCCGTAATATTTATTTACTATTGATGTTACCAAACTATTTGTCCTGTTAAGTAGTCAGGACATGAAAATTCTCATTTCATTTTCTTCATAATAGAAAGTTTAAAAAAAATCCAAGTTTGAATCATGAAGTTGCAATCTCTAATGGAGCGTACTAAAAATTGCCGTGAGATGACGACATAAATTGATGCGATATCCTTGTAACCTATAAATAGACAATGGATAAAGAATCCTACAAATAGAAATTTATTTTTGTTTCCTAATAGAGTTGAAAGTGGGTTATTTTTATAAATCATGATCTCATTGACTTGTATTAAAATATCAATATTTTGTTAGAATGATATCTGCGTTTGAGTCACACGATATTTATATATATAAGGAGAATATAATGAGTTTAGGATGTGTGTATAGGACGCACCCATTTTTTGACAGAATTGTGTATATGTTTATAGCACAGCCTGCTACAATACATACATTCTGTTCTCATTATTCTCGTATCAGTGTCTTAGGATATAACAGATAATGGAAACAGAAAATGAATCCTGGATATTTGTTTTTAATGTTTGTTTGTTATTCTGCAGTAAAAGAGCGTTATGAGGAATTGTGACACAACAAGGCCTCTGGAAACCAATATTACTCAGGATGATTAACTGGTTTATTCTGTGGATCACTTTATAAATAAAATAAATAAATAAATAAATAAATTAATAAATAAATAAATAAATAAATAACGAATCTCGGACACAGCAGATTTAATTTATATGTATCCAGAAGTAAGTTATAACGAAATTTCTCTGTACTTGATCAAAAGTTTAATAAATAAAAAGCCATTATGGAACGATATGACCAGCTACTGAAACGCTAAACAAGTCGTAGTCGCATAAACCAATCGAAACATTCTTAAACTTAGTAATTACACGTTATATTCGTTCATGACACGTCGTTAGGAGTTGCTTGATATATTACATATCTTCGCAATGAAAATTTCTAGTGGGATCTTTAGAATCCACTATCTTTGAGCTTATTAATTACCGGTAATCAATAAAATCGAAGATGGTCGAAATTGGTTCAGTGGTCCGTGTTCTAATGATAACATTAATACATTATTGGCAAGTTTCTCTCAAGAAATACAATTCAATTTTTAATTGGTTGAATCTGGTGTACTGAAAATAAAAATCTGCAACGGAAATCAAGTACTTTAGCTCTACAGAGGGCGATTCCTTAATTTTGCACCAACGTTTTTGCTTTATTACAAAGGAATAACTCTATATTCCAAATTTTTTTAAACATGCTCTTTTCACATGTTATGTGCTCGTGGGCTGGATTTAAAAATTGCGACATTGTGCGGTGAAGCGATTGAAATAAGCATAAAACTGCTTTCCAAAAACGGGAAAATCATCTTGTTTGATTGTAAAAGTGTTAAAACTGAATGGAATATCGGTTTTTTATAGCATTGTTTTTCGCGTAATTGTAAAACCAAGAAAAGACTAACAAGACTAGCAATTGAAAATTCCATGTCAGTTTTTAAGCGAGCAAGAAAAGCTCGTACCATGGATTTGGTTATCGCAAAAGTGAAAAAAAAATGACTGAATAGGAAAATCTCCCCGCCAAAGAACCTCCCAAAAGACGACCCATAACATTATCCATCAAGATTAGAGAGGAAAAATTAGAAGAAAGACAAAGGTCAAACATTGAGCTATGTCCACAAGAAGAATCGTAAAACCAACTCTAGGAAGCTGTATGAGCAACTCCTGAGCAAATCGGAATATATGGTGACATTGGGCGAGGCATACTTCTATCTTGAAAATTGTAATGGTGACAAAGATTCTGTACGTCTAGATGGATCAGAAGGTACCAGATGAATGATTGGTGATATGTCATGAAAGTTGGCCTACCGAATTCATGGTCTTTGGTGGCATGTGCGGCCGTGGAATCCTTCTGCTCATCCGAGTACCAACTAAAGTGAAAGTAAATGCCTAGTATTACGTCCAGTACGTTTTGAAACTCTACCGGAGTAATTGCTTCCAAACATGTATCCAGGTGAGGTTGACAAACTGACCTTACACCATGATTTGGCGTCCAGCATTCCGCCAACGCAACCAGGGCCTATCTTGAGGAGGTTAAAGATAAATTAGGAATCCAATATATGCCCAAAGAGACCATTCCTACCAGAGGGCCAGACGTTAGTGCAATGGATTTTTTTGCCTTTGGTTACTTAAAACAACGCCTGTTTCTGCGAAAAGCCAGGGCCATTGAAGTCCTTTGGAAATTCCTCCACAGAAATGTTCGATTCGGGGAAACGCCTATGCAGAATAATTAATAAGGCACACGGAAAACATATTGAACAAACTAAGGCCATACATCGACGCGTACTTCGAGTCTGAAATTAGGGCACAAACTGGTGCAAAAATAAAGAATCTCCCTCTGAAAGAGCCATATTCAACTCAAAATTAGCTTTTAATGACCATTCTACCACTAAATTATACCAAGCTACATATGTTATCATTAGAAACCCTTTAAGCTTTAGTAGAAATAAATTTTCAATATTTCTATTTAATACCTTAGTAAGACCAATATTCAACATTTGGTCTCCGTCTTCTGTTACTTTGTAATTAAGTTTGGAAAAAGTACAAAGAATTTTGCGTAATCTTTTCAAACTTTTTCATTCTGCGTTTCTTTATAACTGTATGTATACAGGATGTCTCACGTAAAGTGATCCAGTAGCAACTTTTAAAATAGAAATCTGATAAAGTACTTTCAATTGAAGGATTGGTATACTTTTATGTGGGGATTTTTAATACTGTACATTCCATTTCCAAAAAAACCCACAAAAAAAAACAAACCTTTTGGAATATGGAACTCAACTTTGAAATGTGCAATGGACACCTCTATTTTGAATGTATTTTCAGATTGGACACAACATTTGAGAAAGATTTATTCAAATTGATCAACCGTTTAGGAGATGAGACACTCAAAGTGTGGTGGATTTGGATTTAAAGAAAAGGCAAAAAACAAAATAAAAATTGTTCCTAAACACAATGCATTATAAAATTGGATAGCAATGTTTTTATTTGAACATAACATTTTTACAGTCTTCGTTTTAACTGATGAACAATTTTTGTTTTTTGCCTTTTCTTTAAATCCAAACACATCATACTTTCGCTGCCTGTATCTCCTAAACAGTTGGATCAATTGAAAAAACACCAATAGTAAAACATTTCTCAAATATTGTGTACAATCTGAAAATACCATTAAAAATTAGAGACCCAACCAAAAGTGACTGACATCTGGCGGTCAAAAAACCAATCACTCGAAAACAGGATAAATAATAGCTGCCCATACAATTCACCTGTAAACTGTACATGAACATTGCACATTAATAATTAGATATTTATATTAAATATTTTTTTGAAAAATGCATGCCTTATCTATATTGTATTTACAGACTTTTTACATATTTTTCTAATTGTACACGCGTTTAATACTTAATATTACATTTCAACACGCATTTAATGTTGTTTTAATAGCTTCTTTTTTAATTTTAATAATTTATTATTACATTAATAGTGAAACGGTAAAAGTTGAGAAATTGTGTTTGACTGTAATATTTCTTGCCTTGTAATTTTTATTATTTCATTCGGTGCTTCGAGATATAATTCCATATTTCATATCTTCTTAATATTACAGTAATGTTATATAGTTTCAATAATTTAATTTTATTAATGTAAATTTAATTTTAATGATTTAATATTTCATTTAGCGTTAATATTGAAACGGTAAAAATTGAAAAATTGCGTTTTTCTGTAATTTTTTGCCGTGTAATTTTTCTTTATTTCATGAGGTGCCTCGAGGCATAATCCCATATTTTTGAAGCACAATTCCATGTTTAGTATATTCCATTCGAATTTCAAGTATTCATTTTACCCCATGGAATAATGTTTGGCTCTGAGAATATTTTTTTTACACAACAAAGAAGCTTAGTTCATCCATTTCTCACCGAAATTAACAAAAAAAAAATGTGTGTTTTCGAGGTGTATTTTGCAAGTAAACAAGAACTTTTTGCGTTGAAATGCTGTGCCAGCTATTTTATTACTTGTTTTCAAAGTAGAGCACTATATTATAGTGCTCTATTTCAAGATCCACAATAACGCCATCTCTCGGTCGGTTGGTTCACGAATACCTTTCAAAGTTGATTTTCGTATTCGAAAATGACGTCGTATGTTATTGAAATGAATGCACATAAAAACCCGTCATAGAAAAGTACAATAATTCTTCTATTAAAAGTACTCTGTTAGGTTTGTATTTTAGAAGTTGGCTATTGTTTCACTTTAGGTTTATATTCGATCTTTGTTATTTATTTAAGCCATATCATAATATCATTTATTCTTCTCAATTTAGAAGAAATTAATGTCGAATTACGTTTACCCAAGCTCAGTTCCCGAAATTTTTTATTTGCCCTTACTGAAGAAATCACTTGTGAATAGTAGAATGATTAAATTATGCAATATTATATCCAGTCTGATTGATATGAATGCTATGAGTTACAACCATATCAAAAAAATTGTTATTGAAAATATTTTCTGTAATTCTTGTGTATTTTTCTCTAATTATAAGTTTTCGTTATTGATATTTTAGCACATTTTTCATAGAAAAGTGTTTGCGATCAGTTTGTCCAGATGTTCGTCCGCCCTTCTGTATTAGGGATTCTCCTAATTTATGAGTGACGTCATGACGAATGCGCACTACACTTCAACCGAGTCAAAAGAACTTCCGGAAGACCTGGGAACTCACTAGTTGATACTCATCCCGATTGTATTCCACTATAAATCAGCATTTGCTTTTATTTTTTTAATTTTAAAAAGTTATATTAATATTTTCATTTTCTCTTTAAACGTGTTAAAATGCTTCATTTCTGCTATGATGTTGGATGCTGTATATGCTAGAGGAAATGGTCGTCAACGCGCGTTTTTTTTTCTACTGTTACTGATTAGATTTTCTTTACTGATTTTGATAGAGAAATTAGTCTTGGTGTAATCTTAATCCTGCTATATTTATAAAACAGGTTTTTACTCAATTTGGGTATATTTCTTTATTGTAAGTTATCGATTGACTGGTTTTCGTATTATTAATTTTATTGTTTAGGAAATTTAACGATTATTTTGTTATTGTTATCGATGTACACATTTTAATATTATATATTTGAGGAAATACTTCCATAAGAAATAGAATGGTACATTTTATAATCTAGAAGGAGAAATATAGCCATAAAAAAATCTCGAGGGTTCGGGCCCCCCGCCCCCAACCCTCTCCCGTCGGCGCGATACCGCGAATGTTGTATTTAAGAATTTCTTTAAAAATACATGCTTCAGTTAACTCGAGAGGCTTTAAAACAACATACATGGTCATTCTAGTGATATAATTTTTGTAGATGGCTGAAAACAATTTAAAAATGGCACGAAAAAACATCGTCGGTGATGCCCTCGCCAACCAAGACGCCATCATTTTTCGAAAGCCAGTGCACATCGCACATTAGGGAACACCAGGTCTATGGAAAGCAATCAGACAGACACGTGCATGCATACACATGGAAACATGCATACATATGTTATTCTGTGGTATTAGCATCGGGATTGAGATACGAATACTCTGGCACATAAAATGAGTATTAGCATCGGGAAACGATGTGCTAGTCGGAGACACGCACCCTGTTTCTGCTTCGAAACTTGTTACTTTATTTCGTTAAATGATCCATTCCATTATTTCATTCTTTTTTCATACGCAGATTGGCAGGTTTTTTGCTTTCAGCTAACCCATTTCATATTAATCCATTCAGAATTTTTAAGCGTTTCAGATGCAGATGATCAATCCGTAAGCCATGGCTACACAGTCAGCTGTATTCAGTGGGAAAACGATAGCGGAAACTTGGCTGGAAGTAGTCTTGACTCGGTGGACTTCCTGAGCGCAGGCGCGCTGATATCACGCATAAATTAGGCGAAGGCTCAATACGCAATTCTAACCATGCTTTGCGTTGCAATGGGGAGAGTGCATGTAGTGAATTGCTGGAAGAGACGAATCATCCTTGCATTAGGAAAAACGCGTGCTGAGTACTTCGTTTCGGCTAAGCGCATGCTCTAAACGTTGCAGAATGCACGTGAATAGGGTTTCTTTATTCGTAAGAGAGCTTATTATAAACATGTAATACGATAACTTGACAAGTAATTAACTTTTTCACACCCTCTTTTCACCAATCCATAAATATAAGACAGAACACGAACAAGTTCAAAGGTGAGATAGCCGGAATAGGTACAATAGTACTTGCGCCGGCCAGGTGGCCGAGAGGGCTAGGGCGTCTGGTTGTGGGTTCGAATCCCGCCGTGGGTATGGATGTTTGTGTTTGTCCCGGGCTGCGTACATATATAACTTATGTGAAAGGCGTAAAATGACCTTACTAGTCGACGCCAAAATTTCTAATAAACCAACCAACCAAAAATAGCACTTGCTCTAATGATATCATAATGATACCTCCTTAAAATTTTTCAATGCTTGAGACCTGGCATGTAATATAACTCGTAACGATGTATCATGAATAAACATATCCAGTAATTAAGGATAATTGGAATTGGTTTAGTAGTACGTGTTCTAATAGTACCATATGGCATCGTTGGAAGTTTCAAAGCTAAGACGTGGCGTGTAATATATCAAACAACTCGTTACGACGTGACATAAATGAATATTACGAGTAATTAATATAGTGAGAATTAGCACTACGTGTCCTAATGATGCAATATGGAATTTTCAATGCTAAGATATGTAATATATATTGGTCCTTACGAGTTGTTAGATCTATTGTTATCCATAGCTTATTGGTATCAACAGCATATTGCTATTAGGCCTAACACTGTCCATAGCAAATTATTGTTGGACATATTGCTGATTGCTAGTAGCTAATCGCTCGCTTCAACAGTAGAAACACTTTAGTATTAGAACATGAAGAAATTGTAGACTCTTATTCGCTACCTGCAGTGAATAGAGAGGGCGCTGCTATTTTTGAAAAACGGCAGCGACAGTAGTGTTTTCAGAGTGTTTTTACTGTTTCAGAGTGTACATTAGCTTACTTTTGATTCACCCTCTTATTTATTGCGATGTTTCATTGTTTTTATAATTAAAACCTGATTGTTCACTTTTATATAAAGTGAAATATTTATTATCTTATTTCAAGTAGTGTCATAAATTAATGCATTTAGCAAATGGCCATGATCACTAAAACAAAGTAACGGTATTTTCTAGTGCTTTAGTATAGTAATATTAGCTCTACGGCGCCATCTATCAGCTACAGACGTCGTTTTTCACTCTTAGGTGAGAGGGAAAGGGATGGATTATGGATTTTTAATATTTGCAATAATTTTTTCCTTTTTCAAAGAATTGTTCTTCAAAATTTCGTGTGAGGATTTCATAGAGTAACCCCCCCCCCCACACACACACACACATAGAGACTTTACATTCAGGGCGTCTCGTAATGAGTGAGCGAAACTTTGATAAATGGCAATATAGGTGATTCTAAGCAAAATATTGTAAATGGGTCGGATTTTAAAACGATAATGAGATATGAGCAGAAATAAAAATGCCGCCACCAAGATCAACAAGTTAATAACTCAGGTTCTATAACATATAGGATGACGAAATTTGGAGGAATAATAGGGTACATACAATTGTGTATAACTTTAAAATTTGATGGAATTCCAACGAATAGTTTTCTAGTTACGTATTCAGCCCATGCTCACATGTATTAACCAGCATGTTAATTCATCAAATTTTAACGCTATGCACAGTTGTATGTACCCTATTATTCCTCAATTTCGTCATCCTATATGTTATAGAACCTGAGTTATTAATTTGTTGATCTTGGTGGCGGCATTTTTATTTCTGCTCATATCTCAGTTAGCGTTCAAATTCACATGAATGTTTTTGCTTAGAATCACCCATATATCTTAGATTGAAAGTATCTAAGGAGGTATCATAATTGTGACATTAGACACATGCTATTGTACTGATTTAGGCGATCTTCGAACTGGTCCGTGTTCTGTCTCATCTTTATCGAGTGGCAAAAACGATTTTGGAAATCTTTCATGGCCTTCGTGAAAATCGAGTTACAGAGAATTAGTGATATCGATGATTCAGTTTATTATATAAGGCGAAAACCTCCTAATTAGGGGTTTTGAAGGCAGCAGATTAATACACATTATCACTCTTCAGCAGTTTTGTAATGCATATTTCTAATATTCTTCCCCTTCTACACTAAACAATCGTACTAAACACGATAAGTTTGTGTTTAAATAGCAAGATCCTTTAAAAGTATAATGGGCGAGATCATTGAAAGCGTTCGCGTCTCTATCATGTAATCCAGGATGAGAGATTTTAATGCTGATTTCAGTCTATTGTAGACCACATGAAAACGGGAAGTCAATTGCAGTTCCTGACCACTGGGTTGGCCATGAATATTTATATAGATATTCAGTCCATGGTAAACGGATCCACTTGTACGCACGGATGCAAACCTTTCGCTTCGGTGGTTTTATGTGCAATTAATGGGCGATATTTGTGGCGAAACGAAGATGAGATATGAATAAATGATAATGGCTGATAGCCAATAATCACGTTATGGTTGGAGCGACCTGGTTATGTCAATAGCCGAAAACATGGGTTTTTGTTTTGAGAATATCTGAATAAAGTGGTAATGCCTTTGGAAAATTTGCTTTGACGCCATAGCTTTCAGGTGGTCATAATAAATTGGCCATTCCGTCTATTATATTGCTACTAAGTTTTATTAGTGATTACTTACAGTAAAAGAATGAGTAATTTAAAAATTAAGTTCTTGTAGGAGTGAAATTTGCGACATAAAATGAGAAGAATTTTTGTGGCTTATTAAGGCTTCAAATTGCATCACTTGAAGGTCCTTCACCTCTGACATAATATAATTATGGAGTCTTTCAAATGTGTCTAAACATATTAAACTGGCCGTAAATTTCGACACAGTGCATAGAACAAGAATTCTCATAATTGAGTTACTGCTTTTCTTAATCTTATATTGCTTGTTGCTTTCGAAATTCGGGACTTATTGATTTAGTCTTAAAGATCGATTTTTATCTTGTCAGTTTAATAGAAACATCTTTCAGGTAATGTGTAGATTCTCTATTCGCAATCAGTGCAAATTAACCTCTCGTGACAGTCAACATCTTTCAGTCAACAATTTTGTCGAAAATATTTAGCCGAAAATCGATTCTACAGCAAGATACACTTGCCAAAAGTATTGTGGTTCCCCTTAGTAATGGAAAGATCGCGTAAGTGATTAGCCTATATAAATGGGTGGATGCTGCAAAGGCTTATCCGGGATATGCCATCGGAATAATCTCGCTAGCTTCCAAACCGTGGCAGATAGGTCAAATCTAACAAGTGGAATGAGTTTCTGAGAAAATTCTCATGTTGATTGACATACTAGAAGACCCACTTGCTATTTGAAAAAATTGGCTACTATCCAAAATGGCGAATTTCAAGATGGTGACCAGGTTAACTACGAGAGTATTGTTTGAACGTTTTTTATAAATAGTCGAGCTACCTTATTATAACCGCCAGTCAATAACGTGCTGGAAGGTCTCCACTGGTTTCTGGAATCTGGGGGCGAGGGAAATACTTGCAAGTCTTCCTCATGAATCATTCTCGGATAATTCTGGTCGTGTAACTTGTCGCATTGTCCTGCTGGAATATCTGATCCGCCCTAGGGAAGATTGTCATTATGTGTGGTGTACAATCTGCAACGATGGATAAATAACCAAATCTGGTTCCTATGAAGAGTACCAGTCAGAGATCCTTAATCCTAACAAGATGCGATAACAAGCAAAATTCCCATAGCAAACTTGATATGGCAAAAATATTCGTGGCGTCTTCTCGTAACAAACGCTCAAATGGCAAGAGAGCATTCGCAAGTGTCGTCATCTTGTAACTAACCATGTCCGACTTACAAAACTTCTTTTATTAATTAAATAGAAATGAACTCTTTTTGATTACTTTCTTAATTTCTTTAGTTTTTGATTTAATTTAAATAATTTTCCATATATAAGGGACTTGTCGTATTTTAAACATCGAAATAATTTTGCTTTGTCGCCGTTGTCGTTCTGCTTCCAGTACTCTGAAGACGTTTTGATTATGTCAGCTATCATCAAGACCTACAGCGCCATCTGGCAACATCCTCTCAACTAACCTGCGCAGAAGAAAGCTACGCGAACCATTTCGCGTATACGGATTGTCGCATCTCGTTAGGATTAAGGATCTCTGGTTACCAGTGGACCCAGACATTGATAATAATTGAATGTTTTTGGAGGTTTCCCGTGATATATGGCAACGTCCATCCACTAATAGAGCAGAAACTGACTCAATCTGAAAGGTCAGTCAGTCTTGAAGAAATATGGCGACTCTCTTGAAATCAGCCATTTTAGATAGAGACCAGTTTTTACCCAAATGGGCCTTCTAATATATCAATCTTAATCCTGAGAATTTTCTAAGAAAGTCATTCCACTTGTTGGATCTGACCTATCTGCCACGGTTTGGAAGCAAGCGAGGTTCTTCCGATGGTTCCTGATGTTTGTCCAAATTTACTATGGAATCTGACAATAGAAGCAAATCGCATCCACCCATTTATTTAGGCTAATGCCACCCATTATAGTCAGCATGGTGCAATGACCATATATTTGCTTCAGAATCCAAGAAGAGACAGGCTTATTTCTACTGATAATCGTGTGATAGCCTCTTGGCGTATTTGAACAGTGACTTGCTCTTTTGTTATTATGTTCAGGTGATTTGATTTCGATAGTGTTGTTTAATGTTGTTAAGTGTTTTTCTATTGGTGTTTATGCTGCGCATTGGATGAGAGGAATTGTATTTATGATTCTGAAATGCTTTAACGATTTTTTTACATCGATGTTTGCTAAAAAGTGAGCAAGTTAGGCTAAAGATCATGCTTGAATCTTCTGAATGTGGCTGTTGTTCGTTTCTCCAGTTGTAAATGACGGTGGATAATTGTGTTTACCGTTTACAGAAATGTCCTTACCTTCTGTGCAGTGGCCCGTTGTGTTGGTGGGTTACATTCGGTTATGAGAACCCGAAATTTCCGGACGACGTGAGGAGTACGGCTAGTTGATGGTCTGGGATTGGCCTGCTTTTTATTTGGTTTGCCAGTTCTATCATAACATTTGATATCCCTTCTTGAAAACTAGGAATCTTCGCTTCTTGCATGGTTTCATAATTTTGCCGGAAAAGGCTGCTATTCAGCCTTCCCAATACCTGCTAATTTTCGGTGGCATAACTCGATGTTTTTAGCTCGCTCTTTGAATTACTAACTATGTTAATCCCTGCCCTAACAATACTCCACATGAGAGCTCACGCGCGCCATATTTAAATATGTTAATTGTAATTTGTCCTCGTCTTGTTATTTCTCAGGTTTTCCCACTCTTATTAGCTGTTTTCACCTTTGAACCTTTCAACTTCGATTGAACAGTCATTAGTGGTTGTTATTTTAGTTGAATAGTTTTAGACACTGTTATTTGTCTTGTAAATTGTCTTTCTATCGGTGTTTATGCTGTGCATTGGATAAGAGGGGTTGTATTATGGATGTTTCTGAAGTGGTTTAAGTTTGCTGATGAGTGTGAGCAAGGTAGGGGTGAAAATATACTTGTAGAAGAAGATTAAAGCGGAACATCATAGCCATCGATTTGACTTTATATCAACACAGCAAAGTAGAAAAATCATTTAAGAACTGATAAAATATCTTAAATCTTCTATTGGTTGCTTTATTAAGTATCTTAACGTGCTTCATGTTTTTACGGCGTTGTTTTTGTCTGTCTGGAACTCGGGTTTTCTCGAAGCTTGATTTTCAAAGTCTATTTTCGCCAATCGAAAAGTATTGAATATAATGACGAGTAATTAATAAGTTCGAAGATGGTCGAAATTGACTCGTGGCAGGATTCTAATGAAGTCATATGGCAATGTTGGATATACCGGTTGTTCAATTTATCTGAAGACATTGAAATATCTCGAGAACCACACATCGGATCAAAACCCCCACCCCCTGGAGGTGGGGGAGGGAAGAGTTAAAAAATTGAAATGAGAACCCCCATTTTTTATTGCAGATTCGGATTCTCCAGAAAAAATTACCCCAATTTGACCTACGATTCGAGTCATTTTGGTCACAGATGGCGCTGTTATCGACAAAAATCAAAATGGGTAAAAAATCGTTGAAAAATGGCGATATCTCAAGAAATAGGTATCAGATCAGCAAAATAAAATTAAATGTTTTTGATATTCTTACAAATGCTACTTATGACACCATAATTGTCCACCCTATTTCGTGAGATATCGCCATTTTTCAGCGATTTTTTACCCATTTTCATTTTTGTCGATTACAGCGCCATCTGTGACCGAAATGACTCGAATCGTAGGTCAAATTGGGGTAATTTTTTCTGGAGAATCCGAATCTGCAATAAAAAATGGGGATTCCCATTTAAATTTTTTAACTCCTCCCTCCCCCATCTCCAGGGGGTGGGGGTGGGGGGGTCGAGTTTGGTATCATTAGATGTCCCCTTCGAGACGAACATTTTTCATTCCACACTTTTTTTGATCCGATGTGTGGAATTGTTCGAAATGACCGCCATTTGCTTCATAGCACAATTCGCAACGCCTTATGATGGATTGATGTACGCGTGGAAACAATTGATTTGCATGGTCGCTGATGTCACCTGCTGCCGCAACAAGCACGTGCACCTTGAAATTTCTTTGCAAACAATTACTTTAAAAGTTATTACAGTAGATTGCTTGTGTTAATTGTTAAAAATAAAATAATCTAGGCCTACCAACGCACACTGCGTCCCGGTGTCATTTGATTGTTCAATGCAGTATTGTAAGTAAACGGAGCTGCGGGGACCCCATGTTCATATGACAAAAAATACTTCTAAGGACCTCTTCTATCATCTCCCAACAAATCTGTACTCAATTCAAAAACACCCTGTATAAGACTAATTAATAAGTTTAAAGATGGTCAAATTTAACTCGGAGATACCCATTCTAATGATACCATTATACCTCCAATGCTAAGATATAGCATGTAATACCTCAAACCACTTTTAATGACGTGTCATGAATGAATATAGTGGGTGTCAAACTTTCAATGCTAAGATATTGTAAGTAAATACTTAGGCTTTACATTATCAATAGCTAATTTCTGTTAGGGATACTGTTATCAATATCTTGTAGCTAACATCTCTACAGTGCATGCTTAAGTAGAAACGCTTTAGCATAGATTATGAATAAATAATAGATCTTTACACACAACGCTTCAAGAATTGACGCTCATATTACTAACTAGGGAACCTCACGGAGCGATAATAAAATTTCGAACGGAAACGAATATAAGTAACACATATATCCAATAATGTATCGATTATAAAAAAAATTACGTGCCTAGGTTAATATTCAAAGATTTTATAGGCACATTAAATAGTCATATACAGCGTGTAGAGAAATTCCCGAAACAGTCCAAGTACTTTAGAACGAAAGGTGCTAGATCCATAAAATTCAGGTCTTTCTATATAAAATTGACCGAGCCCGATTGAATAAAGGTATTCCCAGCGCCCTAAGTATAAGCGCTTAGAAGTTACGAAAACTAAATTGTGAAGCATGATAAGTAGAGAAAAAGTTCCAATTACGTAGTTGTAGAGCGTCACCGATTTAGTAGAAATCCATTCTTTGCATAAAGAAAACAAAAGCATAACACTCGTAAAACGGGGGAGAAAACTCCATGTATTGGGCACTTTTTGGACGTGTAGAACAAGCAACGTACGAAGTCGCTCCAAGTTAATACATGCGACGATAGAAGGTTGAATAAAATTAAACAAAAGAATCCCTAAATTCCAAACTTCCAGGACGCTCGAAACAAAGAGAGAAAAGGATGTCGAGATAAATATACCGTCAGCATTCGAGATGACGCTTAGCTACATAATTCATCTCTTCCCGATTCACACCTGCTTGAGTGCTGAAGGAGATTCGCTTCCGCCTTTGATCATCACCAGTGGTTGTCCTGTAAGATAAAACATTAGGTCGAAGGGTCCAAGTGAATATTTTTGAGGTCGAAAATATTCAAAAACAAGAAAATTATCAAAAAACGGTTCCGAAATAATCAAAACTTGACCCTTGGTTCTTATTCAAGCCAAAAACTAATCGCCTCTGATACGACAGATTGAAAATCAGTCGAAGTCTCACAATTCTCCCTGGAACAATCTTTCGATGTCAAGGCATTACTTTCGTGTATTCAATCTTCTATTGTGGCAAGAATTAAATATCTTTTATCTTCTTTGCGCTTACACTAGGGGTGCTGGGAATACTTTTATTACATCGGGCACGGCCATTTTCCTATAGAAAGATCTGACTTTTTTGCTCTTGCACATTTATTTTAAAGTTATTCGACTGCTTCTGGAATTTCAGGATATAATAACTCGACATCAAATGATAATTGGGTAATTTTGTCAAAAACATGACAGTTTTGACGTTCACCCCCCCCCCCCTTCCCCGACTGTGGAAACTGCTGGCATGCTGCAGGCCACCTTCATCTCCCTCCATTTTGCTAATCGACCGAGCCGGCCCCTGCAATCGAGCGGGTAGGCTTCCCGTTATACCGCCCTGTAGTTAACTGCAACACCCTGTATATGGCTATTTAATGTGCATATAACCTTTGAATATGAAGCTTGGCACGTTAATTTTTTATAATGAATATACACTACTGTTTATAAAAATCGCAACACCCTGATGGAATGGTCTAATCCATATGCAATTTGCAATATTTGCATACAATGGGTCAGAGTATAAATGATTAGATTTTCAGAGTAATTGCTTGAAAGAACACCATGCCTCGACGACGACGAAGGGTACCATATCAACAGCTGACAGACTTTGAAAGAGGACGCATAATTGGTCTGCGTGAAGCGGGATGGCCGTATCGTGACATTGCTGCTCGTGTAGGACGTAATGCAACGACAATTATGCGTGCATGGAGGCAGTGGAGCGAAGAGAACAGGGCACACCGAAGACCAGGCTCAGGAAGACCCAGCACGACGACACCGCGAGATGACAGACACCTCTATCGCATGTGTGTAGCAGATCGTACAGCCACTTCCACAGTGTTAGCACAACAGTGGGGTGCTACAGTAGGCAGGACAATGTCTGCTAGCACTCTACGACGCCGTTTGATTTCCAGAGGATTGATGGCACGAGAACCTTCCAGGCGCTGTATTCCAACAGGACAATGCCCGACCGCATGTGGCCAGAAATGTCCTCGCCTTTTTCCAAGCACATCAGACGCCCTTGTTCCCCTGGCCTGCTCGTTCACCAGACATGTACCCAATCGAACATGTGTGGGACAGGGTTGCTCATCGATTGGCTCGTCAGACTCCTGCAGCAGCAACTGTGGATGAACTGTATACCCGTGTAGACAGAGCATGGCAGGACATTCCCCAGGCCCTTATTCAGAGCTTGTTTGACTCAATGCCACGACGTTTAGAGGCTGTAATTGCATCCCACGGTGGTTTCACCCGATACTAATGTGACAATAAAACGCATTGTATTGACCTGAAAATCTAATGGTTTCTTTTCTGACCCATGATATGCAAATGCTCCAAATTTAATGCAGATTGGGCTATTCCATCAGGGTGGTGCGATTTTTATAAACAGTAGTGTAGATGTTACCATATAGAATCTAATAACCGATTTGTTCGTTTTTCTTAACATACGCGATGTTTTGATTTCGTTTTTTTTTATTTTTAATAACAACACTTTTTTGCCTAATAGAAATGTTTTCTTTTCGTTTCTAGGTAAGTGTGAATCAAGTTTTTCGTAGATGTTTAATGAGATCGATGTGTCTTTGCTAAGAAGTGATCCGTAAGTAAAGCCTTTTTATTTATGAGAAACTACATCTGTAGATTGAAGAATGGTTCTTTGTTCTTTATGGAATTGCAACCTTTGTATTTGAGGTATAGCTCGGAGTTCGGAAACCTCCGGTTCCAGAGGAGTAATGTTAAGTATTGTATACAGATGTTTGGATTCTCTATTTGAATGTACGTATTCGTTTTTCGTTTTAAATGAAGTCGAATATGTTCATAGAGTTTTCCTTAAGTCCGATCTGTCCTAGGATTCCATCTTAACGGAACCTATTGATTTCAAATTGGGTTTTTAAATTTCATGTAAAGTTACCGATTAAAAAATTAAATTAAGTTTCATTAAACCGCATTTAAAACTAAAACCCCATTTTACTACTTTCCAAATATCAACTAACCGGCTGACAATGGAGCTTAATGCCAATCATATCGGTCCTGGGCATTTCGGTTGCCTGACTTGTTAAGATGTGAGCCATAACTGCATCTCTGCATACCTGAAAATGTAACATTGTCGCACTCTGTTGTTATAATGTCGGTGTTATTTTTTAAGAAGTAATTCCCTCTAGCCTTATTGTTGTTACAACTGTCGGAACCAATAGCTAATTGGATTTAAGGGTTCTTTGCATGGGTTACAATGATAGATACATTATGTTTCAAATGAGATGGCGACAAGTTTAACATTTCGGGAACTTTTTATAGGTTATAGGTTCGTACGATTAGAATATCCTTGTTAATTATAGTCTTTAGAGACTGTAAAGTTTATTTTTGGTAATTTAATCACCTCAAGGATGACATAGTTTTTCTTGGAAGTGAAGTTAGCGCTTTTCTTAATTGCTTAGCTGCTGAGTTATAAGTGATAGGGAAGATGAGCTGATTATTTATTATCTGCAAGAAAAATAGTTTTAAAATCAGAACGAGAAACCAAATAGGTAATGAAAGCGGTTGTTTAATGCTCCCTCTCCGAATGAAGAGTCTTAAAGGTTTAGATATGTTTCTTAATCACTTTTCAAAGTCATAAGATATTAATCATAAAACAGCGGGAGGATTTAGAAGGGCGGGAAAAAATAGCCACGTGATTGGCGTATCGCTTTCCTTATCGCTTGTAAAGGAATGATGCTCTCCGTAGCCATAGAGACGCCCAGATAACGTGTGACGTGCTCGGTTTTATCTACTTTGGTTTTTATCCAATAAAAAAAGCCAAGTGGAGCCTTGAGGAATATTAATAGGTGGTTGTTGTTATTTGTTGCTGTTATCTGACAAGTTTAAGTGTTGTTTGGGGAGGAATTTTTGTGACGTTATTGTTGGGTTCCGGAGAGATTTACGGATTTTTTAAACGTGTTATACAAGGAGTGATGAAGCGTTCGAAAGCTTGTGAATTTTCGACCTCCGTTTTCGCCATTCTACAACGTAAGCAAAATGACAGCTTGAGTTCGTTGGTGGAAAGAATCTGAGAAATACTTCTGGTTCCAAAGGCACTATACAATTCCTTGGATAAAATGGCTTATGTATTAATCAATGCATTTCTCTCTTTGCCATTCGATAGTTAAGGCAGACAGAAGGCTTGTGAATTAAGTGAAGACACGTGATAGATTTTCTTGGTGGTGAAAAACAGTCAAAATTGATTTAGTGGTACGTGTTGTATTGATACCATTATGGTACGATTGATAACACAATGCTAAGATATCGCATGTAATATATCAAACAGCTTGGTATGACGTGTCATGAATGAATTTGACATAAAATTAATGATTGTCAAAAATGGCTTAATGGTACGTGTTGTAATGGTACGATGGTGGTACCTTTGGAAACTATCAATGTTAAGAGTTAGCATGTATTATACAGGGTGAGTCAAAAGTCTTTTACCCTCTTCCTATCTTGGATACCAATGTAGTTACGCAAATTCAATACACGGAATGAATAGGAACTTAAGAGTGCTCTATTTGGTGGAGCACCTTTCATCATCTCAAATATGTAATTCTATCTCGAAAACCGTAATTCTATCTCAAATTCTATGTAAGAGGTACAGAAAAAATTCTAATTGCACATTTGTTCAACAGCAAATTCCAAACAAAACAAAACAAAGTTCACCAAAATCCGATGAGCAGATCACCCACAATCCTCATTGCAAGTTCTGCAACAGGACAATTGGCTCTTCTACTGTTTGTTACTTACAAACAGTCATCTGATAAAAAGTAAGTATTTCCATCAATTTAGAGAGTGTTCAATGTGATGTCCACTTGCACCATAGCGTAATTCTGAACGATATTTCAACGATGCCTGGTTGTTGCATGATAATTTTGCCTCGCCTCACCAAAGCAGAGGACCATGTTGATCATTTCCTGGTTAGTGTACTGTGCCATCTTGCTTTGGTATGATTTTTCTCAGCTTCAACATGCCTTTTAGTACCAGTTTCAAAGGAATACATGGTGACTTTATGGTAAATTGTGGAACTTTCCAGAACAGGATGAGGATGGTGCATTAAATAATTTGCATGCTTGGCCAATAGTATTCAGAAGAAGAAAAAAACACTCGCTGGTTACTTCTGAGACTTGAACCCAGGATCTTTGGACTCTGTTGCTCTTGTTTCCTCCTATGGCCACTCATCCCTTGCCTCAGTCTTAATAGGAATCAAGGTTTTTAATGTTGCAGAGCTTGCAATGAGGATTGTGGGTGGGTAATCCGCTCATCGGATTTTGGTGAACTTTTTTATTGTTTGGAATTTGTTGTTGAACAAATGTGCAATTGGAATTTTTTGTATCTCTTACGGTTTTCTAGATAGAATTTGGATGTACCCTAATATGCATATCTGAGATGATGAAATGGCTCCATCAGATAGAGCACACTCATGTTCCTATTCATTCCCTGTATTGGAATTTGCGTAACTACATTGGTATCCAAGATAGGAAGGGGGTAACAGACTTTTGACTCACCCTGTATAAAACAACTCGTAATGAAGTGTCATGAATGAATATGACGTAAAATTAATGAGTCGAAATTGGTTTAAAGCTAAGAATTAGTGGTTTAGTGGTACGATTACAGCCCATTGGAAACTTTCAATACGTGTAATATATCAAACAACTTGGAATGACGTGTCATGAATGAATGTAAAGTAAAATTAATGGTAATCGAAATTGGTACAAAAGTACGTGCTTTAATTGTACCATGTTGGTCCATTGGAAACTTTAAATGCTAAGATATGGCATGTAATTACTTAGGCCTTGCATTATCAATTGTTAGGCAAAGAGTTATCAGTAGTTAGCAGCTAATCGCTCGCTTCAATAGATTATGAAGAAATAATAGACCCTTTCACAGACGCTTCAAGAATTGACGCTCATTTCATTAATTCGGAATACTTATAAATTAAAGAACTCTTATATGTTTGAAAATATAGAGAATTACTACTCTCTGCGTTTAACTTTTCGGATACTTTTGTTCATTTGAACTACACTTTTTATTTTTTTTTTTTAGAAGTTCGCTTTGCTTTAGCAACCTCATGCAACCCTAACAACGACAGGCTTCTTCAGAAAACAAATGCTTTTCTTTTTATTCTCGAATTCTTTAAAATCCTATTGGTTCACTATCGGTATTGTGTATATAAAGGGCACTGCAGACGTTTGTAGTTACGGGCACTACAAGTCCTATTTATTGGAGCTTGCTGAGTGACGTTTGAAAGTGAATAGTGCTGTAAACCCAATGCAGACAATGATGGCCTGGGGTATGTTAAAGTTGGTCAATATAACCTAATCAAACAGGCGCCTCATCATAAGCAAATGGCATAGGCTTACAGAATTTCGTAGAAAAAGCTTTTGGATGTTTGTTCAGCCGACGGCGAAATCCACGTTGCGCTTGAACCTTGAACTGTACATTCACACCTTGCACACTCTGACAATACACAAAATGACTTTGTGTGGACTAGGAATGAAATTTGAGGGAGATTCAAGTGGATAAAAATGTCTGGGTTTTATGGATAGAGGGCATTTTATCATAATCATCATCATCATCGACTTTGAGGAGGACAAGCAACTATTTATTTTTTTAAGAAGGCGAGAGTTCTCAAACTTGTCAGTGATTGTTAGTGCTGTGTTCTTTAAAAATGGTTCGCGTCTGTAATTCCATCTTCTAGTAGCCTACGAAAGATTTTCAAAGTGTTTTTTCGTCACTCGGTAACTACGGATCAATTCACGGTCAGTTCGAAGGTGGTTGAGATCGGTACAATTTCACGTGCTCTAATGGTGCCATTATGATGATACTCCCTAGAAATTCTAAGACGTGGCATGTAATGCATCAAACAACTCGAATACTATTTGTCATGAATGAATAAAGCGAATAATTAATGACTTAGAACACTGTCAAAATTTGTTCGATGGTGCGTGTTCTAGGACATCATTGGAAATTTTCATTGCTAGGATATGGCATGTAATATGTCAGACAACTCGAACGACTTGTCATGAGCGAATATGTAAGAGTAATTAGTAAGCTCGAAGATGGTTGAACGGGGGATCATGCAAGAAAATTTTAAAAAATTGTTTAAGATAGTATTTCTTATCAGTATCAAGGCATGACGATTCTTTTTTTCGAAAAATGTATAGTTATTTTTTTAAAAATTGTGAAAGATAGGACCTAATAAAAACGCTCCGTCATAGCACTCAGTGCAGTGATGTCACGATCTCCTTTATAGCTACTATATTAATAGGTAGAAGGGTGGATCATAATACTGTTCCTATTGACTAAACAGGTGGTGGCCTTGCAGTATAACAGAGGGACATCAGGAGTTCCAACTAGTTTCGCCATTTATTCCCGGCTTTGTCAAGGATATACTGCAAGAGGCATGCAAGCCTTTATATACAGAACAGTGGTACAAATTATGCAAATTTTGTATAATTGGTTCATGTATTTGCATAATTTGTACCACTGTTCTGTATATAAAGGCTTGCATGCCTCTTGCTGTATATCCTTGACAAAGCCGGGAATAAATGGCGAAACTAGTTGGAACTCCTGATGTCCCTCTGTTATACTGTATGTCCACCTGTTTAATTACTATATTAAGGCTGCTATACTGACTCGACTCGACCACCATTATGATACTAATTTCTAATGCTAACATACGGCATGTAATATGAAAACGAAAAAATTGGAGCATACATAACCATACAAAGACTCCATTGTTAAAGCGGATAGGCTATGTGGGGTTCCCTTGTGAGTGAGCATATTATTATGACCACTGTCAGCATTTCGTTGGGCCACCTTTTACCTTTAATACTGCGGTGATTCTTCGTGGCATTGATTCCACGAGATGTTGGAAGGTGATGGGAGGAATCTGACGGATAGCACTGTCTAGTTGTGCTAGATTGGACGGTGGTGGATCCAGCCGTCTGATGGTGCGTTCGACTTCGTCTCACAAATGCTGAATTGGAGTGAGATCTGGGGATTGTGGGGGCCACCGAAGTAAGGTAAAGTTCCCCTCATGTTCCTGGAACCACTCCTGCACAATACGAGCTCTGTGGCATGGCGCATTGTCCTGCTTGAAGTAGCCATCAACATGACAGGGTGGACTTGATCGGCGACGATACGGAGGTATGCTGTGCTATCCAGACGTTGTTCAGCTCGTATTAACGGACCCAACGCACGCCAGGAAAACATTCCCCAGACCATAACACTGCCCACACCGGCCTGAAGGGTTGTACTCATGCATGCGGGGTCTATGCTTTCGTGCTGTTTCCGCCAGATTCTCACGCGGCCGTCTGCATGATGTAACTGGAATCGTGACTCGTCAGACCACGTGATTTGTTTCCACTGCTCGATAGTCCAGTCTTTGTGCTCCTGAGCGAATTGGAGTCGTTTCCGCTTGTTGGCTGCAGACAGCAAAGGTGTGCGGACAGGTCTTCGGCTTCCGTATTCCTTGCGATGCACTGTGCGGCAAACAGTACATTCAGAGACGGTTTTGGAGGACCCCTGATTAAGGTCAGCAGTGATTTGATGCACAGTTGCCCTTCTGTTATCCTTTACCAGTCGTGACAGTCTCCGTTCTGTCCGATCATCAACCATCCGCGGGCGGCCACAACGCGAACGTTCAGACCCCGTCTTCCGGCTAACCGTCCAGTCTTTAAATACTTTAACGACTGCTGCTCTTGAGCACCCCACGAATGCTGCTGTTTCGCTGATACTCGCTCCATAGCTTCGAGCACCTACAATCATCCCGCGTTCGAAGGCTGTTAAATCGCGTCGTTTACTCATAGTTGAAGAATGGAACACGTCTACTGTTGTTGACGACACTCAGCTTCCCTTTTTATATTGGTCCGGCTCGCTAGCAACATTGTGGCGACGTCCGTGCGCGCATTAGCATAAACATGTCAAATGGTCATAATAATATGCTCACTTAGTATATGTGGGCTTTTCATTTAAAAAAGTCTTGATCCAATTTATTCCAAGCTTAAATTTATTGGAGCGAAACCATATCTAGAAAGCTTAGTAAGAAGGTTTCTCTCCACACAATGAAATTCCTTCGAGAAGTCAACGTCAACGAAGATTCGAGTAAAATAAGCATTATCCTTGGCAATGATTTCTGTGAGCCAAATTTCAGCACTTTTATTTTTTCTAAACGCAAATTGTTTGTTAGAAAAAACCTATATTTATCAATGGATAATAAAAGTTGTGAACAAATGATCTTCTCGAAATGTTTAGATACAATTGATGTAAATGCATTGGGGTTGTAGTTAATTATTGAGGTCACGAAAAAGTAGCGAAATTGAAAAATGGGCCTCGAAAATTCCGCGTCGAGAAATTAAAATTTGATCATGAAAAAAATTTGGATATTCTACTCCGGGAAAAATGCTTGAAATTTGTCTCCTGATGAGCTCAGAAACCCTCACTGGTGATAAAAGTTAACGAGAATTTCTCACTGGACTAAGTCTTTTTCTGAAGAAGATTAGAGTAACTGGTTAGGAATAGAAGCACTAACTACAGTTTTCGACCGTGTTAAAATGACCTCAGTTTTCTCACTGGGATTTATGATCGACCAATTGCTAACTCTTCTTACCTCAGCCTCCGTTGAAAAGTTTCCTTCGTATATCGTTTTCTTTACTTCTGCTATTAGAGGGTCCATTCCTATTAGTTTTCTTTTCGAAGTTCAGAAGTTTTTTGGAGGTGTGCTTTACAATGAGATTGCCCCACCCACAATGAGTTATCCGAATGAGCCAAAAGTAGGTATACCGCAAGAGATAATCTGAACACACCTTTATTACGTTATGGAGCCAAGACATGCACTCGTTTGTACAGGGTGTCCCAACGGAAAGCGGCATCAGTAGGTTGTGGCACCACCTCTAGGTGTAGGTGATCATACAGGTGGCGAATGTCATCTTGGGGTACGTCTGCCCAGGCCTGGTGAACCTGCTATGTCAGATCATGGAGATTGCGGGGTGATCGTAAACGACTTCCCACCATGTCCTACACGTGCTCAAATATAGAAAAGGAATGTCTGTAAGGCCCACTCCCTATCTCTTTGTCTTCATCGATAAAATTGAGTTCAAAAATTTAAAACCTCCACAATTTCAGTGCCTCTATCTCCTAGACGGTTTTTATCAATTGAAAAAACACCGAGAATAACACATTTCCCGAATATTGTGTACAATCTGAATATACCATTAAAAGAGGAGTTCCTATTTAGAATTTCAAAGTTACCCTCTCCCCCACAGCTCCCCTCACAAAGGGGGGGGGGTTCTAGAAATTTTGGCGTCGACTACAAAGGTCATTTTGCGCCTTTTACACAAGTTATAACAGTACGCAGCCCGGGACAAACACAAACATCCATGCCCACGGCGGGATTCGAACCCGCAGCCAGGCGGACTCGAGAACTAGAAAGCCTACGCCCCATCCCTCTCGGCCAGCTGGCCGGCCCCTCACAAAGGGGGGCGGGTAATTTTTTATGTAATGAATTTCCCCCGCGAAGTAATTCACTTTTGATTTTGGACATTTTTTCGTACAATGCTTAGTTTCTGAGATATTCAGTTGTCTCAAGATAAATGCCTCACCCTCTATAGCTCTTTTAGAGATGGCGTTGGTGTCATTGAATTAGGAAGATCTGCCATTTAGGATTCAGTATTGAACAGTAATTTTATGATTTGCTTAACAAACAATTACTAGGCGATAGAGGGTTTATTTGTTATGTTTAATTGGAATTAAAAACACATGAGCCTTTCTATTTTATTTTTTTAGCAGGGCCAGATCATGGTTTTATTTCTGAAAATAATAGGTATTAAATTCAGTCATTTAAAAGACATTTTCCTGAAAATTCTTTCATTGTTAGCATAAGAGGAACGAACTCCTCGATGACAATCAGACATTATTACCTTATGTTCACGAGAATCATTGTAGCTTCTCGTCATTACACGTGTATGAATTCGATTATTTGGACGTGTGTATTATCCCTCTTAATATTTACGTATTTGCCCTCTTGATACTAGGGATATATACATAAAAAAATATTTATTGGCAAAATTTAGTAGGTAACTATATAATAACAAAGTTGTTTCGAATATAAAATCGTGATTATTCGTTAGTAATTTTAGTAATTCCCTTAGGAATTCTCTGCTAACAGTGAAACCTTTATGGAAAAACAAACCCCTTACTCTTTAGAAACTTTATCCTCATACAATATTGCTCAGTTACTGTTAAGACTTAATGATAACCAAATACAGACGAGTTTCCATGGATAAATAAAGAGAAGAAACCTTTTATTTGCATTCCCCAAAAATGCATTCAAGATATTCTGACTTAGTTACGTTATTCATTTGTTAAAAAAGAACTCTTGAAAATTTTAATATGTAAGATATTCTGTCTTAGTTACATTAAGGATCAGGATTTAGTAGATGTAATTAGAATATTGGATATCACAAATGCAGCAATTAAATACCTGAAAATCGATACGCGGTCGTTGAAGGAAGAACATAATCCGTGGATAAGAGTACTGGAAGGACTAGCTGTTTTGAAGGAATCTGTTAAAGATATGCCGTCATTTGTATGTTGATGGAATATGCGACGATGAATTGTTGGAATCTGTGGCACTCGGTTGCCAACTTGACGAGGCAACCAAGTGCTATAGATTCCAACTAGTCGTACTGACACCACCTAAAGAGAAAGCCTGAGCGCGTAAACGTCATACATTGTTAAAATCATGATACGAAGTCATAATTTAGAGCTTATTATTGGTAGAAATGCGATTAAAGATGACTTTTTATGATGATGTAACAATGTATGAAATTTTCAGGCTTTGATCGTACTCGATGCCCACTTAACGTCTATTGGTTGGCGTTAGAAATGACGTCATCCTGTCGTTCAACTTATGTGGCGGCAGCTATAGGAAGAGCCCTTTAGGATTCGGTATTGATCAATAATTTTATGATTTGCTTAACAAACAATTACTAGGCGATGGAGGATTCATTTGTTATGTTGAATTGGAATTAAAAACACATGACCCTTTCCATTTTATTTTACTTTTAGCAGGGCTAGATTATAGTTTTATTTCTGAAAATAACAGGTATTAAATTTAGTCATTTAACAAGTTAAGAGGAAAAAGGTTTTATCAAACCAAGCTTTTATAATGTCTTATTTAGTGGCAACAATACAGCTTAATTTTGCAACAATAAACAATAGACAAATTTACTCTCGCCATAACGAAATGTCCAATTGTTACAACAATCAATTCGTAGTAATGAGTTAGTATCATTAGAACACGAACCAATGAACCGATTTGAAAATTTTTTTCTTTATCATAAATTGTCATCGATTCTGCATAAGTGTGTCAAATTGCAGCTCCCTAGCTTGTCGGAAAGTTGGTTTAATATTGATTACAAGATTTGACCTAAACAACTAACAGCAAAGTTAATAAAAGCTTATAAAAAGACATTTTTCTGAAAATTCTTACATTGTTAGCATAAGAGGAACGAACTCCTCTTAGTTACATTGTTAGCATGACAATCAGATATTAGTGCATTGTTATGTTCACGTGTATGAATTCGATTATTTGGCTGTGTTTATTGTCGTTCTTGATATTTATGTATTGGCCTTCTTGATACGAGGGATATATACATAAACAAAAATATTTATTAGCAAAATTTACTAGGTAAGTATACAATAACAAAGTTGTTTGGAATATAAAATCATGATTATTTGTTTGTAATTTTAGTAATTCCCTTAGGAATTCTCTGCTACCACTGAAGCCTTTATGGGAAAACGAAACCCTTACTCATTAGAAACTTTATCCTCTTGCAGTATTGCTCAGTTACTGTTAAGACTTAATGAAAACCAAATTACAGAGGAGTTTCCATGGTTAAAAAAAGAGAAGAATCCTTTTATTTGCCTACCTCAAGAATGCATTGAAGTTATTCTGTCTTATTTACGTTATACATTTGTTAAAAAAGAACTCTTGAAAATTTTAATATGTAAGCCATTAAGAAGAATTGATTTGACAATGTTTTACCTAAACGATAAAGATTTAGTAGATGTGATAAGAATGTTGGACATCACAAAGTCAGCAATGAAATACCTGAAAATCGATCCGCGGTCGTTGAAGGATGAACATAATCCGTGGATAAGAGTACCAGAAGGACTATCTGTTTTGAAGGAAATTGTTAAAGGTATGCCGTCACTGACCCATTTGTATGTTAATGGAATTTGTGACGATGAATTGTCGGAAACTGTGGCACTCGGTTGCCCGAATTTACTCGTACTCGAGGCCAATTCAACAGCGGTTACGATCCAGGGCCTGAACATGCTTTGTATGAACACAGGCAGTGGTGACGAGTCAAAACGATGCCAGAAGCTTCTATCGATTACCGTAAACGGGACTACAGACATGGAAGGCATTGAGGCTCTTTTACTAAATTTGCCACATCTGCAAACATTGTGCTGTTCACAGGATGGTCTTGCTGAAGCAATTGTAAGTTTACACGACAAGACTAATGAAAAAAGACAACTCCAGCTTCGGCAGTTTGTTTATGATGGAATGTTTAACCATCCCCGTCTTTCATCTGTAATAGCCATGAGGTGCCCACTTTTAAAAACGCTATACATTCGGGATGCTTCTAAAGTTGATCTGCTCTTCTTTGAGAGCTTACATAATTACCGTCTACCAATCTGATAATTTAGTGAATTTCAGGGAAGACGTCGCCCCATTTCTTAAGAAAGTGGGACAAGGTCTGGAAAGGTTAGAACTGCAGGATTTCCCCCACATAGACTTTGATATAATTGGCGCATGCTGTCAAAATTTGACATCATTGAAATGCTGGAGTAGGGTAGCTCTAACTGGCGACATTTCTATGAATCCAATCTTCAGAAATCTAAAACATCTTATTTTATGTTCTAATATTGAAACAGGTTTACAACCAGTAGATTGTGTTCGTCTGCTCTCAAACTGCTATTACTTGGAGGGTTTATATATTACGTGCTGCAAAGAGTTGAAAGAAGATCATTTAAAAAAAATTTTACGTCGTAATCCGTTAAAATATCTCAGGCACATTGTAATCCATTCAAGTTTTTTGTAAATTCTTATGATGGAGTAATAAAACACGTCAAATTTGAAATTGATTTGTCTGTAATTTTCAAAAATACAGGGTGTTTGTGAAACCCTGTCACAAATACTTTTAGAGAAGGTTGTATGGGTAATTCTAAGCAAAAAAAAGTTCATAAGAACATGAGTTCGAATTTGAACGATAACCGAGATATGAACAGAAATAAAAATGCCGTCATTAAGATCAACAAGTTAATAACTCAGATTCTATAACACGTAGCATAATGAAGTTTGGGGGAATAATAGGGTGCATAGAATTGTGTAAACGGTTAAAATTTGATCGAATTCCAACAAGTAGTTCACTGCGTAACCAACTACTCTTGAACGAATTCTCTTGTGGCATACCAAAGCAGATAACCATAATATGCATTTCTTGTTGACTGCACTTGCCATTCTCGATGCAATTGTTATCTTTGCTGCTTGTACATTCCCTTTTATTGCATTGAAACAGGAAGTTGAAGACTTCTAGAAAAGTCCAGAATAGGATGTAGAAAAGTGTGCAATGTAATTTGCATGTTTGTAACGTGGTTAAAAATATTGGCCACTGCGGTATTAGAATTCTTAACTCATTTTTGAAAATGAGAATCCGTATGTACTAGATTCCAGATTAAAACTGAAATTTTAAGTCCCAGAGTAAAGCTTGGTTCCCACTGGCAGAAAACAAGAGAGCAGAAACCAGGGCGTATTTTTTTCTGCCCTTTTACTTTCTGCTCCTGCAGGTGTCCCACATGGCAGAAACTCAAAAGGAAAAGATAGCAGAAGTTTTGCCCAACACAAATGCACTGCACTGAAGCCGTCGATCGATCTAAACGGTCGGCTTCGACTGCACACTGTACGTTCACAGTTCGTTCAATCCTCATCAATCATCACATCGAATTTTTGCATTCAAATGTTGTTTATTCAATTTAATTTGATTAATTAATTAATAAATATATATTTCGCACCTCTTCTATTAGCGCTTCTACATCAATTTTCTTTCTCGGCCTCTTCACCTTTGGGAGCTGAGTGTCCGACATTTTTATTTTGTGTGAGAGAGAGAGGACGTCACTGTGACGTCACTGCAGAGAACGTTTTCTATTGGCTGAGCAATCGTTTCTGCCCTGCTTGTACCACAAAAGTTGAACTCAACCCAACTCTAAAAAGCAGAAATTTTCAGTCGGGCAGAAGAGACGAAAACGGGAAGTGACGACATAAAATTTTTCTGCTTTGTGGTTTCTGCCGTTGTTTTTACGCATGTGGGAACCACGCTTTATGGATGAAACTGGGAGAAACGCACACATCCATGCCCCCGGCGGAAATCGAACCCGCGACTCGCTGGTTTCGAGAGCGACAAGACCTATGACCTATCGCTCTTGGCCACCAAGCCGGCTGTAGCAACACCACCTCTAATCAAATCCTGAGCGCGAAAATTCCATATATTGGTACATGATCATACGGAGTTATGTTTTATCGTATTTCTACTAATAATAAGCCCTAAATTATGACCCCGCATGTTGATGTAACGGTATATGAAATTTTCGCACTCATGCTTCGGGTAGAGGTGGTGTTGGCTGTAGTGAGTTTATTTTTCATCTTCATTCTATTTTTTTAAAATCGGCGTTTTGAGCTCTACAACTGTACAATTGGAAATTTTTGTCTGCCTGTATCGCTTACGAAGTTAAAAAATTAGTTAAGGTATCGTTATCCAACGATAAAAAGATTTTCGCATCAAAATGTTACGAGCAGTAGCGGCTCATGACTATAATAAGTGGTGGGGCACAAATACAAAATTTCAGGTTCTTAGGCCTTTTCGCACAAAAGTTATAGCTTGATTTGTATTTGGAGCCTCGTGGCCCCTGCCTCACAGGACTATATCAATTTTTGTGTGTAATAGCTAAAATTTTAAGCAACACATTAAAAATATAAAACATTTCAGGTTTCTGGACTTCTGGATTTAAATTTATAGCTTGATTTGAGATTGAGGCCACATGGCCCCTGCCAAGAGACTTATATAATTTTTAATATACAGGGTCTTTATAATAAAGTTACATTTTGACATGGCCATAAAAAAAAACTACTGGACCAAAAGCTATAATACTTGGTAATATTATACAAGAGGGTATGGGAAGTTCATATCCACCAAAAAAAAAAATTAGTTGAACAGAGTATAGGTGGTGTTGGCCAGGGCCTGTCTTTCTCATGGCCTACGGCAGTGTTGCCAGATATTTCCACCTCGAAAATCCCAAAACCCGTCCACAAAGCAGCCCAAAAACCGCGGGACTAAGCACAAAGAAGCCCAAAAAATTGAGAACTTCGATAGCCGGATGATCTTAAATTACTGCACATAATAATAAAATAAATAAATAAAAAAGAATATGCAAACAACAAAAAAAAATTATTTTATAAACCGAGATTAATTTCTTTTTCACAGCATAAATGAATCGAATGGCAGATGCTTGATTTGATTTGTTTGGTATTAACGTCCTTTTCAATTGCCATGGTCATTTCAGGACGGCGTTATAGGGGCCGCAAATTTTGCCTCGCAAGGGTTCTTTAACGTGCAGCCGGCAAACGACTACAGGGGACCAACGGCTTTACTTCCCTTCCGAAGGAAGTGCGTGATCTCAGGATTTTCCCCCTGAAAAAATCCTCGTCGTCCTCGGGCATCAGAGGCGATCACGCAACCCCTGAGCTACCGAGGCCGATGAATTGCAGATGCACTTGACCAATTTAATATCTGGATTATTTTGCTTTAACATGGTATAAGAAGAATTATTCTGCCCACACATATTGCTTGCTCCATCGACGCCTAATCCAATAATGTTATTTAAATTCAACTTTGCCTTTGCCATAAATTCTGACAGGCGTGCATACAATTCTAGATCGATGGTTTTAACTACAGTTATTAAACCTAAAAAAGTTATGACATTTTTTCGAATGTGACTGTAATAACGTATACAACAGCACTTGTATTTAGTGTTGCAACATCAGTTGATTCATCAATAATCAAGGAATAGTATTCACTAACAATATCTTGAATCAATGACTTAAACATTTCCGGCGCAATGACATGTACAATCAGTGAGGTACATTTAGTTCTGTGTAGTGCTGATGTTTGTGATGAATCCTTATTGTCCTTAATTTTGAAATTGCTTGCCATTATTTCACCAACATGGTCGATGTTTCTGATTGCTGAATGGCATGCTACATTGACAGCAAGAATACAATCAGCTTGTTTCATACTGGTATTCTCATCAATTACAACAATACCTGTAACACAATAAATAGATTGATTTTTTTAAAAAGAGTTAATATTAGTTAGACATAATCATGTTTGGGTCTAATATTGCTTCAAATGGAGAAGGAGAGAGACGAGCTTTAATATCTTACTTGAGTTTAAGGTATTTCGGTTGGAATCGGGTGGTGATAATTTTGCTATATTATTGCGGTATGAGTTTTATTGTTTGAGAATGATTTCTTAAATCGTTCTTATGTGCACGGAGTCCAGTTTTACAAACAATACAATAAGCTTCACGATCACTGCTGTCAGGGCCTAGCATTAGTTGAGCATTTCAGATTAACACAATTAAAAAATATTCGTAACAAATTATATTAATCTATGGTAGTAACTTGTACCTGTATTTTTTGTTAGCCAGCCTTTGAACGTTGATTCCTTCTCCCAAGACGCTCTATATTGTTTCGAAGATTTCGACCATTTACCCATGTTTATAGTTTACGCTAGTCTGATTTCAGTCCGGTATTTTCAATAAAAAATAATTACGTGCAAGATTTTAAGCTATCGAAATGAAAAATCCAATTTAATTGAGAGAGAAGATAAAACTAAAAACTGTGAAAGCTACTTACAATTTTAAAATCTTCAAAATATTTATGCCTTGTGTATGCTGCTGGCTGGAGTCCTTATGATAAGTACCCCGACAATCGACAATCGAACAGTGAAGTGTACATTTTTTCGGGTGGGACGAAAGCAGTGCTTTCACGAAGCTCACCCTACCAGAATAAATTCCACATGAAATACACTGAAAGAGGCAAGAAGTCTCACTAACCCAAAGAGGTCTTCCACTAAGCACCCCCTTATTTATCTGCTTATATATTACTTAAAGCACCAAATCTCGAAACCGGATTGACTACTGCATCCCGTAGAAGAGCAATCATATGACGTAATCACGCCTCATCCATCCCTAGTTTAATTTAAATCGTCACTAAATTTATTTTTCAGCAATAAGACTGAAAAAACCAAGATAAAAAAACAAGCCCAAAAGAGCCCAAAAAAAGCCACGACCCGCCAAAAAAATCCCAAACCGCGAAGTCAAACTTTTACAAGCGAATTGGTTTTAAAAGAAGCCCAATTTGCGGTTTATAGCCCAATCTGGCAACAACGTCAAACAGTCAAACTCTGACGTCACAAATTGCTCAAACGCAATCAAAACTCCATAGATTTGAACGGAACCAGTTGGGAAAACCACAAAAACACATGGTTTGTTCCACCCTAGAGGATTCGCTATATTTTTCGTTCGCTCCGTCCTCTGTATAGGGCCTACGTGTGTAGAAAATTTCAAGCTTCTAGATCAATCCTTTCAAAAGTTATGGTGTGTGGCATATATGTTACATACATCTGTACCGTCGTTAATAAGGTTTTAGATGATGTTAAAACCCTAAAAAACGCAAAGTGCAAAATTCGAGGTGAAAGTCAAGCCATGATTGTTTAGCCGCTACCTTATTTCCTACATTTTGCCTGCAACACCTTTGTTGTATCTCCACGCGTTTTGAATTTCCATGCGGGGGGGGGGGGGGGGATACAGACTTCTGACACGCCATATATAATTTTAAAAAATTCTATGAATTAACGAATTTTAAAGGCTTTCCATCCAAGTAGACTACTACATCGGAAGAGTCACCAAAAACCATCACAAAAGATTTCTGCACATTAATATTACACATTTAATATTAGACCAAGGTGATAGTCGATTCGATATACAGTTAGCCTGTGCTATAATATTCCATGGAGGGATGAGATATTGCAATTGAAAGATCATCTCAGCATACATGTATGCTTTATAAGTACCTAAGAAGGAGAATAAATCATTAAAGAGACTCAGGAAAATTTCCGTTATCAGTAGTAGCTTTAAATACAGACGGTGTCCTTTAATTTTGCACCAGATCTTGTCCTAATTTTGGACTCGAACTACTCGTCGATGTATGGTCTTCGTGTGCCCTGTTAACTTCTCTTCATAGGCGTTTCCACGAATCGAACCATGATGGCACATTTCAGGCATCACAGTCGACCTCTCGTCTTGGAGGACTTTCTAGAGGCCTTCAATGGTCATGGCATTTCGCAGAATCAGGCATTATTTAAAATAGCCAAAGGCAAAAAAGCCATTGGACTAATGTCTGGTCATTTAGTTGGAATGATCTCTTTGGGCATTTACTGGATTCCTAATTTGTCTTTAACATCCTCAAGATTGACCGTGGTTGCGTTGGCGGTATGACTAGATGCCAATTCGTTGTCCAAGTTCTGTTTGTCTACCTCACCTAGATACGCCTGGTTTCAAAACCTACTGGCATTTACTTTTACTTTAGTTGATACTCGGATGAGCGGAAGGATTCAAATCCTATCTTATAAACCATAACAGATACACGAAAAACTCCATTTGAGGATCTGTTCAGCATGGAATTCCCAACAAAACAAAACAAAAATTTCCGTAATCCGATGAACGGATCACCAACCATCACAAGTTATTAGTTATCTGCCTATGCACTTTACAAAGACATTTGAATGTTCAACATGTAAATCAAGAAATACCAAAAATAACATTCACTTTCATGATGAAAAGCAAATAAAAGGCATGTGTCAGCATACAGAAGACAGAACAATTCCAGGATGGCAAGCTACATGCATAGGGTGGTAACTAATATATTCCAAGAGCACTCTTCAAATTGTGTTCGTACGAAATGCTACCAAAAAACAAAACTAGTATGGTCAGAGAAGATAAAAGATTTTCCGGGCATCGAAAGCATCTGAACAACGGTAGCTTCATCTACAGCAGGTAATTATAGAATTACTAAAAACCAATTTGAGTTATTATTTAATTTCACGAGTTTGTTCTATTTGCCTACAACTGTAATTATCCCGGGCAAAGCCGGATGCCTCTGCTAGGATTAACGCGGGTTTCACAAATAAAAAGCTAGCGGCGGCGGCCGCGGCGCCGCAAGCCTCGCGGATCCGCTTCCAAAAGCGGCAGATAGTTGGTGATAACCGCAAACACTTCTCGTTTCACGAAAAAATGCGGCACAGCAAGAGTTTGCATCTGCTGCTGCAATCCGATTGGTCCGTGGTTATGACGTCATACAAATCACAACATCAACTCCTTGCTTGTTCGCCATTAATCGCCCACTTGCCGTATTTATTCTATTCTCGACTGAAATGAAGTCGGCCAATGTGCAGGTTCAAACTGCCCCTAACTCTAATTCGATGTCTGTGCAAGGTACGTGCTACTGCCTTCCCAGAATTTACATGTAATTTAGTTTTTTCTGAATGGCTGAGCTACCGCCGCGGCCGCCCAGGTGCAACACGACGAACTTCGTCCGCAAGCTCTGCGGACGACGCGCGGCACTCAACCGCTCGGCTCGAATTATTTGTGAAACGATTCGCGGTGCGGCGCTCTAGGCGGATGCCGCACCGCGCCCAGATCCGCTCGCCGCAAGGAGTTTGTGAAACCCGCTTAACTTTTCTTTATCATTTAAGGATTGTTGATTGGAGCATGCGCCTTTTATCAAGCTTTGTTGAGTCAAACGCTGGTTTCGTTTAGGCCGTACAAAATACTAGAAAATAAATAAATAAAAAATAAAAATGAAACTAGAAATAAAATTAAAATTTTGTAAACATTTTGATGGGTTTAGGGGCTGACTAATAGACCTTATCCGGGATAACAAACTAAGCATGCGTGCGACGATTCGCCATCTGTTGGCGATTAGCAATGTTACGCCAGGAGGAAAACAACTCTATGAAGGGTGTGCTGATAGAACCACACACACTATATTTCTTTAACATTTCTTGTTTCAGTTAAATTCTGTTTTGTATGTAGACGAGGTAGGAAGTCTAAAGGCTTAAAATGGGTAGACCAAACGAAATTACTTTCTACTGGAATAAAAAATGAATATTTAACACAGGGTGGCAGGAACCTGAAAAAAGCTGACGTTTCGAATAAAGGCTGTCCTTATTCAAAGGAAAAAAATGAAAGTGATATTAGGGGCATTAGGTGAATATATATATACATACACCATAGTGACATTAATGACCGGACACTTTCGATTTTAGACGTTTTGTCGAATATCTAGAAAAATACTTGACGAATTATCCTGAAATTTCAGGGGTGTAAAAAGGATGTTACACCTCATATATTTCAGCGAAGGTTTTCTCCCGAAGGCAAATAGGGTACCAGCAAAGAAGTGAACCAAAAAAATAATGTTTGGAATCACCCTGCAAAAAATAATACTTGAAATGCATTGTAGCTGTAGCATATGCTTACGAGGCTTGTTTTACTTTTCTGTGAGGTTACTTACAAATGAGGTTTAATATGACCAGCATCGTGATGTTCCAAAAACTTCATACGATGCACGACATTTTCAATGGCGCCTCGCAAGATATCTGTATTAATCTGTCTCTCCTGTAACTTTATTCGATCTTTCAACGTTGCGATATAGGGGACATGTCCTTGATACACAACACCTTTAAGAAATCCCCACAAGGATTGAGATCGGGCGACTAATGACTGTGCTGTAGGAAATGCACGACTAATGACTGTGCTGTCAGAGAAATGTTTCTGCAACACACGCTGCACCATCCCGCAAGAATGTGGTAGAATCGAGACATCCTCATTACTGCATTCGTGGGACCACGAAGTTCTTAGCATATCGGCATACCTGTCAGCAGTAATGGTACAAGTCACTGGTAAAAATAAGTAAGGACTGATGATAAAAGATGCTGTAAAGTCACACAACACGGTGACTTTTGGCGAGTGGAGAGGCTCCTGCAAACAAGCGTGCCGATTATTCGCAGCCCAAATGCGGCACTTGTGTATGTTAATATCACCGTTCAAATGAAAGTGTGCTTCAGTCACCATAAAATCTGCCACGGTCATGTACCATAACTTGCATTCGTGCTAAGAATCTCAATGAAAAATCCGAACGGGTGGCCGCATCGCTAGGGAGCAATTCTTGAACTGAAGAGATTTTATACGGGTAAAACTTCAACATCTGATGCAGGATCTTCCGCACCGTTGAGTATGCGATCTGCGTATGCCGGGATACTGCCAGAGCACTGCTGGTACCCTACACATTCGCCATCAGCAGTTGCAACTCCTTCAACTTGTTGCCACTAACCGCTTTGCGTCCCCGGCCTGGTTGCTGTGCTAGTGTTTCTGTAGTTTCAGATCGTTGAATCATTTTTCGTAAGTTTGTTATGCTTATCGGCCCTTTTCGCAACTTTCTTTAACGCCGAAATTCACGAAGGGCAGCATTGGCATTCTCGAAACGATAATGATAATGTAGCTTGACTTAAAAGCACGGTCCTGTGAGGTAAGAGCCATCGAAAGGCATTTGGCCTCATATTGATGAGAATTCTCCCAGCCTTTCCTTTTATACTCATGATCACTATACGGAACGCATTTATGCAAATTAATGCATTTTATTCGGTAAACAGCGCCAAAATTTTATTGGTGGCGACTTTTGGTACTAATTTTTAATTTTTTAGAAATCGAAATCGCATGGACTACTATGTACGCCCATTAAATTTGGTTATGTTTCGTCCATTACTTTACTCGCTAGAGGGCTATGCATACTTCACGTTATTTTATAACCACCCTGTTTATTTATACCTGTGATTCATATCTTTGATTTACACATGTGTGTCTGGTCTGCAGTGCTAGCAGTTACATCTCCGAACCAACGGCTGAAGTCCGAAATTTGCGGCCATATACTGCTCATTATATCGAAAATTTGCAGATAAGCTGAAACATGGCAGGAACTTCCACCGTGCGTTCATCGATGCGTTTTCGGTAAAGCAATAAAGAAAGACAACATACAGGCAGCTGCTTTTAGCATTTGAACTGCTATTCTTCAAATCCAAGCCTGTTGCTAACTATTGGAAGAACTTAGAAGTGTGTCAGAAACTCCATCTTTTGTAAGTGCCACCACATTTTCTTCTCTGATGCATCAAGCTCAAACTCAAGAAAATGTCACTTTCAAGGGCGTTTATTTAACACATGTTAAACAGGGAATCGCTCCGTTTACTAGCAATGTATCCAGATATGTAAAAGTATTGGCAGTATAATTGAAGGTGAGATTTGAAGATATGGAGGTAAGGGCATTTCTAAAATGTTTGCGGAAGATTTTGGCAATCAAGATCTCTTTATTTTCAATCACTGTAGTGTTGTAATGACACAAAATCAGTTTGGTGTACACGCTGCATTTTTTGAGTGGAGTCAGCTCGATCTTATTGTGAAACGTTTCCAAATATAGCTCATGTGTTCAGACTATTACTTGTTTTACTGGTTTTCAATGCAAAGTTGAATGAACGGAATTAAAAGAAAGAGAAAAGTATTTCTTAGAAATCGTTGATTCTCAGATGTTGGCATTCTTGACTGCTCCTTCGAGGATTCTGATTCTCGGAGTTCTTTCAATACTTCGAGGGGATTTATCAATTTGTGGATGGATAATTAAATTGAGAGTTCTGCTCTCATGCGAAGAAATGTAAATTAAATTTTTAACGAAGCTTTGCTCTCAGCAGGAGAGTTGATATTCCAATGTTCGGTTGTGTTGATTGCACAATTGTTGCTCATTTCTGCTTATTCGAGTCATTTTCGAGCTTACTTGATACAGACACGTGCGCTTAACTTGATATATAAATAAACCATTAAGGAATGGCATAACCAAATACCGAAAGGCATAAACCGTTTGAAACATATTTTCAAAATTTTTGAATCGTTTTTGAAGAAAATTTTTACTTTCATTAAGTGTTATAAGGCTCCATGATATTTAAAAAAAGATCTACTAATGGAACCGATGGATGAATAAATCGGGATAATCGACTCCTATGGGTCGTATGCCAATTGAAAAATAGTGGGGCCCTCTAGCTATTTTCGTGAAACATTCATTTTCTTACCTTAACTCAATGCTTCTTTTAAAGATCGTTTTCATGAGATAATTTATTGTTTTTTGTTGTTTTTAATGGGATAAAATCGGTTCGATGTATGTTAGCTTCTGGAAAAGTTTCTTAACAATCATGCGGCATAATTAAATTAAGTGAAGCTTGAAGATCTTCGACAAAAATAAAAAAAAATTCTTCATTTAAGATAAAGTTATTTTAAAATTTTGTTTATTATTGTAATTTTTTTAAGCTTTTAATGGGACAAAACTTATTTCACTTTTAACAGATCCTTATTATTCTACAAATAATAATAAAAAATTGACGGAGGCTCTGGTGACTGCCAAAGCCGCGGGTTTTTAAGGCGTAGAACTACTACTGTATGTTATTATTGGTTATCGTTAGTGTGTATATTTTGGCGAAAAAAAGAACAAAATTAAAAAAAAAAAAGTTACTATATTCAATTATATTACAATTTTGTGAAGAATGGGTCTGTGATATGAAAAGTAACAAACAGATGACAAAAGTTCGGAGTTATATCTCTAGTAAATGACAGATCAATGTAAGTATTTCCCAATGTACTTGGATAGTTAGTCGGGACTATGTCTAAATTGAAATGATGTTTCATAAATTCAAATGCTCCTTCGTTTCGTTTGGCATCTATATTAAAATCGCCCATCAGTATATCCGCATCCACCTCAAACTCTTCATCTATTTGCTTGCAGATGTCGGTGTATTTCTTTAATCCAGAAAATAAGAACATTTTTGAACATGTTTGAAAACAAACAACTAAGACCAACAAGTTTGAAAACATATATTATTTTAGTCAGATTTATTGTTTTGTTTTAAGAAATTAACAAAACTTCAAAGTTCATTTCTTAAAATAATTAATCTGCTTAAAATAATATATATTTTATTATTTTACAACATATTTTTAATAGAAAACTAGAAGCGAACCCACCCGTTTTGTATAATCGGGAAATAACCCATTGTTAGATTTTTTCTTTTGTTATGACAACGTCCACCGTCGCTGATTTTACTGATGATTTTAATGATGATGTACTGATTTCGCCGGCAGATGACAGGATTTCATGATATTATCTTAAAACGCTCGTGTTTCCATGTTTTTATACCTAATGCACAGGCCTTCTTTATATTAAATGGACAGGCCTTTTCTCGTATACAGGCCTTTTCTCGTGCGCAGGCCTTTTCTCGTAGGCCATGGTTAGCTCCAATTAGTTCCAATACATCCCGCACACGTATATGCTGCAGCAGCGCCACTCCGTTATTACGATGGCGAGCATAAAATTCACTTAACTTTAACTTGCTGTAACTTTTGACCCAGTGGCTCATTTGGTGAAATTTTTGCTTATTATTCAAGACTCAACCTTCCTCTTTCCAACGAGATAATAACCATAGTTGTAGGATATAGTGATAGAAAGATATAGACTGAGATATGTACATCACTTTTTGAACGAAAAATCGCGTCTGAATTTTTCCTCGGCTGCACCCCTGATAGACGTCAAAATAATAAAATATAATTGCTGTCGGGGGATAAACAGAACAACTTCAAAATGTTAAATAACTCAAATTTTTTTTCAGAAATTCTACAATTCCTGCTGTAGACGAAGCTCCCTTTGTTCAGATGTTTCCGACGCCCGGATAACTTTTTGACTTCTCTGGCAATACTCGTGCTTTTCTTCGGTGGCATTTCGATAGATCTGAATTAACATGGGTCCTTCTAACGATTATTAAAGATCATAATATAATGTGCTTCTTGATTTGAAGAGTCGTATTGATATATGGTTTCTTATCGATTATGTCGTAAACTGTCGCCCGAGACCGACTGGTTCCTTTATATACCCAATCCACTGGAAGAGGAAGGGGAAGTTGCCGTCGCGTCTGGAATATTCTACACTGTTCAAGAGTTCCAAACACACAAATCGTCTGAACATTTGTTAGGGAGCTGAAGCGAGGCACGTTTATCTCTTTGCCTTCTCGAAGCAACAGAACATTCTATCACTGCATCATCACTATAACTCCGACGGAACAACTCTCTTCTTGGGTGGCAGTAGATGTTCATGATCATTTTAGTCTGTGTGATCTGCAATCCCAATAATCTGAATGGGCTTATTCACTATTTGCAATCTGGTCTCGATGTACTAAAGCAAAACTTGGCCATTCATCACTTTTTGGTGTCTAGCAGTGGCCGTTTCTTCTGTTGACACCTTCACCACTCGCTCACCAGTTGCTCAGTTGTAGCAGTGCGTTGACAAAACCAGTACAGCACCGAGCGAAGCGACTGCTTCCTGTGTCGCCTTTCCACTCTTTCTCAATAGTCTGCTAGCTCTCCATTATCTCCAGTTAATGCTCATTTTTAAAGATTTTCAAGAAAATGTTAATTTCTAAGAACAGCCCGAGCAACAGGAATTCCATACGTTGTTACAAATTCAATTTTGTTTTATAATTCGCAGAGGTGGTATGGAATCTTCATTACATGCCATAATGAATGTTATTTAAGTAGCACAAACTTTGCCTTGCATTATTGGTCATTAGATACCTCTTATTAATATATTAATTAAAAAATAAATAAAACTCCATTTAATTAAAAGAAAACAAATAAAATAAATAATAGAAACAATGAAAAAAGTCACCCAATTGATAAATGTAAATGTTGAAGGACGAAACACAATT
>JAHWFO010034726.1:169679-196198 GCA_023313115.1 Rhysida immarginata | reverse complement strand
TTTTAGGACAATTCCTAAATAATGAAAGAAATAATTTACTAACAATAAAAAAATTAAAAATCACAAAAATTGTATATTTATAAATCAATAAAATTGAAGTACCGGAGGGTAATAATTTATATAATTAATAATTAATGTGAGTAATAGCTTCAACCCACCCTTCATCTGTTCTTGCTTTAACGTTTAAGTTAATAAGATTCTAGCACAACAATAGTTAGACATTTTTATATTGCTAACATTAGAGCATGTGCTATTGTACCTATTCCAGCTATCTCACTTTAGAACTTTCAAATCAGTTTACTTCGTTGTTTAAATGGCGGCTCCAGATAGACTAGCACCAAAGTCAGTTAGTTTCTTTCGATTTGATCCATGCTGAACAAGCTCTCTGATTTGACTTGCCCAACTCTTCCTTAGTAGAATCACTTCAAAATGTTTTCTATTATAAGAACGATTAGAAAAGAAGAAAGTGATTTGGCCGTGCATCAATGGTGGAAGAGGTCTTTGCAATCGTATGGAGGCTTCAAATTTTCATAGTATTTATGAGGGGTCACTAACTCTTATCATCAGTTACAATGAACTTATTAAACTCGTTATTCATGTTTATGACTTGGATTTGAATGTCAGGGATATTTGATGATGCCTGCGTTGCAGCAACCTGTTGCCATTCGAAACTTACTGAGATGAAGGGCTTTAATATTGATTTGGATGTTAACATTTAGCCCTATCGCTTTTACATGAAATTAATAGCGGGCACTTTCTGCCACGTGTCGCGATAATTGCTTCAGTATCTAAGCAAAAATGTGTTGTGTAATGATTTAGGGATTCTGTTCAATTAGATAATCTTGCAATTCGTACTAGACATATTTGTCGACTTTTTGGCCGCCTCCCCAGCGAACTGACCGGAAAGGTTATTTTTTCAGTTTAGCAGTAACTTTCTAGTGTATTTTGGAAATAGGTGTTGTTGTCTGAGAAGTTTGTTTACTAAAGATCATCTCTTCTTTCCTTGGAAGTTGATACAAGAACATTCGCAGAAGTCATTAACCTCTGCTCACCTGGCTTTGAGTTTCAACTATTATCTTCGCTTTGTCAGTTTCTATTTCCAGAGCTGAAAACAATATGTCGTGTCCATCGACTCGGACTCTTGAGGATCCCTCCGGAGGAAGTCTTAATCCCTTAGTTAATCATATGAACTTAAAGTTGTTTAATTAAGATTCCACCCCGTGTGCCGAAGGAAGTATGAGAAAGTAAAGTGAACTTATTTGACAAAGTGATAATGATAAGGAAATGATGGAGATAATGCTTCAGTATAAGGTAAACATGTTAAGATGAAAAACGAAATTAAGCATTCCGTGGCCTGGATTAGAACCAGGAACCACGGATTTCTACATCTCCTCTACATGGTACAATAAGGCTGCCTCTTACTAGGCCCAATTTTACAGGGTGAGTCAAAAGTCTGCGGCCCCCCCCCCCGGGGGGGGGGGGTGAGAATGCATATTCCAATAAAGTGAGTGAATAGGAAGTTGAGGGTGCTGTTTCTCTTGGTGACACTTACAGTGTTGCCAGCATGCAAATTAGGATCTATGTAAATCGTATCTACTAAACCGTAAGAGATATACAAAAAAAAAATTAAAAACTTGTTCAGCATCAAATAAGCGACAAAACAAAACAAAAAATTTCAAATCCGATGAACGGATCATCCAAAAACCTTATTACAGTCACTGCAATTGGACAGTCGGCTTCTGTATAGTTTGTTCCTAAGGTTTGGTTTGGTTTGTTTAGAATTAACGGGCAAATGACACCAAAAATATCACTATCGAGATAATAAATAATCAGAAAGAATGTAACATAAAAAAAGAAAACAAGTTTTTATTGAAAAAAGCTACAAATGTTTTTAAGAAAGAGGCAACAAATAAGCGAAATGGGTGCCCCTGCATTCAAAAACGTTAGCTGCGCATGACGTCATCTTTGGTAAGCCGAGCCCAACGAAGTTAATGGGCCAAGTAAATCGTGTCGGGCCTTGGCTTGTGAATCGCGCCACGGCCTGTAAATCTCGTCGGCCTCGGTAACCATACCTGATGTCATAAGCAGCGCTATTGCGAGAGTTTTTGGTAAAATTTAAAATGAATTTATATTACCGGAAGTGGCCTTTAAATTATGATTTCTTTATTTAAATGAAGGTAAAAAAAAGTAATAAAATTGATATTTAGTATCAGGAAAGTATTCAAAACCTTATGAAATTCATTATATAAGGGCCGCATATTTTGCCTCGCAAGGGTTCTCTAATGTGCAGCCGGCAAACGACTACACAGGACCAACGGCTTTACTTCCCTTTACTTTACCGTTCGTGATCTCAGGATTTTCCCCCTGAAAAAAAAATCCTCGCCGTCCTCGGCCGGGATCGAACCCACGTCCTCGGGCATCAGAGGCGATCTCGCAATCACTCAGCCACCGAGACCGATGTTTGTTGCTTACAAGCAGACAAGTGTACAAATTAAGTGTTTACAGTCAATCCAGAAGGTGTTCAATGTGACGTCCACTTGCACCATAACATAATTCTGCACGGCATTTCAAAGATGCCATTACATTTACAAATGGAACTGATCTTATTGCCCTGCATGTTTCCTGAATTCGTTGTTGCTGATCCTGTTGTGAGGTGGGTGATGTGGCCAATCTAGTGGTCCTCCTCGGCCAATCCATCGATCCTGAAATATCTCCTGCAAACGTTCGCGAACATAATCCGTAATGTGCTGGGGCTCCATCATGCTGATACCACACATGCTGATAAGAGACTAGTAGCAAAGAATCAGCAAAATCCATCACTGGATTGTTGAGAATCTCATCCATGTAGCGTTCTGCTGTGAGATTCTTCATAAAAGTATGCCCCCACAATAGAGCTATTGTACATCCCATTCCAGTTTACTTGATGTGTTGCTTCTCGCAGCCATCCAGGATTACCCTTTCCTGCCCAGTAATGAAGTTTGTGCCTGTTGACAAATCCACCCCGTGAAAACTGGGCTTCATCTGACCGTAACACTTCGTCAACAAAGTTCGGGTTAACATCAAGACGACAAAGAAACCAGTTGCAGAAGGTGGTGTGACTGGTGTAATCGGACGTCAACAGTTCCTGGTGACTGCGTACGTGATATGGGTGGAAACGATGTGCATTGCTCTGCGACCTATGTGAGAGTTTGCAGCAACTGCTGCCAAAATCCACCCATTTGAGTGACTTTTGGTGGAAATCATGAAAGTTTGCTAAAAGTGCGCACGAAACAGTAAATCCACCCATTTGAGTGACTTTCGGTGAAAATCACGAACGTTTGGCAAAAGAGTGCACGAAACTGTAAATCCACCTACTTGGGTGCCCTTCGGGTCTGTGTCCTTGGTCGACCTTGAGGCTGTGCTGATGGACAGTTGTACAATTTGAACTGTATTTAGAAACAGTTGTACAATTTCTCTGATTGCACGACGGGTTGGATGGCGTAGATTAGGGCATCTTTCTTTATACAACCTAACTGTTGCATGATAGTTTTGCCTTGTCTCACCAAAGCAGTGAACCATATTCATCATTCCCCGAACCGTGTACTGTGTCATCGTCGTTTGGTCTGATGTGTGTTTCAACTTCAACATGCCTTCTTTACCAATTACACAGAAAACTGGTAAATTCATGGTAATTTATTGAACCTTCTAGAAAAGAATATGGATACTATTGAAACAATTTGCATGCTTGGCAAATGGTATTAAGCAGAAAAAAACTCATTAGTTACTTCAGGGATTTTAACCCAGGATGTTTAGTCTCTGTTGCTCTTGGTTTACCCACAGGCCATTCAGCCTTTCCTCAATCTCGACCGGAATCAAGCTATTAATGTTGCAGTGATTGCAGTGAGGTTTTGAATTTTTTTGTGTTGTTACTTGTTTTGATTCCGAACAAGTTTATAATTTTTTTTTGTATCTCGTAGGTTTAGTAGATACGATTTGCATATGCCCTCAACTTCCAAAGTGTCAACGGGATTTCTGAACACACTGCTTGAATCTCATCCCAAAGTGTGTCTAAATTACGTGGTTTACCACTGTATACCAGAATTTCGCAGTAATGGACATCTTTTAAATCCTTGAGGAATGTTCTCCCCAAGGAAAAAAAGGGCAAGAATGAAATAAGCAGTATATGAATATAACGTGAATTTAATGATAGTTTAAATTGGTTTGGAGGTGTGCGGTTTAGTGGTGCTATTATGGTCCGGAGGAAACTTTTAATGCTAAGACGTGCCATGTAATATATCATGCATCTTGGGATACGTGTCATCGGTGAATTTAACTAAAAGTAATGATAATCGAAATTGGTTTATTTGCACGCGTTTTGGTACTTTTGGAAACCAATATGGTACTTTTGGAAACCGCCATTGTAAGATATGACATGTAATTACTTCGCTTTACATTAGCTAGGGAAATTGTTATCAATAGCTAATAGCTCGCTTGAACAGTGCATGCTTACATATAAAACCCTTTAGCAATAAATTCTGAAGAAATAATATATCCTTATACAGAAGCTTCAACAACTGACGCTCATTTCCTTAGATAGGAAGGCTTACAAATTAAAGCACTCTTATATGTTCAAAATATAGAGAATTACTACTCTCTCTGTTTAACTTTTCTAGTGCTTTAATTCACTTTGAACAACACATTTCACTTAGAAGTACGCCTTGCTTTAGCAACCAGAGGCTTCCTTAAGAACCTCATCTAACCGGAACAACGAAGTCTTCTTTAGAAAACAAATTATTTCCTTTTTATCTTCAAATGCGTTAAAATCCTATAGGTCCTGAGCATTTCGGTTGCTTGACTTGTTTTATCTGTTGCTAGATATAATACCTAATTCTTAATTAATTGAGGATTAATTAAGATTAATGAACAGTAATTAAAATATTAATCGTAATATCTCTATTTGATTATAGATCATTCGTGAGGTATTAAATAATTTATTTATTATTGCAATAATAATCTCTATCTGTAGAGTATGTAGTCCCTAAGTGAGAACTAATTACCAGTTTAATAAATTGATATTTAAAATTGTCTTGTAATTATATCTGATTAAGCTGATTAAGCATTACGTAAAGTGAGGGAGGTTAATAACTTTGGCAGATTTTTTGAAATGTAAAGTTTGAAATTGAGTTCTGGAGGCGAGGAATCCCATGAGGCGGAAGTGCTTGAGAAATGGAAAGAACTCTTGAAGTCGTGAAAGGTTCGTTGGGTTTGGTGGCTAATTACGTGATGTGTGTGTGCGTGTTTGAGGAAATATTGACTGACGCTTAAAAGCGTCGCTCAATTATGGTTATGTGGTTGTAGGTATATACTGAAAGCAGAAATTTTCCATTGCGTTTTATCTTGTCCTTGTAAACAGGTTTTGATGTAAGTAAAGATCTCGCGATTTGCTTATTTTAAGAAAAACTCAAGCGAGTTCATTGCCCGTGGATATTTCATGCGTTAGTTTTACGAGGAAAATTCTCGTTGGAAATTTTGTTTCTCAAAAGTGTGCAACCATGGCAAAAAGTCTCCCGATCATACAAGCTCATTTTTTGCAACGTAACTTCACAATTGCCTAAAGATTTTACGATAACTTGAAAACGACGTAACTTTTTCACCTTTTTTTTCGCCAGTTGATAAATATGGGATGTGGCACGAAAAAGTTTCAAAGTGAGATAGCAGGGATAAATACCATAGCACGTGTTCTAATGGTACCGTTATGATAACCCCCCTTAAAAATACTCAATGCTAAGATATGGCATGTAATAACTATAATAAGTCCTAACGAGTTTTTAGACCTATTGTTATCCGTAGTTAATTGCTGTCATGCATTATTTGTTAGACATATCAATAGCTAATTGCGAGCAGGCAATCGCTCGCTGCAGTATTTATATAGTTTTACTAGTACAGGCACCCGCCATTGCTCGGGATAATTACAGCTGTAGGTAAGCAGAACAACCTCAAGAAGTTAACTAATATCTCAAATTGTTTTTCAGTAATTCTGTAATTTCCTGCTGTAGACGAAGCTCCCGTTGTTCAAATGTTTCATGCGTCGGATAACTCTTTGTCTTCTCTGACCAATATTCGCTCTTTTCTTCGGTGGCACATCGATATATATGAATTATCATCGTCCTAAGAACGATTATTCAAGAGCACAATATAGTGTGCTTGTTGATTTGAAAAGTCGAGTTGATATATGCTTTGTTATCGGTTATGTCAAATTGCGCCCATGACCCACTGGCGTCCTTATATACCCAACCCATTGTTCAAGGGTTCCAATCACAGAAATCGCGTAAGCATTTTGTTAGGGAGCTGAAAGGGAGACACGTGTATCTCTTTAAGTCCTCGAGAGAGACTTTCCTGTCTATACTCATTTCCTGCTTGCTTGAAATTCTTGGAAACGAATTTTATCATTGCATCGTCTTGAAAACATTGTTGTATCATCACTACTAGGACTAATCACCACTTCGCATGGAAACAATAACTTTGACGAAACAACTTTCTTCTTGGGTGGCAATGGTTGCACATGATCATTTGTGTCTGTGTGCTTTGCGATCCCAACACTTTGAATGGGGATATTCACTACTTGGTCTTCTGTTTTTGCAATTCGTACTCTGCTCTCGATGTCTTGAAGCAAATCTTGGCCATTTATCACTTTTTGTGGTCTTGCAGTCGTCGTTTCTTTTGTTGGCCTCCTGGGAACTTCGGTGACTACTGAATCACTCATCACTTGCTCAGTTTCTTAAAATTTCACTCGTAATAAAACTCTACATTTGTATAAGAAACAAACAAACCCACAATCGAACAAATGGTTTTACTTACAGAAATATAACTAAAGATAAAAATGACTGGTTGGAAAAAATACATGATCAATTAATTTTTTTAGTTTTCTCTTAATATTTTCAATTTGATTAAAGTCTGGACTGTTTCCTTGCCGTTAGTCGCATTAATTTTTTTTTCAATTAAGGAAGAGTGTCTTTGCTTTTGAAAAGCAAGTTTTCATTGTGAATGTTAATTTTTCGTTGTGAATGTAACCGGAAGTGAAAAAATTATTTTTCTTGCTTTCATTACTTTCGCGTCTAAAACTGCATCAGCCGTAAGTAGACGTTTTGAATATATCGAAATTTTTTCAAAAATATATATTAAGTGGAAAATAATTTTTTATTGTTCTCCATGATTTTATTATTCTTTAATTTATAATCAACAAAATATACAAAGTTAAATACATTAGTTATACCATTAAATTAGGCCCACAACTTTTAATGGTAAGCAGTCAACGAAGCGAATGAAGCGATGATTCAAAGTGGTTGTAAAGCTAGATAAGTAGCAAAGCAGGAGGAAAAGTGGTTATTACTGACTCGCCTTCTGAAAAATCACCTCGGAGACTTGGCTTTCCTCAAAATGATGTCACTGAAAGTGGCTTAACAAAATAAGTGAGCAAAGGAAAAAGGTTTTGAATGCGACTATTTTCTTTTAAATAATTTTTTACAATTTTAAGCAAAGTGGCTATGATTTGGCGCTGAAGTTGCTATTATATATATGGAAGCAGGTTGTTTATCACGGAATACCGACATTTCGTTACAAGACCATTCACGACGGGCAATTCGTTCCTGCGACAGGTCGTATTAACGAGACATTATAAGATTCTAAACTGTTTAATGATTTAACATTTGCTTTTTTGATTGTGTAATTGAAGTTGTAAAAATGATCATTTCATTGTTTTAACAAAAAAATGCATGATTTTAGGATTTCGTCTGTTTTATTCATGAGCGCCGCTTTTTAAATAGACTGATGACCGAATAAAATGACCTTACGTTCGCGTTTTTTATGTTAAAATATGCAGGGTTTATTGCATAAATTTATGATTAAATTTGTGGTACATTATTTCCATTTTAAGCTATGAGTCACGCAAATTCTTCGGAACGAGCTGTGTTTGTCGCGAATTGGCTTGTAACGTAATGTCGATATCCCGTTTACCATGACCGCAGAAGTGATTTGTTTCTGAAGATATGAGTAAACGACGCGATTTAACCGCCTTTCAACGTGGGATAATAGTTGGCGCTCGGAGCCATGGAGCGAGTATCAGCAAATCAGTTACACATTCTTTAAAATTCAAGAGCAGCTTTTGTTAAAGTGCAGTTTTAATCAAGAGCAGTTTTGGACTCAGCCGGAAAACTGGTCTGAACGTGCGAGTTGTGGCCGTCAGCGGCTCGTACAAGACAACGGAAGGCAACAGGGCATCAAATTACTGCAGATCCTAATTAGGGAGCCTCTCAAATGATCGCCGTATATTGCTTCGTATGGGATATAGAAACTGAAGGCCTCTTTGAATACCTTTGCCTGTCTACAGTTAACAAGATAAAACGTCTCCAATTCGCACAGGAACTCAAGGATTGGACAGTCGAACATTTGAAAAAAAAAGGTCATGTGATCCGATGAGTCACGTTTCCAGTTGCATCATGCAGATGGCAGAGTGAGAATTTGGCGGAACAGCATGAAAGCATGGATCCCACCTGCATGAGTACAACCCTTCAAGCTGGTGAGGGCAGTGTTATGGTTTGGGGCATGATTTGGGCTCATACCTAAGTGCTAAATGACGAAACGAAAAGAGAAAACAATGCTAAAGATGACGAAAGTAATGGAGAAATCAAAGCTGGAGATGAGGAAAGTAAAGGAGGAAGCGCTGCTGGCATTGAGAAATGTAAAGGAAGAAGCAATGCTGGAGATAACCAAAGTAAAAAAGAAAGCATTGCTGATAGATGACGAAAGTAAAGGAGAAAGCATTGCTGGAGATGAGGAAAGGAAAGGAAGAAGCAATGCTGGAGTCGATGAAAGTAAATGAGGAAGCGTTGCTGGAGCACCATAGCGTATCCCAATGGAAATGGCTTCTTCCAACAAGACAATGCGCCATGCCACGATGCTCATATTTTGCAAGAGTGGTTTCAAAAACACGAGGGAGACATTACTTTGCTTGCTGGCTCCCACAATCATAAAATCTCAATCCAAGAAGAATCGCCGCTGTATTGAAGGCAAAAGTGGCCCAATAAAGTGCTAATGGGGTGGTCATAATAATCTGGCCACTCAATCTAAAATTCGAGAATAATTGGTTTAATTTTTGCCAATTGACTAGTGCACGATGTGCTAACCTTATTATTTAAAAATGGTTTGTTATTTGGGCAGAAAGTGTTTGTCTTTGGCTGAACTTCATCAAGTAGGGTTCCAGCAGGATGGGGCACCACCCTACAGAAATGGTTTTGGAGTGGCATCCAAATTGGATAGGACAGTTTGGTCCTGTTCGGTTGCTCCCAAGGTCACCTGATTTGACTCGTATGTTGAGGATGTAAATTCTTTTTTTTTTTTTTTTTTTGGTTATGTTAAGGATGCTGTGTAAAAAAAGGCATGTACGAACATTTTTTCGAACAACATTTACTAATATGTATGAAAATCAGGTGTTACGATTTCAATTATGTATTGCTTCGGTTGGTAACCAGATTGAACATTTTCATTAATATTCTTGTGAAATAAGAAGAAAATCATGTAAAAATGGTGATTTAGGTTTAAACATTGTGAGTTCTACAAGTTTTTCATTGCCACTTTTGTTGTATCTTTTACGGTTAAAAAAGTTATGTTATGATTTCACGTGAGCATTGTATTAAAAGATTATTAACACAAATACAGGCAATCGAGCAGATGCCTTAGAATAGTTCCGTGTAATTTCTGCAGTAAATAAGCTTAGTTTATCTCCGCTTTTCTTTTCTGTTGTATGTTTCAGTTTTAATTTATTACTTTCGTACTCGTTGAATTTTTTTATTTGACTGCCTGCAATAGCCCCCCCCCCCCCCATGCTTTCTTTATAGTAGGAGCACTATTGTGCTGCCTCTCGCTTAGCTTAAATGTACTAAGCTTGATTATCTGAATGAGAAGTGCTAATCGTTTGCTAAAGTAGGTCATTGTGCACAGTGGCAATAGCGAGAATTCTGCTGAGCTTTTCGTTGAAGAGAATCCAATTTCTTGCATGACAGTGTTATTAAGTTATAAACTGAAGTAATACAATTGATTCTCTTGTTTACCACTGAAGATTGCAGATAGATGACTGAAAAATTGTTTACCCTTATTCGCGTATTTTGTCTAGAGATGCTTAGCGCGCGAATATAATTTCACCCGTGATACTTGATTCAATCTGGCGAGAGGAAGAAAATTGCATTTGTTTTCTACTTTGTTTCTCGAATTCTCTTCATTTGGTGGAGCCCCCCCTAGGCGAAGAGTATGGCGACGTTTTGTTCAAGTGGATGGCAATTGCTTTGGCGAAATGTAGGTCTCTGATGCGTGACCTTTATGTCTTTCTTAATGGGGACACCCTGAAACGGCAGCTAAGGCCATTGAAGCACAATATGAGGGGACGCAGCGCCCATTAAGCAGCAGCTCGTCTTCTCTTGAGAGAGCGTCGACTCGTTTCGCGTTTGAATTGCAAGTGCGCCACCATTGAGTGGATTGGGAAATCTTGTTGTAATTTTCGAGTCCTTGTTTCCAGTATGAATGGGTATTTAACGCATCCTCCCCTCTGGATATTTAATTGGGGCCTTCCTTCCCGAGAATGAAGATCTTGTGCTCCTTTATGTTTATTTCATTCACTGCATATAGCTTAGTTTTGCGAAGGTAAAGTGGCTTCGGTTGAATGGACTAAGAATTTTCAAGTTGTTTCAGAGCTAATTGAAGCTAGGCCTATTGTTATCGTTATATCAAATTTATCGTTATCAATATATAATTGCTTATTGGCTAATTGAAATTAGACCTATTGATATCAATACTGTTATGAATAGCGAATTGCTGTAAGGCTTGTTCTTTTCAGTAGTTAAAGATTATATGAGCTTATTGATATTAGGCCTATTGTTGTAGTAGCTAATCCCTATTACGCCTATTGTTATTAGTAGCTAATGGTTGTTAGGCATAGCACAGCTAATTGTTATCAGTTAGTCCTTTCACCGTCAGTAGTTACGTTATCACAGGCTAATTGCTGTTAGGACTATTGATATCAATTTTAATTGCCGTAAGTAGCTTATTGATGTTAATAGCTGATTGATGATAAGCCTACTGTTATCAGCAATAACTTGCTATTGGTTTGTCTTTATGGATAGAGAATTGCTATAAGGCCTATTATTTTCAGTAACTAACTGTTGCAGGCCTATTGCTTACATTAGCTTATTGTTGTTAATAGCTAATTGCTATTACACCTATTTCCTTATTAGCTAATTGATGTCAGCACTATTGTCATCAATACCTAACTCCTATTGGCTTGTCGTATAACTTATTTCTGTTAGACCTATTGTAATAAGTAGCTAATTGATGATAAGCCTATTGTTATCACTACTAACTTGCTATTGGTTTGTCTTTATGGATAGATAATTGCTGTAATACCTATTGGTGTCAGTCTGTTTACATTAGCTTGTTAGTAGCTAATTTTTATTACACATATTTCGTTATTAGCTAATTGATGTCATACTCATTATTTTCAATACCTAATTCCTATTGGCTTGTTACGTATAACTAATTGCTCTTAGGTCTGTCGTAATCAGTAGCTAATTGTTATTACCCCTATTGTTGTTTGAAGCTATTTGCTGTTAGATATATCGTTTTCTACCTGGAGTCTTAGTAGCTCAGTGGTGTTAGTTCTATTGTCATCACAGTTAATTGCTATGAGAGGCTAATTGCTGTTAGGCATACTGCTGGCAATATTTATTAGCTTATTGATGTTAGGCTTATTGAATTAATAAATAATTGCTGTTAGGCTTATTGATATGAATTACGAACTGCTGTTATTCCTGTTATTATCAATGTCTGTCAGGCTTCTTGTAGTCAACAAGAAAGTGCTCTAATGGCCGGTTGCAATAATGTCAGTTAAAGCTAACTCTTCGTTAAAGTCCCGGTTGTATATATGTACAACGTGGTCTGGGCAACAGGGGATAGAACTATGCCAACACACAAATCAGAAACGTCCAGACGTGACATCATGATTTAGATTGGAAGACACAGGTAAGAAGCACTCTTCATTCTCGGCACTATGCACCTCAAATACCCCCCCCCCCAAAAAAAAAAAAAAAAAAAAACATCCCTAATACTCCCACCACCCACGACCACCAAATGGGTTATTTAGACGTTTATAATTTGTTTGTTGGCATAGCTTTACCCTCTGTTGCCCAGACCACGTATGTTCTCCAAATATGCGTCCCGGTTAAAATTTTTTGGTTGCACCAAGCGAGATTAGGATTTAACCAGACGTTAAGTAGCCGTTTAACTTAAACGCCCGATGACCACGGTTTAGCTTCATGTTTAGCGAAGCAAAATGGCATTCTGAAGCAGAAATATATTTTAAACTAATTGGATAAACTAAGTATCAAACAGATAAATGGATAAGCTAATTGTGCAAACTGTTTGGATAAGCTATTTGGACAAGCTCTTTAGATAAACTATTTGGATAAAATAATTATCAAACAGCTATTTGGATAAGCTATTTAGATGGGCTAATTGGATAAGCTGCTAATTATCAAACAGCTCTTTGGATAAGCTAAATTGATAATTTAATTAAATTAGCTAATTGGTTAAGCTAATTGGATGAGCTATTTCGATATGCTAATTTTCAAACCGCAATTAAGATAAGCTCATTATCAATAAGCTATTTGGATACCGTAAATACTGTATTAAGCGCCCGGGCGCTTATTTGCAAAAATTCAGCGAATCCCCAGGCGCTTAATGCAGGCGGGCCGGTATTACAGGTCCGGCGCTTATAAAATTCTGCACAACTGTGATGGATACTATTATGCAAAATTCTCGCCCTTCTCCTTCATCTTTTCTAAAGTATCCTGCTGTGCTTTCCGTTTCCGTTAGGATCAATGCTAAACTATTTGGCTGTAGCCTCTGTAGAATGGTTTTCAGCCTACCTTACTGTTGCGAGATTAAAATTGATGCTATAACTGTGAAGTTTTCAGTTTTCATCAGCTATTGTTGCTTGACTGAATCCAAAATTAAAAGCAAGAAATTAGAAGACAATCATGCTGGTATATAATTTCCGGTTTAGCAGTGGCATTTGGGAGAGCAAACATTCCCATGAGAAAGTAGCAAGAGAAGAAAAATCCACGAAATGAACTAAAATAAGCGCCCGGGCGGTTATTGAAGGTCCGGCGCTTATTTGCAAAAATTCAGCGGACCCCCAGGCGCTTAATGCAGGCGGGCCGGTAGTTCAGGTCCGGCGCTAAATACAGTATTTACGGTATTCTAGTTATCAAACGGCTAATTGGAAACAATCAGCTATGTTGACCGGAAGTTTAATTGGAGCAAAACGAACCATCACAGTCCTCGTTACTCATATCAGGTTTGCTAACTGAGATTTAACTTTGTTTGGTGCAACATTTCCCAGTTAAAGGACTTAACCAATCGTTAAGTAACTGAAAGTTAGACCCTTTTAACTGACATTGTTGCAATCGGCCGTTAGACTTATTACGATCAATGACATAATTTCTGATTAGGCTAATTGTCATCATTTTTACGTACCGTTGGCCCTGTTGCTTGATTTTCTTTGATCCCTGCTGCTTACCTTGGCTAGGGTAATTTTAGGTTTTGTTTTTTGTTCTTTGGCGGACAAGTCTAAAAATTATGAAAATATTCTGATATAATCTATGATCAGGTGGTTTAATTTAAGAATGCTTTCTTAGTTTCTAGCTCAATTAGAAATATGTGATAAAAATTATTAGAAACTAAAGTTTGCATCAATAAATGTAAAAATAAAATAAACAATAAAAAACTTTCATATTGCAAGATAAAACATCTTTTGTATTAATAATTTTTTTAAAAAACAGAATTTAAAACCTTATAAGGAAAGTGAGGCTAGGGCTATGAAGATAGCCAAAACTTTGTTTTAGGGTTAGAAACATTGGACAATCTAGTTTGTATAAGCTTAACGGAATTTGACTCGTACGAGTAATAGGTGTTGTTTTGAATTGGATTTGCTTAAATTGAAAGGTTGCGTTTATCCATCCCTAATGGAAACTTGACATTAACGATCCATCTCGAAACGACCTTGCGCTTCAACACGTGCCCGTTTTCTATCGGTTATCGGCAGTATATCACGTGATTGTAGAGCCATTTGTGTCCAGTAAGAAAAATGTTGAAAGCAGGGAGAGTGGGATTGCTGGCTTTCTTTGAAAACGAATCTCGTTAGGATGAATACATGGGCGTCGCGAAACCGGCGCAACATGCTCAGCACGTTTTCTTCGATGTCGTCATGGCAACCCCGCCGATGAGCCTCTCCAGCCACTTTTGTAATTTTCTTCGTTTTTATTTTTCCTTGCGTATTTGGTGGTCGTTCCGGCGATATTGAGAATTTTGCCACGTTCTCGGAAATGATATCTCACCTCTTAGACGCGCGCTAGGGTTTTAAATTCTTGATTTACTCGAATTAATATTTAGATAGGCTATGGCATTTTTTGAGTTTTTAAAGTTCTTAGAGTGAGTCTTCTTTAAGCAGCCTCGCGTTTTCTTTTTTACTCCTTCATCTTTAAGCCGTTTGAACTCCAGTTTCGTAAATATTTTTTTAGGAGATGACGTGGAAATTTTTTCTTTCGGTTAATTAATTTTAAGTGTGCGATTTATTTTAACAAGAATTAAGTTTTTTAAGGAGTTCATGAGAAAATTTACGCTGGAGTTTTAATATTGTGAAGATTTTTTTTTGGTCGTCAATCGGAGTTAGAAGTTTGTGCAGTCACATTTCTTTAACAAGGAGAAGGCAACTATTGCTGTCTTCATCCCTGGTTTGGAGCATAGCAGTTAACTTTAATATTATGGTCTATTTTTTAAAGTAATTTCCAAGTTGTGGTTACCAAATGAATAATATTCAGTCTCTTTTATGGCAAATTTATCTAAAAAAAATTTCTTAAATATATGAAATCGTATTCTCGAAAAATATGAACTCCAGGGAGAGAAAGATGACTAGGTTTCTCTATTTGATTCGAAATTAAGTTAGAGGGTCTCATGAAAGTGATACTTGCTGTTTGTAATTTGAGATAAAGACTAATAAAACCAATAAGAATTGACTTACCAAGTACCGAAAGGCTAAATTAGTCGCTGTCTCATGAAACTTTGAAGTTTATTATTTCCAAAATTATTTTACGAACTTTTTATAAGGTTTCCAAGGTTATTTTCTAATTTCTAGTTGAACCAACGCGAAAAAATATTTTACCGCCAATCGGATAAAAGAGGCACATTTTCATGTTTTAGTAGCAATACTTTAGCAACCGGCACCAGACAGCTAACCTGTCGTTAAAAACACTTTAGAGAACACTGTGTGCAAACTGAATTGACAGTTCCTAAATAAATAAACCATTAAGAAATGACAAACAGGTAACGAAAGGTCAATAATAAACCATTTGAAACATTTCCAAAATTTTTGAATCGTTTTTGAAAACCTTAAAACATGTACCACTGAATCAAATGACCATGACCATCTTCGTACTTTTTAACTACTGTTACACAGGGTGTTGAAAAGGTCCATTGCCAGGCTCAGTATCTCATTAAGTAATGGGAATTTCCAGATTTCGTAAGGATTATCTCTAATCAAATCAAGTGTGGGCTTTTTTAACAATGATCTTAATTTGTGTGATATACAAACCTAGCGTCAATGAACTTCCAACACCTACAGAATTTTGGATAAGTACAACGAAACTAATTGTAAACAAATGAAAATTACTTTCTTGAGTGCACAGAGCTTTAGTACAATTGTGATATAGCATTTTAACATAAAGAAAAAACGAGAAAATTAAATAAACGACTTTTTGTAATGTTCCGTTTTCAACACGTTGCAATGAACTTCGTACACCGTACCGTTTATTGCACATTACCACTGAGTGGTGTTAACTTTTCGACGAATGACGCTCGGAAGTCGTTGAGGCATGCTGGACACTAACTTCTGCGTTGTTTCTACTGGAATTTCGTCCCACTCTTCAGAAATACACGCCCGCAACTGCTGCATTGTTCGAGGCTTCCGCTGTCTGACTTTTCGCTTTAAAATGCGCCATACGTTTTCAGTGGGTGACAGACCTGGGCTGCAGGCAGGTCAGTCAAGCACCCTGAAACGCTGCTGTTGTAGCCAAGCCTTGGTGTTCCGAGCAGCATGAGGCTTCGCGTTGTCCTGCTGAAAGATGCTTGGTCTTCTATTGAACAACTTTTGGCGGGATGGACGCAGATGCTGTTAAAGAATGTTTATATAGGCAGCAGAGTTAATAGTGCCCTCACAAAAGTGAAGCGATCCTGTCCCGGCTGTACTCATGCAGTCCCACACCATCAGCGATGCAGGCTTCTGAACTTTCCTCTGGTAACAGTCGGGATGATTATTTTCGTGCTTGGTCCTTAGCACCTTGCGACCGTTGTTGTCATACATCACTGCAAAGGTGGACTCGTCGGACCACAGAACACTATTCCACTGAGCAAGGGTCCACTTTAGATGGGTTCTGGCCCATGCTACCCGGCGACGCTTAGCTACAGTGCTCATAAATGGCTTACTCTTTGTAGCGTATAAGTAATAGTTGCATCTTCTGATGTAACGGCGGACTGTGCTTTCGGATATGGGTATATGAAAATATTCTCGAGCCCAAACAGTCATTTCACTTATGGGAGCATGCCTGTTTTTCACAATGTAACGTCGAAATACTCGTAGATCCCTAACATTCAATAATCGCTGCTTGCCTGGTGCAGTCCCTGATTCTGTTTTCCCGATTTCTCTGAAACGCTTGATGATCCCATTAACAGCAGAGAGAGAGTAGAACTGATAATTCATGGGCAATAGCTCGCTGGGATTTGTTATTCTGGGACTGCTGTATAATTTTTTGCAGTATACACGTTTCTACTGGCTTACCACGTCCCATGGTTCAAAACAACACGACTACTGTTCTCTGTCGCTTGGACGGTGCTTTTAAAGCCTGATGCAAAGCATTATGGACGTTTCTACTACAGCCTTCAGGAAAGTTCTATATGCTGGCGATCCCTTATGTACGAAGTTCTTTGAAACCTGTTGACACTGCAATTTTACATAAATTTGAATAAATTATTTCACACCATTAAATCGATATTGTTCCATCTACTCAGTAAATTATTTTCATTAGCCTGCAATCCTCTGTATGCACTTTTCACTGTGTTTTTAGCCAAATTACTTGGTATCCGAAGTTTATTGACGCTAGGTTTGTATTTATCTAACAAAGGAACCATCCGAACCTGTATTTCAGTTTCACATCAAAACTGAAATAATGTTACTAACAATTGGAGTCTTTCTATGGCTAGGTGCGCTCATATTTTTTTCTTTTTCGCCGTTTATTTTGAATATGGCGATTTCTTATTTTGCAAGCCTCACTAGTAGATTTAGGGGAGTAACACATTTGAATTTTGTGTGAAGAGGTGAGATACAGGGTCGGATGCTTCCCTTGTAAATTTGCTTAAGAACTCCGAAGTTTCTCTTTGGATTTGAAAATAAGTGAGAGGATCTCATTAAAGTGGTTCTTTCTAAATTAAGATAAAGACTAATAAAACATCTTGAACTTTAAAAACCTACAATGGTGTTCTAGCCTCGTGTTAAATAATTGCATGATACCGCTGCTTTCTTGAAGTCTTTAAAGGTTGAGGGGAATTCAGTTTATTCGCAGAATGGCCAGAGTAGGCAAACATGTGATAATGAAACATTCACACATAAGACTAAATGTCTTAAGGTTTGGAAAAGAAAAAGTTTAATTCACATGTATAGTGAATGAAACGAAATGAATGTGACGAAATAAGGCTTTGAACAAATGAACTGAGATGACGATTTGAATAGGAACTGGGTTTTTTTTTTAGCTTAATAAAAAAACTTTCTATAATATCTGTTCATGGCTCTAAAAAGAAAAATCGTTAGCTCTCTTCTTCTGCTTTTACTCGGCTTCTCTTTTATTTAGGACAGGGTCTCTGTAAGCAATGACGTTGTTGGGTAAACAACGCGACAGCAAAGTAAACTTAACTTTCGTTTATTTTCTATGTTTACTTACTAATGTCAGTTTAATTATCTGTTGTTGACGTTCATGTTTTCTAAGTAAAATGGAAATTCAAGTCATTTTAACAGACAGTAAGATGAACATCGAGTATATATGAGTTAATGCACGTGATATATGAGTTAATGCAAATGTTACTGCTACAGATGTATTCCAAATTTCTTTTATCATTGTAGAATACTGTTTCTAGAATGAGGTCCTGTATAATAATGTGTTCTGATGTTTCTTCATTTGTATCTCGGGGGGATATCAGAAAATAACACCATTTATTTTTTAACAGAGGAAATATAGTCGCTGTGTAAAAGTTAACATAGCAAAAAAAAAAAAAAAAAAAAAAAAAAAAAGCTGAGTACATACACAAACATTGCATAACAAAAATTGCTACGTGCTACTAGTCGATTTAGAAATTAGATCATGAGGACGGCCGCCTCTGATATTCATGAAGAAATGACAGAAGTTTACGGTGCCGACTGTCTGGACTATTCCAAAGTGTGCAAATAGTGTAAAATGTTCTGGGCGGTCTGCGTCAGCGGCAACACCAGTCATTATCGAGGACGTTAACAACACAATCTGAGAACACCGTCTCATTTCCTTTAAAGAGTTGAGTGGAGCCATTCACGTTTCCTATGGATCTGCATGGGATATGGTGCAGGAGATGCTTGAATATTGCAAAGTCTGTTCGCGTTGGATTCCAAAAGTTTTGACACTAGACCAGACCGGCAACAGTATGGCGTGTAGTCTGCAACATCTCCAGCGGTACAACCAGGAAGAACATACGTTTCTGAATGGCATTGTTACAGGAGTCGGGTCCTGAGTTTTCCACTTCACACCTGAGCCTAAAACTTGAAGCAGGCTATTTTCCGGACTTAGCGCCCTCGGGCTAACACTTATTTGGTGCCATGAAGAGATTTCTAGGGGGTCAGACGTTTGAGACTGACGAGGAACTGAAACCAGTTGTGCGCCATTGGCTGTATTCTCAGCCACAGATTTTATGAGCCAGATTTACTGAAATTAATGCATCGTTGGGATAAATGTCGAAATCATCAAGATGCTTATGTGAGAAAGTAGATAATCTTGTGTAGTTTCAGCTGCACTTAGTTGTTTACCTGTATGTTTTGTAATTTTCTTTGAAAAAAATAAATGGCGTTACTTTCTGTTATCTCCTCGTACATGAAATATGAGTTAATATTTTTGGCTGCTACTGGTGTATTCCAAGAATATTCCTATTAGTGGTGTATTTGTGCTCATCCTGTTGTATCTAGTTTTTCTAACGCATCTGCGCTAATTCTGCACAAAAACTTATTTTTCCATTGCAGAATCCTGTTTCAAGAAGGAAGATCTGTATGTATATGTGTTATGACGTTTCTTTATTTGTATATACTTTATAGTACACCTACTAAAAGATGACACCAGCTTCTGATCAAATGTTCAGGGTGTCCTGATTTTATACAGAGTGATTATAAAGTCACTATACATTTTGGTAAAAAATCCGTTTTATTGCAGCAATTACAGTATGCATCAATCAGATATCATACGAGGACACCTTCTTAGTACATTTCAATGTGTCCCCCTTGCACATCCTGGCACAGCTCCCAGCGTTCCACCGTGGCCCGGAAAACATTGCGCAACATAGCCGATGTAATGTCCTCCACCATGGCTGTAATCCGTTGTTTCAGCTGTGCAATGGTGCGTAATCTTGACCTAGTACACCTTGGACTTGATAAAACCCCACGCAAAAAACTCTATTGGGGTCAAATCTGATGATTGTGGAGTCCATAGTCTTGGCGCGCCCTGACCAAGCCATCTGTCTGGGAATGCGCGATTCAGATAGTCCAAACGATGTTGGCAAATGAATGAAATTCGTTAATGTTTTCACCAAAATGTATAGTGACTTTATAATCTGTAAAGTCACCGTAAGTTACGCCTGTTGTTATCAAGAGCAAACTGCTGTCAGGCCTAATGTTATCAGCTCGATCTGTAACTCGATATTCTCAAAGAGTGTGAAAGATTTTTAAAACCTTTTTTCACTGATCCATAAATATGTATCATCCCACGGGTTCGTTCGAAGTTGGTTGAAATTGATACAATTAATGATACTCCCTATACATTTTTCAATATTAAGACATAGCATGTCAAACATCCACGATGTGTAAGGGAAGAATATATGAGAGCACTTAATATGATTCAGTGGTACGTCTAATAAGGATACCTATATGGGACCATTGTAAATATTCAATGCTAGGATATGGTAGGTAATATATCAGGCATCTTGTAACGATATGTCATGTACTAATACATAAGAGTAATTACTATAGTCGAAAATGGTTGAATTTGATTCCTGATATCTGAAAGTTTTTAGTGCTAAGATATGGCAAGTAATATATGAAAAAACTTGGAATGATGTGGCATAAATTAATATAGCGTAAAAATAATAATTGTCTATATTGGTTTGATGGTACATGTTTTAATGGTATCATTATAGTATCATTGGAAATTTTCAATGCTGAGATTGGCATGTAATATATCAAGCATTATGTAAAGACGTCCCATACTCTTCCTCAGCATTGGTAACGGAAAAAAAGTCGTGATTGATTTATTTTTCGAAAAATACTCTTATTCCCTAGATTCCATTACAAATGCTGAGAAATATTATGAAGTCTCTCAAGCGACGTGCAGGAACTTGCTTTTAAAACGTTGTACTCACGTTAAACGTAAATTTTCTAAGTATGTATATATTATGATTTAAATCTAACAAGAAATTACTTATTTTGCAAATTTAAATTGCCTAATAAATTCTGCCGCACCCTATATAAGAATAGCACTTTATTAAAATTTGACTCAAGGAAATTCTTGAATGAGCGTGTAAGTGATTTTGTGGCTCTGAAGTTCAGCTATTTGGGCTTCTTTAAAACCCTCGTGGGTGCGTGGAAAAAAGTAGGGCGAAACTCTTTTTGCATTTCAATTTTTTACTGTTGATTATCGATCCCTTGACCTCATTTCCTGGGTATCTTCTGTAGTCCTGTAAAATCCTTTGCAAAATTCCCTTGAAACCATTAACGAAGTTAAGTTGATCTGGTGGTTGATTATTGAATTTGTGGAGATTAGAGTAAATCCGAGCTGAATTATTCACTTCTGGCTTATGGTGAAAGCTTAAAAGTTTTAATGTTTAACATGAAATATGTATAACAAGGAGGAAAAGTTTTTTTTTTTTTTTACTTTGTTTAACTTTGTATTTTAACTGATATTTTTAATGAAAATTCAGGTTATTTGGCATGTGAACTACGACCTCGTCGCTAGACAACCACAGCCAGAACGAATTTTCAAATGATTTTCATTAGCTAGTGAATGTTTCCGCAGTCCATTCTCGGCAAGATTAGTATTCAAAAATTAATTAATTTTTTTAGAAGTTCATTTCTTTTTCTAATTGAATACATAATTGACTAAACAAAGGTGCAGTTTTTCACTATTTTGTATTTTAGTAGTAATAACCAACGTTCTTGTAATTGGCGTGCAGCTTGTGTTTACAAGAAACATAATGGCCGCTTAAAATAAGCATACGGACATTTTAAGGCTAGATTATTGAAATATTCGAATGAAAGACGGCAGGCCTATTTTTTTTTTTAATGATTGTATATGACAATTGTTTCGGCTGCCGCCATTATCACTCATTTTTAGTTACAATGTTTAGATGGGCGCACATTAAAACACCTCTTCAACTCCCATAGGGAAATATCCTCTTAAAATAATTTTTGCAGAAAACTGAATATTTAATTTATTCGCTAAAATTTTTAATTATGACAAAATAAATTTGACGACTTCTTATACGTCCAAACGTTCGAGATTTTTATCTGGAGGAACTCTGCACGGATGATGACATTCAATGACCTCATGTCCAGATGATAGCACACTTTCAGTCGAATATGGTGGTAAGATGACTAAAATATAGATGCCACACATTGGAAGCTCTTTCTAGGTGACTTTCATTCAGATGTTAAACAAGCTCTGACAGACGGATGTGGTGTTCAGTTGAAAATTTTTATAAAGTAAATGGAACATTTTAGGTTTCATAAAATTACAAATAATGATTGTGATAGTAATAAAAACGAGGTGCAAATAAAGATATATTTTGTTATATTGTTAAAATCATTTGTTGGTTATTTAGAGGTTGAATATTTGATTTGCTGGTATTAATCCAAGTTTTTGAATATTGTTCGGTATTTTGGAATGATTCTTTTATTTCAGTGATTTTCTTATACACTCACATGCCAAAAGTCATGGGATAGTAGTGGACTATTTTTCAAGTGGCAGTAGCATCATGTGCAAACAGTATAACTATGCAACCAGTGTCAGTAGGTTAAGTTACACTGTCATGAGTAAGGGGTGAGGTGTTCAGTGTGACACTGGCTATGCGACGAGAGCAGTCAGAGTTCGAACGTGGCCTGGTATGTGGAGCACACCGTATGGGTCATTCAATATCGGAGGTGGCTCAAAAATTCAACATCCCACGGTCCGCAGTTTTATGTCTACCGAGAGTACCAACTTGACGGCATTACCTCCCACCATGGACAACGCAGTGGTCAACCACACCTTCTCTATGAACAGGACCAACGGCGTCTGAGCAATGCCACCTATAAAAACAAGGCCTGCTCACTGCTTGCTGACTGCTCATCAAACGAGGGCTGACAATCCAACTTTCATTGTTTCAACAAACGAAAAAACACTGATTACAACAAGTGTTTTTTCGTTTGTTTTAAACAATGAAAATTGGATTGTCAGCCCTGGTTTGATGACGCAGTAATCAGGCTTTGTTTTTTAGGTGGCCTTGGTCTGAGTAGGATGGTCATCGCTAACAGGCAACTGACGTTACGCCAGATGATATCAGATTTTAACTAGGGTGATACTAGAGATGTATCGATGCGAAATGTACAATGAAATCTGGTGCCCACGGGATATGGAAGCAGAAAACCCACGAAGGTGCCCTTGCTAACAAAATATCGTCAGCAATGTCTCTCTTGGGCCCATGAAACATCGACTGGACACTTGACAACTGGAAACGTATGTCCTGGTCTGATGAGTCTCCATTCCAGCTGATACGAGCTGATGGTAGGGCTCGAGTGTGACACAGACACTATGAGGTCATGGACCCAAGTTGTCAAGCATGCACTGTGCAAGCCGGTGGTGGCTCCGTAATGGGCAATTGTGGGAAGCTCTCCAGTCGGAATGGTTGGCAGTGTCTTCAGATGTCTTCCACCGACTTGTGGAATCAGTGTCACGTCGCACTAATGTCACGGGTTAGAGGAGGTCCCACACGCTATTACGTGCTATTCCATACTATGAATTTTGGCGTGTGAGTGCATTTGTTAAGTAATTTTGATTGTCTTCTTCTTCTATCTTCTATATACAGAAGGATGTTTGTGGGTCTGTTTGTTTGTTTGTGGGTTTTTTGTTTCTTATGCAAATCTACAGTTTTTTTCCGATCTTGATGAAATTTTGCATACTTGACCTTCAAAGCATGAGGAAGGTCACTGTCTACCTCAGATTTCGGAAAAATAATAATATTGATAAAAAATCGATATTCATGGTTATGGCAGGGCATATTAATGAGAAATATCTCATGACCAACAAGGCAAGGCAAAGTTTGTGCAACATTAGGTATCAACAATGGTATAAACACGCAGGAAATGGATATAATAGACGATATAGATAGGGCAGTCTCTCTCGATGAGGCAAAGGAGATACACGTGTCTGCCTTCAGCTCCCTAACAAGCGTTCAGACTATTGGGAAAAGTGTGTATATGTTTCTTTGTGTGTGTTTGTGTGTTTGGCACGTTTTAGCAGTGCATAACCTATTACAGTTTATTTCCAAAAAACACATCAGTTTACTTAACTTCTTGAGATTGTTCTATTTACCTACTGTGTAATTATCCCGGGCAACGCCGGTTCCTCTGCTAGTTATCAATAAACGAAAAACTGCAAATTGTTAAAATCCAAGGTGGAAACAATGAAAGTTACATCGTTATTCGGACTACTATAGTCGGGTGACTTTTCCGCGCCAGAACCTGTCTTTCTTGTTGGCTACCAGAGACCTTCAATAGAGCCATGTCATTTCATACTTTTCCTATAGAAAAAATGTAATATGTAATGTAATATGTTGTTAATAGGCGCTCTCTGTCCATGACTAATGAAACACTCGGGGCCATGCATTCATGATGCAAGTAATAACAAGGAGGAGAGGCATTATTGACGTCTCAGTAAAAACTGTTCTGTGAAAGTTCTACTGGGCGTGTCCAATCAAATTTCCGATTTTAATTGTTAGACACTGTTGAAATTGGGAATCTAACTGGGCACGCCCAGTTGTATAGAGTATAGGTTTTTTTTCAGTTTAAAATTTTCTTTTTACACACTTTTATTAAACTTCGATTGTTTGTGTGCTTCTGCGCAAATTTTGTAATCAATAATTTGCCCACTTCCTGACTACCTAGAGCTCTGCAACTTTCCCCAACGGCGTCTTGTCGATGACAATGTATGTTTCTATTATTAGTTTCGCTAGTCTTTCATTTATTCGTAAGTTATTTAATATTTAAGTTGTAATATGTATACACTGCCATCACCTCCTTTATTATCACAGATCTGTTTTACTGAAGAATTTCCATTGTTGTTTTTGGCTTTTCTCAGTTTTGCCATGGCGCTGTTTAACCTCCCTTTGGTTACCATCTGAGATAAATAAAATGTAGTGCAAACAAAATAAAAAAGATCTTAACGTATTAAATATTTTTTGCATAGAATCTTTTATTTTAAAAAGGAGTTAAATAGCGAATAAAAAGAAACTTAAATTGGGTTAGTGAAAAGAATGCTTATTCAATTTGTTTTTAACGTCACTGAAAAGTCACCTGACCATCTTAGTCCAAGCAACAATGTAACCTTCATTGTTGGAAACAATCAGATAGGGAGGTTAAACAGCGCCATGGCAAAATTAAGAAATGCAAAAAGCAACAATGGAATTATTCAGTAAAAAAGGTCTATAATAATAAAGGAGGTCATGACACTGCAATATTTAATATTTAAGTTTAATATGTATATACACTGCAATCATGACGTAACGACCGCCTGCATTGTTGTTTATTGTTATTGTTGACAATTGTTGTATGTAATTGTTCTTAATTTGGTCATCAATGCTAGTAAAGTTGTTTATTGTGACATCATTTTGTTTATGATTGTTTATGATTAGCCATTGTAATGTATTGTAAACGCTTTCCCGAGATACAGACGTAGCCGACTGGGCAGACCTCGAAGGTTTTTTTGGTTTTCTCGTTATCATATAAAAGCTTCTTTTCTTTTTAAATAAAGACTAAAAAATATAAAATAAAAATTTTAAAGCACACACTTTCACCTTAAAAAAATGCAGTAAAAAGTAAAATATATAATTTATAAAAACAGATAAAAGTGTGGTGGCGCGTTTATTTTATTATGTAGTATTTTCTTGTTAAAATTTAATATTAAACGCGCCACCACACTTTTATTTTTTTTTTTAAATTAGATTTTTTACGTTTTACTGCACTGTTTAAGGTGAAAGTGTGTGCTTTAAAATTTTTATTTTATATTTTTTTTAGTATATTTTCGTAGAAAAGTGCTTATGTGATCGGTTTGTCGAGATGTCCGTCCGTCTGTAATCACAATTCAAACAATGCATTGCTTTCATTGTTGAAAAACAGCAGAGAGTAGTTACTTTATCTTATCTCTTGTGCAGAGTGGGCGTAGTGTATTATTGGAAGAGACAAACCATCCTCGCTTTGAGGAAAACGCGTGCTACGTTTCGGTTCTTCGCGTGCTCTATACATTACTGGGATGGTGCACTTGGAGGATGCAGTGCTCTCTACGTAGAAAGGTAAGATGTGTATTATCATCTGAACATCAGGTCATCGAATGTCGACATCTGTGGAGAGTTCCTCTAGAAATAAAATCTCCAACATTTGGCCTTACAAATAGTCGTCGTAATTTTTTTTACTTCCGATTGGTCGTATTTATTTTCATCAAACTTAAATTATTTTCCATCTGTACTTTCTTATTGTATAGAAAAATATTATTTCATCATTTATGTTAAGGAGAATTTCTGTTTGCCAAAGAAAAACTGGAAAAAGTTATTGACTCTTCGGGAATTCAACCAATTGCTAAATAACAAGTCTCTCCAATATATCAAATTTAAAATTTAATTTAAAATTTGAATAACCCCAACACTAAAATAATATAAAATATAATAAAGTTAAAAAAACATTCCTCCCTTCTCTAATTACAAGAAATGTAACTGAGCCAACCATGGAAATATAAAATTATTTGACCAACTGAAATAGACCTGAAATTAGAGAAGGGAGGAATGTTTTTTAATTTTATTATTTTTTTAATGTTATTTTAGTGTTGGGATTATTCAAACTTTAAATTAAATTTTAA
>JAHWFO010034726.1:115142-149679 GCA_023313115.1 Rhysida immarginata | reverse complement strand
CTTTGCTGATGAGGAAAATTGGCAGCAAATGGAAAGAATGTTGCTAAAGTAAATAGTTTTGAAAAGAGTCCTCATTAAAGTAATCTTTCAGAAAGTATAAGGGAATCAAGGGGAAAGAAAAGAATTGATTAACGGGGTTTCATCCGTCTTCTTTTATTTGATTTGACCCTTATCGGATTTCCAAAGTGAACCATGCAATCGTTTTGGAGCTATTAAAAGCATTCTGTGCGTTTCTATGGTCTTGCTTTTGATAGATCTCCAATACCTCGAATTAAAGATAACTTCCTGGAGACGAATGTGTGAACTTGGAAATAAGAGAAGCCCTTAGGTTGCTGTATAGAAATCTGCTTTTTAAGTCTGTCTGTATGGATTTCTATAGAAATAAATAGCCGTTAGCTTTTCCAGATTATTATCTTTAGTTCTTTCTAGATTGATTAGAGATGTTCAGGGAACTTCCGGTTGTTTATTGGAAACTAAAAACGTCATTTCTCTAAAATACACGTGGACTAATAGAGGGTGATTCAAATTAAGGGAGTGCTCCCCAAAAACAGTGCATTCTGGGATGAATTTGGGCTGCAGATTACTTTTCAGCCATTTAAATCATAAAGACACTTATGATGCTCAGGCCGATAATAATGGCGCTGCTGGTTAATGCTGCGCGGAGATAAGGCTTGTGAAGACACGCTATGGTCAAAATCATTGAAAAATGATCCAATTTTACGCGTCTCAAGGATACCATTATGCTTCCATTGAAAACTGATTCAGTGGTACATGTTCTAATGATAAAATTATAATACCAATTAAAAATTTTAATCCTAAGACATGACATGTTATAATTCAAAAACTTGTGATGACTGTCATGAATGAATATAACGTAAAATTCATGGTAGTCAAACTTGGTTTAATGATACGTGTTGTAATGGTATCATTATGGTACCATTGGAAACTTTTAATGCCAAGACAGGGCATGTAATTTATCAAACAACTTCTAACGACGTGTCTCGAATGAATATAACGAGTACTAATGATAGTTAAGATTGATTCAGTGTTCAATGATCCATTACAGTACCATTTGAAAATTTCACTCGTAAGTAATACACTGAGTGGCCAGTTTTTAGGAACACCCATGATTATGCAAATCCGTTGGCATTGCAATTACTACGTATCAGTTGGTCATGTTATCATTAGTACCAATATAAAGCAAAAACACACCTGTCAACTGCAAGTGGTTTAACCGTCACCATGGGGAAAACTTTACAAGGGTTTACCAGGTCGCAAACAACCAGCCAGAGACAAGCATGTGGTCGCAAACCTCTCGTCGATCCAAGGGGTGAACCGCAGAATAACATTTCTGCACGTACTACACACCGTACATTGGCAAGAATGGGCTACAACAGCCGACGCCCAGTCCGGATACCTTTGAACTCCACCCAAAACCACAAAAAACGTCTCCAATTTGCCCGTGATCACCAACACTGGACCGTCGACGAGTGGAAGAAGGTCTGCTGGTCGGATGAATTCCGTTTCTTATTGCAGAATAGCCGACGCAGAATTTGGAGACGACAGCAGGAATCTGGTTTCCACTGTTCAGGCTGGTAGAGGCTCTGTAGTGGTCTGGGGGAATGTTTTCCTGGTATACCCTTGGTCGGCTGATACCTGTAGAACAACGCCTTAATGGTCAGGGCTACCTTAACATTGTTGCCGATCACGTTCATATCTTCATGGCTACTGTGTTTGCCCCATCGGAAGGATACTTCCAGCAGGACAATGCTCCTTGTCACAAGGCTCGTATCGTCATGGAATAGTTCCAGGAGCGTGATAATGAATTCAACTTACTCCTCTAGCCACCATAGTCCCCGGATTTGAACCCAATCGAACATCTTTGGGATAAGCTGGAACAGGTTATTCGAGGCATGGATCCTCCACCATCCAATAAGCATCAATTAGGAGCAGCTGTTGCATCCGCATGGACAAACATCATGGAACAATTCTTCCATTGACTAATTAAATCATGCCATGGCGAATTCATGCCGTTATAGCTGCTAGGGGCGGCGCAATATAGTATTAGAGGGGGGGTGTCCCTAATAAACTGGCCATTCAATGTATGTCAAACCACTTGTAATGACGTGTCATGAATGAATATAACTAGAAAAATGATAGTCTAAATTGGTTCAGAGGTACCTGTTTTAATGATATGGTCGGGTAAAGTGGGGCAAAACGGATCTGCTTAGGTTAGTTACTGTTAATTCCAAATAAGAACTAATAGAATACTTTCATTTTGTATTATATCTGAGGAACTATTTTTCTTTAATATGAAAAACAGACAACAGAAATATCTGAACACTGAGATTGAAAAAAAATAAAAGTAAAAAAAGGTTCCTCTTGGGTCATTTTTCCCCAGCGATGGGGCACAATGGACCATCGCGTTTTGCATAATCTACAAATGAAATTTTTGTTCTTTTTCAGTGATATCTGCACAGCTGTTATGCGTGCTAAGTTTACATTTGTGCTCACAGCTTCCAAGGCCCATTTAAATCATTTCATTTGGTGACAACTTGATTTCTTCTGGCAAAGTCGTACCTTTGCCTAATAAAACCAAAGTATACATAAATATAAAGTAACCACCAGGCAATTTCTGTGGAGTTATTAAATAGCAATCTGCTTGTGTCTAAGGTCTTGATTTTGAAAGCTTTCCACTAGCTCGAATTATAGATAATATCTCGGAGACGTGTTAGATGTAAGAGAAGCCCTTGTGTTGCTCTATACAAATCTCATTTTAGATCTGCTTGTATGGGTTTCTATAGAAACGAAAACCGGTTTCTTTTACAGACTGTTATCATTCGCTTTTGGTAAATTGATTAGAGATATCTAGGAAGGTTCCGGTTGAAGCCAACCATCTGGCGGTGTTGTTGCTGCCCTCTCGAGGTTTCCGATCAATTGGCTTATAGCGAATGTTTCATCTTGATTCTGTTCTTTTTCAAGAATGAAGAAAACTCATCGGGTAATCCGCCGGGAAATGTCAAGGGATTTATAAGCGTATTTTTGTAATTTTTATGCTTGAACACGCATTACTTAGAAAGAGGCAGTCATGCATGAAATCAGAGACGTTAATTAAGTCTGCGGCATTTGATAAGTTTGATGAGCCTTTATCTTAAGAAATTAGCGGCGCGATTAGTTAATTTCGAAAGAGAATTAAACTTACGAAGATCAATAAGATGCAATGCCTAAACAAAAACACAAGCCACCTGCAATGCCTAAACAAAAACACAAGAAGAGCAACTTGAAGGAGCCGAGCGATGACTTTGCTTTGGTTTTAGAGGTATTGGATGTCGATGTAGCTAACAAGTCAGGCATCCGATATACCCAGGGCCCATAGGATTTTAAGCTATTCCAGGATAAACAAGAAAGCATTTGTTTTCTAAAGACATCTTTCGTCGTTCGAGTTAGATGAGGTTGCTAAGCCAAGGCGTACTTCTAACGGAAATGTGTAGTTCAAAATGAATAAAAAGTACCTGAAAAGTTAAATGGAGAGAGAATATAAAGTTCTCTATATATTCGAACAAATAAGTGTCCTTTAATGAAATGAGCGTCAACGTTGAACGTTCTATGTAACGGTCTATTATTTCTTCATAATCTATTGCTAAAGCGTTTCTAGGTAAGCATGTACTTTTTACTTCTGTTGTAAACAATTTGCCTAACAGAAATTAACTACTGATAGTGTAAAACATACCATATTTTAGCTTTGAAAGTTTCCAATGGACCAAAATGGTACCACTAAACCACGTACCTTTCAACAAATTTTGACTGATTTTGACCATCAAGGAAGATCATCACGTGTCTTCACAAACGTTTTCTTTGCCTTATTGTCCAGAGAGAAAAGTATTGATCAGTGAACAAGCCATTTATACGAGTATCAATGTAAAATCCCCTTTGTTATTTGCGACTTTTTGAACCGGAAGTACAACCCTAGCGTCCATGAACTTCGGACACCTACAGAATTTTGGATAAGTACAACGAAACTAATTGTAAAGAAATGAAAATTACTTTATTGAGTGCACAGAGCTTTAGTATAACTGTGATATAGCATTTTAACATAAAAATTAAATAAGCGACTTTTTGAAATGTTCCGTTTTCAACACGTTGCAATGAACTTCGTACACCGTACCGTTTATTGCACATTACCACTGAGTGGCGTCACCTTTCCGACGAATGACGCTCCGAAGTCGTTGAGGCATGCTGGACACTAACTTCTGCGTCGTTTCTACTGGAATTTTGTCCCACTCTTCGGAAATACACGCCCGCAACTGCTGCAGTGTTCCGAGCAGCATGAGGCTTCGCGTTGTCCTGCTGACAGATGCTTGGTCTTCTATTGAACAACTTTTGGCGGAATGGACGCAGATGCTGTTGAAGAATGTTTCTATAGGCAGCAGAGTTAATAGTGCCCTCGCAAAAGTGAAGCGATCTTGTCCCGGATGCACTCATGCAGCCCCACACCATCAGCGATGCAGGCTTCTGAACTTTCCTCTGGTAACAGTCGGGATGATTGCTTTCGTGCTTGGTCCTTAGCACCTTGCGACCGTTGTTGCCATACATCACTGCAAAGGTGGACTCGTCGGACCACAGAATACTATTCCACTGAGCAAGGGTCCACTTTAGATGGGTTCTGGCCCATGCTACCCGGCGACGCTTAGCTACAGTGCTCATAAATGGCTTCCTCTTTGTAGCGTATAAGTAATAGTTGCATCTTCTGATGTAATGGCGGACTGTGCTTTCGGATATGGGTATATGAAAATATTCTCGAGCCCAAACAGTCATTTCACTTATGGGAGCATGCCTGTTTTTCACAATGTAACGTCTAAATACTCGTAGGTCCCTAACATTCAATAAACGCTGCTTGCCTGGTGCAGTCCCTGGTTCTGTTTTGCCGATTTCTCTGAAACGTTTGATGATCCCATTAACAGTAGAGAGAGAGTGGAACTGATAATTCATGGGCAATAGCTCGCTGGGATTTGTTATTCTGGAACTGCTGTATAATTTTTTGCCGTATACACGTTTCTACAGGCTTACCACGTCCATGGTTCAAAACAACACGAATACTGTGCTCTGTCGCGTGGACGGTGCTTTTAAAGCCCGATGCAAAGCATTCTGGGCGTTTCTATAGCCTTCAGGAAAGTTCTATATGCTGGCGATCCCTTGTGTACGAAGATCTTTGAAACCTGTTGACAACGCAATTTTACATAAATTTGAATAAATTATTTCACACCATTAAATCGATTCTAAATCGATGTTGATATTGTTCCATCTACTCAGTAAATCTATTTTCATTAGCCTGCAATCCTCTGTATGCACTTTTCACTGTGTTTTTAGCCAAATTACTTGAAGTCCGAAGTTTATTGACGCTAGGTTTGTAGTTCACCGATTTTTTTTCCACCAACGAACTCACTGTCGTTTTGCCTAAGTTGTCGAATGGCCAAAAACGGAAAATTCGGAAGCGTTCGAACGTTAGAGCACCAACAGACAAATGGACAGACGAATGAGTTCGGTCCTAATAATCAATATGGCCAACTCTGAAGTGTTACACTTGCTGTACTTGGCGAAGCTTAATGTCCTCATGCTATATCTGTCGTTTGACCATGTTCCAGATGTTTTCATCAGGCTTGGAATGAGAAAGAATTCGATTATTTCAGCATAAACTTCAGTATTGATGCGGCTTTCACAAAACAGAGTTCCCATACCATGAGTTTTAAAGGGTGTTTTACTTCTCAATTGAAATTTAGACAAAACATGGAGTTAGACAAAACCTGTTAGACATTTCTGAGCTTTTTCTCTGGCCCATTGAAGACATTTTTCTTCTGAGGGGGTATTAGAATAAATCTTTTGATGGCAATGTGAGAGTGAATATTCATTCCTATTAAATACCTGTAAGCTGTACCGCATGAGATCTTTTTATTTAGGGATGCTGATAGGAGAAACGAGATCTTATGAATAATAGGAGAATATGCATTTTTTCACAGTAAGTTCTTTGATCATGATCTTTGAGAACTTTTGGTCGACCACTTTGGTTTCTCATCTTCACAGTTTGACCTTGCGTTGCAATGGTTAGAGTGGCTTAGTGAATTGTTGAAAGAGACGAATCATCCTCGCATTGGGGAAAACGCGTGCTGTGCATGCTCTATACGTTATTGGAATGATACGCGTGCAGCATGAACTGGAAAGACAATTATATAGGCCCCGCTAAAGCTAAAGGGTTTCTTTTCTAGTAGGATGCTTATTATTTAGTAACATACCTTCAAAACTAATTAGCTTTTTCACTTTTGTTTTCACCAATCGATAAATATGGGACAGAGCACGAACAAGTTCGGAGGGGAGATAGCCGGAATAGGTACAATGGCCCGTGCTCTAATGGTACTATAATGATACCTCTTCCCTTAAAAACATTCAGTGCCAAGATATAGCACGTAATATAACAAACAGTTCGTAATAACATGTCATACATGAATATACCATGTATTTAATGATAGTTGAATGATAATTTAGTAGTACTTGTTACAGTGGTACCACATGGAACTTTCAATGCTAAGATATGCCATGCAATGTATCAAACAAGTCGTAATGACGTTTAATAAGTAAATTTAACGAGTAATTAATGATGGTCGAATTAGGTTCTGTAGTACGTGTTCATTTGGTTCTATTTGAAACTTTGAACACTAAGACATGGCATATAATATATCAAATAACTCATAACGACGTGTTATGCATTTATATAATGTGTAATTAATGATAGTAGAATTTGTTACGTGTTCTGTCGTAGGCCTGCTATTTGATACCATTGAAAGCTTTCAGTGCTAAGATGTGATATGTAATATATCAAACAATCGTTATGTCGTGTCATGAATGAATTTAATGAGTAATTAATGACTTTTTTAATTACACGGCAACGGATCGTCGTAGCGACGAGCGGTTGGCAACACTGCAGTTGTCATATCCTTCAGTTTTTACATGTTTAGTTTGGGTTATTGCCATTTGAGTGTAACGTGTTTCTTTGTTCGTGGCGATTTTTGCATTATCTGATTTACGAGAGCAACGATGCAACGTAAAAATTTGCATGAAACTGCAAAAGCATTCACGGAATCACAAAAAGAGAACACTGTTGTGGCAAGACAATTCATGGTTCCTTGATCATGGCAATGTGCCCGCCCCCTCAGCCTTGTTATTTCGCCAGGTTTTTGTCAAAAATCAGATGACTGTCCTCCCAAGTCTCCCTACTCCCGACACCTAGCTCCCTGAAATTTTTTTTCTTATTTCTAAAATTAAAATCAGTGCTGAAAGGATACCGTTTCGACTCTATTGATGACATTAAGAAAAATTCGTCACTGTTATTGAAGGATATTCCAAAAGAAGCTTTCCAGAATTGCATGGTAAAGTGGGAACACCGCTGGAACAGTTGTGTGAATAGAGGAAGTGAGAACTTTGAAAGAGACAAATACCGATAAGCTGTACACTGAGTTAGCAAAACTCATGCGATAGTTACCTAATATCTGGTCGGGCCACCTCTGGCCCTGTGGAGTGCAGCAATACGGCGTGGTAGTCAGTCTGCAAGTCCCTGGTACACTACTGGAGGCAGTTGACACCAGATAGTCTGCAGAGCCAAAGATAGTTGCTGCCCCGTTCGTGGGCGGATGATCCAGTGCCCGGAGCCTGACTTCAACAGCATCCCAGATATGCTCGATGGGATTCATGTCAGGGCTCCGGGCTGGCCAGCTCAGTCGTTGGACCTCTCCTGCATGCTCCTCGAACCATTCGCGAACGACATTGGAGCGATGTGGTGGAGCATTGTCATCTTGAAAGACTGCTACGTCGTCAGGGTGTTGAAATGTCAAAAACGGGTGCAGATGGTCTCCGATGAGTTGACGATACTGTGGACCATTCGACGTTTGGTCCAGGATAACCAGAGGGCCCATTCCAAACCAGGAAAATGCACCCCAGACCATCACTGACGCCGCACCACCCTGCACCACCACCTGTTGGCATGCGGGATCCATCGTTTCTTGAGGTCTGCGTTACACACGGTGCCTCCCATCAGCCTGCTACAGCTGATATCGTGACTCATCTGACCATATGACGTTACGCCACTGTTGCAGAGTCCAGCCAAGATGGTTGGTGGCAAATGCACGCCGGAGTGTCCGATAACGCTGGGTAAGCATTGGCACCAGTGTAGGGCGACGGCTGCCAAACCCGAGGGCATGCAGATTCCGACGGATTGTCCACCGAGAGACGTTTCTAGTGCGGCCAGTATTGAACTGGTCTGTGATTTGCTGCACTGTTGCGCTCCTGTCTCTCTGAATCATTCGTCCCAGGTGTCGGCGGTCACGATCATTCAGGGCAGCTGGACGCCCGGTATGGTGCCTGTTGTGGGCTGTGATGCCTTCATCCAGCCATACCCGATACACCCTGGAGACAGTTGAGCGGCGAAAGCCAAATTCATGCACAACTGCCGAAATGGAACATCCCATGCGTCGGGCACCTACTATCATACCCCGTTCAAAAGACGTCAACTCGCGACGACGTGCCATTTCTGATTAATCACTTATCCAAGCTCTTCCCACAACGTCTAATGGTCCATTCCCAGAATCCGTTACCCCTGTGAATTCGTGAGCCATGCCCATCAATCAATGTGCTTGCTATCCCATGAGTTTTGCTAACTCAGTGTATATCAAATAAAAAAATAAAAAAAATTACTTCGTTTATTTTTTGAACAGAACTAGTAAGATGTAGTAATACGTATATCAAACAATTCGTGGAGATGTGTAATGAATGAATTTAACGAGTATTTAAAGATGGTTGAAATTGGTTTTGCAATACGAGTTGTAATGGTATCATTAATGGTACCTTTGGGACTTTCATTGCTAAGATATGGCTTTTAATACACCTAACAAGTTTTAACGGGTTATTAGGCCTATTATTATCCATAATTACTTGCTATCAACAGCAAATTGTTGTTAGGCCTAATATTACCATTAGCTAACTTCAGTTAACTTTTGTCTCTCATCGCTGAGGATGGCTACTTTGTACCCGAAATACGTATTCGATATTTCAAATCTCCTTGTGGAACTTCTGTTAAACAATAACTGATTGCAAGTAGCTAAACTCTCGCTTCACCTATTATCTGGTTGGACTCTCTATGGCCCTATGGAGCGTAGCGATACGGCGTGGAAGTGAGTCTGCAAGTCCTTGGTACATTTCCGGAAGCAGATGCCACAACAGTCTGCAGAGCGGTAGCCAATTGCGGTCTGTTCTTGGATGGAGGATCCAGCGCACAGAGCCTGACTTCAATGGCATCCTACATATGCTCGTTAGGGTGCATATCAGGGCATCAGTATAGCCAGTCCAGTCGTTGGACCTCCCGTGTATGCTCTTCGAACCATTCTCGGGCAGCATTGGAGCGATGTGTCTGCGCATTATCGTCTTAAATGACGGCAAGGTCGTCGGGGTTGTTGGAAGCTTAAAAGCGGATGGAGATGGTCTTCAAGCAGATCACGATACCGCAGACCATTCCAGAAGAAAAAGGGGGCCCATTCCATACCAGGAAAACGCGCCCCAGACCATGACTGATACCCCATCGCCCTGGACCACGCTCTCTTCGCATGCCGGGTTCATCGCCTCATGAGCTCTGCTTACACTTGGTGCCTCCTATCCGCATGGAACAGTTGATATCGTGACTCCTCCGACCATATGATGTTACGCCACCGTTGCAGTGTCCATCCAATATGATTGGTGGCAAATGAACGCCGGAATATCCGATGACGCGGGGTTAACAGTGGTACTCTCGTAGGGCAACGGCTCCCATAGCTGAGGGTACGCATGTTCCTACGGATTGTCCACTGGGAGACTTTCTCGCTCGGCTGACGTTGAATTGGTCCGTGATTAGTCACACTGTGGCTCTCCTGTCTGTTGATCATTCGTCCCAGGTGTCGCCGGTCACAGTCATCGAGGATGGCTGAACGCCCGGTATGGTGTCTGTTGTGGATTGTTACGCCTTCCTCCAACCATTCTCGGTACACCCTAGGCACGGTTGAACGTGCGAGCCGAATTCATGCACGATCGCCGAAATGGAACTTCCCATGCGTCGGGCACCCACCACCGTGCCCTGTTCGAATGCCGTCACTGACGACGACGTTGCATTTCACACGAATCAAACACACGGCCTCCTCCCACAAGGTCTCGCGCGTAAGGTTCCATGTTACATTTTGATATTTTATGAAGAAATAACCATTTTGAAGTTGAGTAAATTTATTAATTTATTCGGTCATGGTTGTTGTATCAATGTATTGAGCTTAGGATATCCCAAACTTCTGAGACTAATATTGCGGGAGCCAATTTGTTATTTTAAAAAAGGGAACAAGCAATAATAAAAAAAAATCCCCCTGGGCCTCTTTCCGCCTTATTTAAATCTTAAAAACCTGTTTCATATAAAGCGTCACAAGCTTGCAATGCTTTCGCAAAGAATCTTGTGACATTAATTAATTTTGCTGATTCCGTTTGGTGGTAGCCGCTTTTACTATGGTGCCCGGTACCAAAGAAAAAGGAAACTGGCGCATGTGTAAATGAATAAAACTCGTTCAACGAATCAAAAACGGACAGGAATCAAAGCATTACTTACTACTGATGACAGGTATAAGAAATACCTCGTTTCCAGTCCGTTTCTGATTTTTAGTCATTTACACATGCGCCAGTTTCCTTTTTCTTTCGTGCCGGGCACCATAAAAATGCCAATAACCCTCATATTTTGTATTATGCAAACGAATTCAAATTTCAAATTTACTTATGTTTCACAAAAGTTTCAAATTCATTGGCTTATGTGTAGAAGTAGTTCATCTTTGCTTTTGTCTTTCACAATTTCTCATTAAAGACCAAAAGGAATTGTGGATTTCGAAAGAGAAATCAGAACCATCACAATAAAACTATATGACGGTCGTAAAAAAAATTTCATCCTTTATAAATTATAATGGGGCATTGTCCTATGACAAATAGCCCCCTTATCAATAAATAAAAATTCATTTCAAGTAGAGAGAATTTCGAATTTGTTCCTTTGATATTGCGAATTTTCCATTAGCTTACTTACTATGGATTTATTGCTTGAGCGAGGTAAGCAAAGCTGTTGTTGTCACTAACGAACTGCTCCTATGTTTTATGACATTTTGAAAGAGGAGAAGGTGGTAGAGAGAATGTAATTTTTTTTTTCTTTTCTCGATGCCCCGTCCTTTAATCAGTGAATCCATTCATGTCACGTAGGTCAATAACTCACTCGACTTGAATTACAATAGTTTGGCTTCGATTTTCTTGATGTCCCTCCCACAACTCAATCCCATATAACTCTTAGCGTTATTGCGCCTCTGCCTGATTTACAGAATCCATCGCTCTCTTCTTCCATTTCTGTCCAGCTAGCTCCGCATATAAAGGGAGCTTGTGATTTAAGCTTAAGAGACGCACAGTTTTCTGTTCCATCATAAAACACATTGCGCAACGAAAACTACACACTCACACTGCCGATGATTAGAAACACGTGTAAACGCGAAATCTTGATTAAATGAGAAGGAAAAGAACATAATTTAGAAAAATAAGATTGCTTACAGTAAACACAATGCATGCGTCAATGAGATGACTGATTGCGCAGAAAAACTACCAAAAACTTGTTTTTGAGTTGAATTCTTTTCTCTGAGATCTTCAAAGAGGGGCAAAACAGCGTGTCAAGTACAAACCTAGCGTCAATAAACTTCGGACACCAAGTAATTTGGCTAAAAACACAGTGAAAAGTGCATACAGAGGATTGCAGGCTAATGAAAATAGATTTACTGAGTAGATGGAACAATATCAACATCGATTTAGAATCGATTTAATGGTGTGAAATAATTTATTCAAATTTATGTAAAATTGCGTTGTCAACAGGTTTCAAAGAACTTCGTACACAAGGGGTCGCCAGCATATAGAACTTTCCTGAAGGCTGTAGAAACGCCCAGAATGCTTTGCATCAGGCTTTAAAAGCACCGTCCACGCGACAGAGCACAATATTCGTGTTGTTTTGAACCATGGGACGTGGTAAGCCAGTAGAAACGTGTATACGGCATAAAATTATACAGCAATTCCAGAATAACAAATCCCAGTGAGCTATTGCCCATGAATTATCAGTTCCACTCTCTACTGTTAATGGGATCATCAAGCGTTTCAGAGAAATCGGGTAAACAGAACCAGGGACTGCACCAGGCAAGCAGCGATTATTGAATGTTAGGGACCTACGAGTATTTCGACGTTACATTGTGAAAAACAGGCATGCTCCGATAAGTGAAATGACTGTTTGGGCTCGAGAATATTTTCATATACCCATATCCGAAAGCACAGTCCGCCGTTACATCAGAAGATGCAACTATTACTTATACGCTACAAAGAGGAAGCCATGTATGAGCACTGTAGCTAAGCGTCGCCGGGTAGCATGGGCCAGAACCCATCTAAAGTGGCCCCTTGCTCAGTGGAATAGTGTTCTGTGGTCCGACGAGTCCACCTTTGCAGTGATGTATGATAACAACGGTCGCAAGGTGCTAAGGACCAAGCACGAAAATAATCATCCCGACTGTCACCAGAGGAAAGTTCAGAAGCCTGCATCGCTGATGGTGTGGGGCTGCATGAGTGCAGCCGGGACAGGATCGCTTCACTTTTGCGAGGGCACTATTAACTCTGCTGCCTATATAAACATTCTTCAACAGCATCTGCGTCCATCCTGCCAAAAGTTGTTCAATAGAAGACCAAGCATCTTTCAGCAGGACAACGCGAAGCCTCATGCTGCTCGGAACACCAAGGCTTGGCTACAACAGCAGCGTTTCAGGGTGCTTGACTGGCCTGCCTGCAGCCCAGATCTGTCACCCATTGAAAATGTATGGCGCATTTTAAAGCGAAAAGTCGAGACAGCGGAAGCCTCGAACACTGCAACAGTTGCAGGCGTGTATTTCCGAAGAGTGGGACAAAATTCCAGTAGAAACAACGCAGAAGTTAGTGTCCAGCATGCCTCAACGACTTCGGAGCGTCATTCGTCGGAAAGGTGACGCCACTCAGTGGTAATACTCCGTGTTGAAAACGGAATATTACAAAAAGTCGCTTATTTAATTTTCTCGTTTTTTTATGTTAAAATGCTATATCACAGTTGTACTAAAGCTCTGTGCACTCAATAAGGTAATTTTCGTTTGTTTACAATTAGTTTCGTTGTACTTATCCAAAATTCTGTAGGTGTCCGAAGTTCATTGATATGAACAATCAAAGTAAACGGCACCTTGGAGTATTTTTGCATGTATCCCCAGTTTGGTTACCCAAGAAAATTATTGATATGCGTTTAGAGAGCCGCCTCATCTTTCAAATATTTCTGGGAAAAGGTGTTTCATAGCCCTACTTTTTTCTCATTTTAATTTTATGAGTAGTAATAGGAATGGGCGATATATATTGATACTATCGTTATTGCGATATTTACGTCTGATATTTTGATCCCGCGATGATCGGCCACTACTTTTGACTCAACCTCTGTAATTATTTTGGACATTCCTTCAAAAATTTCCAATGTTTCGGCTATATCACCATATTTCCGAATACTTCTTCTCAATTACTATATTTCCAAGAATTCGATTCTCTTATCTTCTTGTTAACTTTCTACATTTATGTCTGTGATTTCGTCATTTCCTAAAACTAAAAAAGTTAATTTACTTATTACTTCAATACTTGGAAGAGTTAACAATTGTATTCTGTTACAAACATTAGTTATTGAATAATACAGAGTGTTTCGGAATAGTCCGTACAGATTTTCAGGATATGCTCCAAGAACCACAACAAGCAGAAAATGTATTATTAACATGGAATCGAAAACTTTTCTTTATAGAGTTTTAAGAGTTTGAAGGTGTCCTGTAGTAAAAGAAGAGCTAGGACAATTCAAAAAATCGGAGGTCATTGTGAGCAATTGCCTTGTTCTTCCTTTGCTATAGCATTTGCCTTTGATAACAAGTTCTTTGTGTTGTTATACCGTATAAATAAATCACACAGTTTAACGGCTTAACTCCTGTACGTTGCAGGACACCTTCAAACCATTAGAACTCTTCTCGACTCCATGTTGATATAAAGTTTTCTGCTTCGTTTGGCCCCTCGAGCATATCTTATCTGAAAGTTTGTACAGACCATTCAGAAGCACGCCGAAAAGGCCGTACGAATTACTGCATAAGAACCCCCTGAAGAGTTTTATATTTTTGTAATGGAGAAACGAGAAGTAGTTTACTACAAAATTATACCATATTCTAGCTTAGGTCCAATAAATTTAGAGTTTATCGATTTTAGTTGCAACATCTTCCCGTGAAATGAAAACGTTTTAATAATTGAGATTTATTGTTTGATCACAAAATATGTAATTAAGTTTTCAGGTTGGAAACATTAATAAGGAAAGAGATCTCTAGCTTAATGAGGTAGCCTATTGAAGAATGCGTTTACTTTAATTGCATTCCACAGTTGAAGCCCAAAAGCAATTTCTATGGAAAAATGGGATTAAAATGAAGGAATCAATATATTTCTCTGACATAGTCTCAAGGACTTCACACTGGTGGCAATTGGATTGTGCAATTGTCTTTAGAATTGTTTTATAGTAAGCAAGTGTTGTCGAGTTAAAGGTAAATAATTTATGCCATGCCTTCCAGCAGTGTCACTATTCCTATATTCGTGAAGGGGTGGTTCTGCAGTTTCAAGGGAACGCTAAGAGATCGCTGATTCGCAATTTCTGAAGTTCGCTGATTCGCCTAACAATAAGGTTGGGCAGGTCTCTGGCCTTTTAGGGTTAGGCTTCGTTCTGGAGTTAATGCTGTTTAATGACTTATTAAGGCGCTAGTTCCGCGAACGTCATTCAGAATGCAGGAGAAATGTGTAAGGAAAGTGAGTTTGCTTTGATTAGTTGAGTCGGAAGGATTAAAGGACCATGATGGGCTGTATCTTTATTCATAAGGAGGAGACGGAATCTTATGAAAAATGGTTAATTAGGATCGCTTATCTAGCTGGCGCCTTTTAAATGTTTCCTTCGTATTGATTTTAAGGTTGTTTACCCAGCACGTGTTCAGGACTTTATCTTTTTGCTGACGTTGTTTTGCAGTTGACAGTTTCCATTAACTTTTCACAGAAAATTTTAATTTACCCCCTCAGGAGTTTGATGTTTTTTGTTGTTAAAAAGTTCGCTTTCGAGGAACTTATATTCTACTACGCAGGTGTGGTTTTTTCCAGCCTAGAATGTGTTTGAAGAAGAACTTTCAACATATCAGTGGTCATAAGCTTCCAAACCGTCGCAAATAGGTCAAATCTAGCAAGTGCAATGGGTTTCTGAGAAAATTCTTGTGTTGATTGATATATTACAAGGCCCACTTTCCATTTGAAATAAAAAATTGGTTTCCTTCTAAAATGGCGGATTTCAAGATGGTGGCCAAAGTTCTTTTTGAGGGTATTGTTTGAGTAATATTCATAATCTCGAGCTAGTAACCAGAATGGTCAAAGTTTGCACCATTGACAGCAGCTAGATGGCGTGGAAGAGTTAATAGGATGCTGAAAGGTGTTCACTGGTATTTGGAGCCATGCATACTGCAATGCGTCCGATAGGTGCTAGATTGGATTAGGTCTGGGAATTTACGGGCTAGGTCATTACGTGAAAGTCTTACTCGTAACACTTCTATCGATCTCCGTTTACGAGATATTTACTCTTAAAAATCAGAAAGTTCTATTGTGGACACCTTGTATTTATTATATGTATTATCTTAGCATTGAAAATTTCCAATGGTACCATGATCGTGTCATTAGAAAATTTTCAATGGTACAACTAAATCAAATCCGACTATTTTCGAATTTATTAACTACTCTTATACAGGGGTTGGACAAGAAATGTGAACACCAGAGAAAAGTTACAAATTGTTTATTAATAAGGTTTTGGACCCCCTTTTGCCTTGAGTACAGCTTCTAATCTTCTTGGAATTGATTCATACAATCCTTGAATAGTCTCCATTAGGATATTATACCACTCTTCAACCAAACTATTTGCTATTTGTTGAAGAGGTGACGGCAGAAGAAATCTGCTTCTGAGTTACCTCTCCAAAACTGACCGTACTGGTTCGATTATATTCAAATCTGGCGATTGAGTGGGCCATGTAAGATTCTGCAGTTCGCCATTTTGCTCTTCAAACCAAGATTTCAGAGTTCTGGCGTTCTGCGTATGCGTGCATATGATCTTGAAAACTGGCATTGTTGTCTGGGAACAAAATCTGGACCATGGGATGGACCTGATCAGCGGTAATACGCCCACTGAGGATAGTCATTGGAATAATAAGAAATGCCCCCCCCCCCCCCCACCTATTACAGATCCGCCACCGTGTTTTAATGTAAGAATGAGACAGTCTGGACGGTAGGTTTCTTTGGGGCTTCTCCAAACGCAAATTCGCACCGAAGTCGGAAATAAGGTGAAGGGTGATTCATCCGACCATATCACTCTTTTCCAGTCTTTAAGTGTCCAGGCTTTATGATCTTTACACCACCGGTAACGGGCTTTAGCATAGAACTCTGTGATGAAAGGTTTTTCAATTCCAGCTCTTCCATGAATATCGCATTTGTGAAGCTCTTTGCGAACTGTTTTTACGGAAACGGGGTCTTCAAGGTGGGTATTAAGTTCTGCGGTCACTTATGTTGCAGTAGTTTTTGGCTGTTTCGATCCGTATCATTCAGTACTGTTTTCCGCCCACTATTCTTTTTTGTCGATGACGTCTTACCGTGATTTTGGTACTCACTTACAACAATGTCGCTATTGGGGACACGGAAGCGTCTGCTAAACGGGCACCAAGGATCTGCCCTCTTTCAGGAAGCACTTATTGCAAACTACAACTGAACACAGCTTTTAATATACTGAAAGGAAAGGTAGAGAATTGATTTTAATACGTGAGGCATTCAAATTACTGTGATCGTTCTCAAACGTCACGATTATTTGTACGATCCTCTTCTGAGTGGGTGTTCATATTTTTTTTCAAACCCTATATATTCGTTCATGACACGTAATTTCAAGTTGTTTGATATACAGGGTGTCCAAAAAGTCTCAAAGCTTCCAGGCAGGCGAGATCTGATGAGTGTGGTTTCTAGGTAACAGGGGGGGGGGGGGAATTCATTGCCGCACTCAAGTCTGACCTTGACCCCCAAATTTAAGGTCATCCATTTGCTAACTCGAAAACTATTAAAGATACAGAAAAATTTCCAATTGCTACCCTGTACAGCAACACCACATTAGTCTAAAAACAATTTTTAATCACACCCTTCTCCTTGAAAGATTTTGAGAAAATGGTCGAGAAGGAATCATTCAAGGTCAGGTTGAGCTGGCCAGGTTGGCTAAGGTTTCTAACACATTTGAATTGCAGTGAAGCACACCGTTGGGAAGGGGAAGGGGAAGCACACTCTGGAGTGACTCTTTCTCGCCCATTTTTTCAAAATCTTCCAAGGGGAAGGGTGTGATGAAAAATTGTTTTTAGACTAATGTGGTGTTGCTCTACAGGGTAGCAATGGGAAATTTTTCTCTATCTTTATTAGTTTTCGAGTTTGCAAATGGGTGACCTTAAATTTGGGGGTCAAGATCAAATTTGAGTGCAGCAATGAATTCCCCACCCCCCTATTACTTATAAACCACACATCAGATTTCACCTACATGGCAGATTTGAGATATCTGCCATGTTGGCAGACTTTTTGGAGACCCTGTATTACATACCATATCTTAGCATTGAAAATTTCTAACGGTACCATACAAGTATCATCAGCACGGGTACAACTGAATCAAATTCGACCATCATCGAACTGTATTTATTGATTCTCAAAAATGTACTAAACTTTATATTTGCTCATAGCTCGTCGTTACGAGTTGTTTGATGTATTACTTGCTGTATCTTCACCTTGAAAATTTAGGGAATGTCATAATAGTACCTTTAGAGCACGTGATATGGTATCGGTTTTTGGCCATCTTGGAACTGGTTGGTGCGCTGAACTATATTTATAGATTTGTGAAAGCAATACTTAATATCGTTATATTCGCACATAGCTTGTCGTTGAGAGTTCTTTGTATTACGTATTATATCTTGCCATTAAAAATCTGTAGGGGGTACCAGAATAATGCCATTCTTCGTTCTTAGACGCATGAGAAGGAAGCAGACGTTCATCGCCGTAGTTCCGTTGTCCTGGCATAGTTGTGGTACTGTTGTTTTTTGAAAGGCCGAGATTAAATATTAAGTCGCAGTTAATGCATAAGCTGCTCTTCCGGAGTGCTGCAGGTGTTGCTTTAATATTGATCCTGTTCTGCATAAATATTTTGTTTTACTTCTCTTGAATCATTAAATTTTTCTGTTATTGATTTTAGCTTTTTAAAATGCGGGCTTCCAGTTCTGAGAAAAGCTAGGAACTCGATTCTGATTTATCATTAATGAGGTTTATTTTATTATTGTATGAAATGTCAAATGTTTTGTAAAAACCCTTTAGCAAAGTTTCATTCTAATTGGCGACACAAGTTCTATGATCCAGTAACATAAAAGAAAGTGGTATCCGATCTTGCGCCACTACCTTGAATTCTTTTTCCGCCCCTTTAAGCTTTTTTCATTGGGCCAAAGGACGAAAATCGCATGGAGAGAGGTTGGGACGGTATGATTGATGTTCTAAGACCTCCCACTTGATTGCAGTGACATATTGCAGATATTCATTCAGGCTTTATGAGGACTAGCATGGCCTCGTAACTCTCCAGATATGACTTAGCCAGTTTTCTTTCAGATTCTAAAGTTTGGTCCCGTTATCTGTGAACTGAAAACCAAACGCGCATACTCAAGCTGGTGTGTACGTTGAACGCGCATACTCAGTGTGCGTTGAACGAGAAACAGAGCCAGTTGGTTGCTTGATTGCTTCTATGATGGGCGGTCATAAAGTTTATACAATTGCGTAGAAGGCATGAACATACGGCAATCAAATTTAGTGGAGTTACAAATCTCTCTCCACACGTACTCCCTGTAAAGTCACACCATTCTGCCGTCGGTATTTCATCCGTGAATGCCGTCGGTATTCCATCCCTGGCCGCAGTAATGTTTCTAAGCTCCTTAATTCTTTGGCAAATAGAAAAGGTTTGAATATTATGAACGCACATGGAGTTTTAAACATTGGAACGTGCTCTCATCAAAGTGGTTATGTGATCATCTTTTCTAGACGTCCGTCCGTCGCACAATACGGAGAGTGGCATAGTGAATTGTTGAAAGAGACGAATCATCCTCGCATTGGGGAAAACGCGTGCTGTGCGTTTCGTTTCAGCTCCGCGCATGCTCTATATATTGTTGGGATGATGCGCGTGTAGGATGCACGTGATAGACAATTATAGAAATCCTCCCCTAAACCAAAAGAATTTCTTTATTAGTAGGGAGGTTATTAACTTTTTCACAACGATGAATATGACACAGAGCACGAGCCAGAAGAAGGACAATGGTACCATTATTACATCCCCTTAAAAATTTTCATTTCTGACATATGGAATGTAATGTATCAAACAACTCGTAACGACCTGTCTTGCATGAATATAATGAATATAATACCATGTGTCTCAAATGTCACGTGCCTTATGAAAAGTTTATGAATGTTGGCCTTATGTTCACACGGTTTCGCAAGCTTATCGTCCATTTTCAAAAAGTTCACCATGTACTCGAAGACAATGTCTCACACGATCCAAATTTTCTTCTGTCACGCGTAAAAGTGTAGTTGGTGCAATGCTGTGTAGGGTATTGGTGATTCTTTCCTTTAAAATAAATAATGACAATGAGCATTGGTTTTGTTATACGAGTTCTAATGGTACCATCTGGTATACTTGGAAACTTTCAATGCTAATATGCCATGTGATATATCGAACTGCTCGTAACGAAGTGTCATGAATGAATATAACGAGTAATAATGACCGTCTCGGAATCCAGGTGCATATGACTCCTTGATATCACACAATTATTGTAAGCAAAAGTAGCTGCAGAAATGGCAGCACGCCGAGAACTATCCGCATATGAACGGGGGATGATTGTAGGTGCCAGATGGATGGGTGGCTCAATATCAGATGTATCCAACACCCTGCAATTTTCCTCCACACCCACTGCAAGGGTCTATCGAGAGTACACCCAAAGAGGGGTTACAAACCATGTCGGACAGCTGACGGGCCGCCCATGCCTCATTGATGCCAGAGGTGTTTGCCGGGTCACAGGGGTGTTTTCTCGTGGCATGCAGTGGGTCCATTGGGGCATCTGACATCCACTCTGCGTGCTACTTCCTACGTTGATCTGCTAGGGGAACACCTGCACCCCATCATGCACTGTTTTAGCCCGCGGGCGACGGCATCTTCTAGCAAAATAATGCGCCTCCACACACGGCCTTTGGAGGAACATGCTACCGATTTCACGACTGATTTGACCTCCACTTCCCCAGATTGCAATTTCATTGAACATTTGTGGGACGTCATCGAGCGATCTTTCAGGTCGTCACTGACACAACTGGTTAATGCAGCATCGTTACGGAGTGCAGTGGAGGCGGTATGGGTTGCAGTGCCTGTGTATGTGTTCGGGGACTGGTAGACTCTCTTCCACGACGGGTCGCCGCCGTTATCCGGGCCAGAAAGGGCCAAAGACGTTATTGAGCAGGTGTGTCCTGACTTCTAGTGAGTGAGTGTAGACGGTTACTTTCTGTTCAGCTTTTAAGCATTATTGACACGAGCACGCACATGTGAATTTGAAAATTAAGTGAATTTGGAAAGAATTAAGTGAATTTCCGTTGGTTATTAGTAATTTAACTCAAATTTAAATTTGAGTTACGACTTACTTAGCTAAAGCTGCTTCTTGGAATGTTTACAAGATTTTATTATAACCTATTGTTATCTACAGTTTATTATCAATAGCTAACTTCTGTTAGACATCTTGTTAATAGCTAATTGCTAGTAGCTAATGGGTCGCTTCAACAGTAGACGATTACGTAGAAAAGCTTTAGCAATGGAATATGAAGAAATAATAGATGCTTTACAAAACGCTTTACACTTTCCATTTAATCCTTTGGTTCTTCAATTTTATTCGTTTAAAATTTTTTTACGTTAGTTTAATTATTTAGGAATTTACAATTCAGATTTCATATTTATATAGTTTTATTTAAAATATTTTAAAATGCAGGTTAATTCTAGTTAACCGTGGTTGATGTCTCGCTACTGTAACACGAAAATGTGCTCCTTTTATTTACCATGGCGGTAAAATCATTCTTGTTATTTTCTGCTTTTGTTTTTCAAAAAGTATTTATATACTAATAAATGAATGATTAACTAATTTATTAACCATTCACATCATCCTGCATTTGCGTCATTGGCTATAGTCCCTTGTTTAAACTTTATTTCATTGTTCTGCTGCTGCGTTGTTTTCCTTCTCAAATTATTAATACTGATGCTTTTGAATTTGTTTATTTTTTGGATTCATTTGTTCTAAGGGCTTTAATATTTGAGTTTTTCTTGTTGCTTTAATGTCAGCACAATTATCACGCGCTATTAATTCATTTAACATGCGGAATCTTTAAAGTTCTTCGAAAGTTTATTGTGAAGCGCCGTTACAGTGAATGCTTGAACGCTTTTTATGAAGAGAAATGGTAATTTCTGAACATGCAAACACTCTGGCTAAGGAATGAGAAACATTGGGTTGGCGCGAAAATGAGCGAAATATCCGAAATATCCTGAAAATGAGCAAACGAATGCAGGAGGATTCGGAAAGCTTTCAGCGCCATGTGAAGTCGCTGTGAAAACTGATTATTTATTTGAGACGATTTTAAAGGCTTAAATATGAACGACACAAAGTTGTCTGTCATTAAGGCTTCTTTCTTAATCCGCAACGGAGATAGATAAACTGTTTGTTTTAAATAGTATCGTTGAAAAAAAATCTTGCAGTCATTCCAAGAAGGAGCTTTATCTGTGTCGCACAAATACAATTATTAATGTATTACGGGCAACTGAGCAATAGTGCCTCGACAAAGCCATCATCGCGTGCGCTACTCTCTTCAACAGTGCTTAAAAGATAAACAAAGTAACAATCTATTCACTCTTGACGAGTCTATTGTAATCCCTTTATCATTGTTTTAGCACGTGAATTCGACTTGAAAGGGTCCACGAAAAACTCTGAAACGTTTATACAGCCGAGCTAAGACCTTGAGGGTCAGATTTCTGAAAATAGAATTTGAAAAAGTTAATCCGTTCTTTTTTAAAATGTAAGCTATAAATGGTGAAAATTGTTGGGGAAACCTTTTCTCATTTTGATGTTGTTAACATTATCCTTGAATTATGATGAATAAAAAAATGTTTTCATCAAACAAGGATAAAGTTACATATTTGAGATGAATTTAAGCAACAGTAGAATCAAGATGATGCAATAATAGAGCGTTCTGGTATCTAGGCAATAGAATGTTTGTTTTCAAGAATTATGAAGTACCTTTATGCCATTACAGAGGGGAAACGTGCCTATTCGTCTGTAACTCGATCTTCTCGTAGCGTATGAGAGATTTTCAAAGTCTTTTTTCGCCAATCGAAAAATATGGTTCATTGCAGGAACATTAATATATTCGAGTTCGGTACATTAGTACGCTCTAATGGTATCATTCTGGTGTCCCCTATAACCAGAATCGATAAACATGGTTCAGCGCAAATGGTCGAGGAACCGAAACAGTGCTACGTGCTCTTATGGTACCATTGGTGCATCCCTTAATAAATCAACGACGAGCTAATTGAAATACGTTACTCTTCTGAAGCTACTATTGATGCTTGAAAGTAAGATAATGCGAAATTTTGTTTCTTTCAAAATAAAACGCGAAAACGAAAAAATTTGAGCACGCATTGCATCCTCCATTGTTAAAGCCGTGTATTTGTATGTGTGTGTATTAATGCGCTTGACGGAACTTCTTTCGTTCACTACTTAGCACGGTCTATAGATATTCATGGTCATCGAGCTCCATTGTTAAAATGAAGCTAAAGTTTCTAGCTCCCGGTAGGGCGGGAACTCTATTGAAAAGTGGCGCTGCATGTACAATCGGCCAACTGCGCCTGCAGCGCCGCCCTATCGGCAGATAGAAACTTTATTTTCACATTACGTTTCAATGAAAATCTCCACCGCAGGTTGCGGTGGCAACACATCCTAAAACCGAAGCCTTGACACCAACTTTCTGACGTCATTAGAAGAGGATTGTCGTCAGCAGCTCATGTAATGGAGTAAATACACGAGCTCGATTTTTAAATAGAAATCATGGAAATATTATATTGATTTTTGTAAATAAGAATTCACAAAGTTTAATGAATAAAAGAAATAGCAACTTATTTAATTTTAGCATTATTATTTAATTTCAGCTAAAGAATAAAAATTGAAATTGACATTTGTAACAATTAAAAATGATATAATTTTTAAACAATTCTAAAATTAACAGAAATTTTTATCAGAATTTGAGTTAATATAATAAACAAAATATAATTAATAATTACCATGGTTTGTATATGGCGCCATTTGCCAAGTCAGTCCTCTTCTGGTCACGTGAGTATGACGTTGAGAACTTAGTGTCGAGGCTTTATTACAGGGGGTGTTGGCGGTGGGCCTTAGTGCGATCTTTGCGGCACCTGGCGCGATCTGTTTTCCTTAATGTCACGGAAATCGAATTCCAGCCCGGTTTCCTTTGACACTGGCGTTAGCTTTCGCTCTCGATTCTTCTATCGCTCGAAGAGGAGGGAGGAGTTACGTCAGCAATGCCGTCAAAGCCAGCAATACGCCTCAACCAATGAGAGAGCCGATCGAGAGCGACGAGCGATTTTCAAAAGAAATCACGAGAGGAAAGAAAAAACGGTTGAGCGACCGAGAAGGAAGGTTGGTTCTACGGAGCTCGACTTGGGTAATGGCGGGAGCTTGACCAAAGAACTTTGTACAATTTATAGTACCACAGAGAGCGGGAAACAACAAGCCGAAACCGTGGAAAACCCGTCGGTCTTCTTAAATACGACGAGAACAACGAACGAGCCATGCAGGCAAGCGTACAATACGTGTACATTCGTTCATTATAAAATAACCATTATTTCGTGAATACATAAAATTAAAATGAACAAGATAATTAAATCAATGTGATAAGATGGTTATTTCAAATCAATAAATTCCTTATGTACGGTACAAAAAAATTACATAAAATTTACTATGGACAACAAACATGTTGTGTAATTTTTATTGTACAGGGTGATTACAAAAGAACTTCACACTTTTAAAAATTTATTACATCAAAGCTATTCAGAATATATACCCCCCACCACTTAAAGAAAAACTCTTGAAGTTTATTGTGACAGTTAAAGATGTTCAATATACCCCCCTGTAGTCGAATTCGTCCCAAACCCGCATTAACATGTCTCCATCAATCCCACGTATCGCTACCGTAATGCGTTCTTTCAGCTCGTCTAGGTCACGGGGAAGGGGTAGGGTGAAGACCTTGTCCTTTACACTCTACCATAAAAAGAAATCACAAAGTGTGAGGCTCCGCGGTGGCCACTTTGCAAGTTCCAACCTATTGTTTGCTCGACCAATCCACCGCTGTGATTTCTTTTTAAGGGGGTGTGTAAAGGACAAGATCTTAACCCTACCCCTTCCCCGTGACCTAGACGATAGCGATACGTGGGATTGATGGAGACATGTTAATGAGGGTTTGGGACGAATTCGACTACAGGGGGGCATATTGAACATCTTTAACTGTGTCACAATAAACTTCAAGAGTTTTTCTTTAAGAATCCGTATGTGATGTGTTTACATTCTGAATAGCTTTGATGTAATAAATTTTTAAAAGTGTGAAGTTTTTTGTAATCACCCTGTATATTAGGAATTGTGGTTTATAATTTATTTTGTTAAGGTCCGAAGCCGGTTTCTGGTTTGGTTTAGCTTGGTTTTGATATAGGATGATTTGTTCATTCGCCTGGGGCTTTCACAGTTTCTCCGAACCATCAGAAGCAACGAGTTCTTAATGTTTCTTCAATATATCAGCTATTTTCAATCGTTTACGGTCAATTAAGCTGTACACGATGCTATACGACCCAACATTTATATGCGGCTGGCTGGGAGAAGCAGCAGAGAAGCTGAGATGACTCCAAACGGAAACGCTTCTGCCTGTCGGAGGCAACCAGAGCGCATGCGCAAGCCACGCCCCCAAGAAAACTGAAAATGGCTAATTTCGTACTTCCTTTGTTATTATAGTATTTAAAATATCATGGTTACATTACATGAGTTCACAATCTCTAATCGGCCTCGGTGGCTCAGCGGTTGCGTGATCGCCTCTGATGCCCGAGTACGCGGGTTCGATCCCGGCCGAGGACGACGAGGATTTTTCAGGGGGAAATCCTGAGATCACGCACTTCCTTCGGAAGGGAAGTAAAGCCGTTGGCCCGTGTAGTCGTTTGCCGGCTGCACTTTAAAAAACCCTTGCGAGGCAAAATTTGCGGCCCCTATAACGCCGTCCTGAAATGACCATAACAAGTGAAAAGGATGTTAATACCAAACAAACCAAACCAAACCAAACCATAATCTCTACATTTTTTTTTTTTTTTTTGGTATATATGCTTTCACTATGTTATAAAATGGTTACATTTAGTGATACACGATTCTCGGATACATTTAGTGATTCAGTAGTACCATTGGAAATTTTCAGTGCTAACATCAAACAACTTGTATTGACGTGTCTATACATGAATAAGTATATAAGAATAGTAAGTTTGAAGACGGTCGAATTTGATTCAGTGGAACATGTTTTAAGGTTTTAAAAAATGATTTAAAAATTTTGGAATTATGTTTAAATTGATTATGTCACGGCGACTAGTTTGGTCTTTCGATACTTGGTTATGGCATTCCTTAATGGTTCATTTACATCGAAACCCTATAATAAAATAAATATATAAATGAATAAAAGTATGTAAACGGAGAAAAACCAGGAATGAAGTAAGAAAACAATAAAAATATAATCCTGATTGGTTTTCGAAGTTTTTATTTAAGTAATCGAAACCCCATGATCAGAAATTTAAGCACACCAAATTTTGGTTGCATTTTGGTTAATAGATTTTCGGATCCAACTCTAAACACTTCGTGTTTAATTATAACCACACTGTGTTATGAAAAAAAATTAAATTTATGTATTTGAAACCCCTTACGCTTTTTTTGATTTAAATATATAAATATGTTGGGGTTTTTTTTTGCAATTGGAATTGTTAATAATAAAATATTTTCTTTCTGTTTGTTTCTAGGTAAGTGGGAGTTTTTTTTTTATCGATCTGTTGTATCTAAGCCTACGAACGGTACGTAACTTTCATTTTTTCCTTATTTTGTGGGTTATTTTTCAGTTAAATTTATTTTAATTAAAGCGATATGTGTTAATCATTCAGCGATATAATGGGGATCATATCTAAATCGCTGTCCGTATTTCTGGTGTTTTGTATATTTTTTCGTACCTTGTGTGGTTCCAAGTTTTTATTTGTTAGTGATAAATATTTAGTATCCATATTACTACAGCGAGTCATTTCAGTTAATGGTCGACTTTAAATGTCGACATGAAGTGAAGCCGTTTCTCCACTACTGTCTGAGCTTTGTCTTCACTGGCACCAGACTATACACCACAATAATGAATCATTTTTAGTAAGTAGCCTTGTAATAGAGTTAAAAAGTGTTTTTTTTTGTAGCCCTCTTTGTAAGAATTCCTTTCTTTCATGAAAGGCGATAACCTTATCCTGTTCACTTTATTCCGGTTGCCTCCAGATATTGACTGCTTTGAATGGCGGAATGTGTCTGTCACGTGATCCCCCCCCCCCTCCTCCTGCACGTGGTTCTTGTTTCTACTTGTAGGTTTTCCTTCTTTGTCAGTTTCCCGCCATTTGTGCTGTGTTCGGTTTGATTCATTAAGAACCGTCTGGGGCGTTTGCTGTGTGGGATGTTTTCTCTTTATCTTTATATCTTCTTGAAGTGGACATTAAGAGCGGCTTTGATTTTCTGAATAAAAGAGTCTATTCCCAGTGGGCCATTCTTGAAAATTCGATTCATTCAAAATTCACTTCAATTTATCGACCCATTTTTGAGTTTCATTAAAAGAAGCTGATGAGTAAGCTCCTTATTTCTATTTTTAAATATGCAATCGATGTGCACCTTAATGAGTGCAGATAAGAGCAATTATTGGCGTCATGTTTTGTCATAATGATTTTTGTAATTGAGCATTAATAAGACTGAATGGAAGAGAGTCACCTTCAAATGCGTTCAACTTTTTTTTTTTTTTCCTCAGGTCTTTTATCAGTGTTGTAGTTTATGATCTTTTATTTTAAATGGAAATATTTCTACATTCATATCATGTTCTTTAGCCGAATTAATTTTGTATATTTTCGCAAATGCGCAATTTATGGTCATGCACTATGGTGCTGGTAACAGTTCGGCTTTATCAGGATAGATATCCAAACACGTAGAGTTGTTTCTATTTGCTTCAGAGTGGTCTACTCATCCGATGCGGTTGTTGTGTTACTGTATTCATATTTGGTCAGTATAGGGTCATTCACAAAATATGTTCGCTAAAATGACACAATTTTAACCCCCTCTCTCCCCTTTGTAACATTTTGTACCCAGAATTACTCAAATCTTCCTCCCTAAATTAATGTACGTAATGTATTCTAATATCTCCCTTAAAGGAGGAAATCTTTCACATTAAAGAAAGAGCCATCATCACGTGGATAAGCAGAGATATTATATTTGTGGCCAGTTTATTAAGACCATCTTCTCGGTAGTTGGGCCGCCTTTTACCCCTAATACTGCGTCGAATCTTCGAGATGTTCATAGGTGGTTTGGGGAATCTGAGACTATATTTGATGAATAGCACTTTCTAAAAGTGAGAGATTTGATGACTGTGGACCCAGCTGTCACATTGATTTTAACAACTTTTATCACAGAAATGCTCAATGGAATTGAGATCTGGAGATTGTAAGAGTGGAGGCAAAGTTAACTTTCTTTCATGTTCCTGAAACTAATCCCGTACAATAAGAGTACCATGGCAGTACGCATTTTCTTGTTCAAGTATCCATCTCCTTCGGAATAAATCATCAACATGACATGTAAACTTGGTCAGAAACGATATTTAGATATGTTGTGGGATTCAAGTGTGGATCAACATGAATTAAAAGTTCCAAAGCATGCCTATTTCACGATGCTTCCACCAGCATGAAGGGTTGTAGTAATGCATTCGTGCTATTTCCACGAAGTTCTCATTCAGCCATCTGAATGGTGTACCTAAAAATGTGATTCATCAGATTCATCGGACCACGTACGAGGGAGAATCGGATATTAAGAGTACTTGCGTTTTATAAATTAATTTCAAACATTCATAGCGAAGCAGATTGTATTTTGGAAACTTTATTACCTCGTTTTTCAACGTAATCGCCGCATTGATTGGTGGTGCCAACGTGTAACCAGTTTCTTACGAAGCAACTTCGGATAGTCGTTTCACGTCGCACCGTACGCTTCTGCTTTGTTTGTCTTGCCTTTGGGGGGAAATTCACACAGGATAACGCCATGGATAACCCTGTCTTCAACCTGTGTATCTTACCAGCGCTTTTCGCGGGCTTGATTTCTTTATTTTTCCTCACCGGTGATGTGTGTGTTTTTACACGATGCTTTCTTCTTTGGATTCAGATTAGTTATAAAAAAAATGCTGTAACACCATCCTTACAGCCTGGACCTAGCACCAAGTGACTAAAATCTGCTCGGTCTGCTAAAGAAGTTCCTTAGATATTAGCGTTTGCACGTTAACCATGAAGTGTAAAGGCTGTCCGAAAGTGGCTTGACAATAAGCCGAACGAATTTCTTGACATGGATAAAAAGAAATTGGTTGCATGTTGGGACCGCTGCATAAACAAATGTTAAAAAATGAGCCGTTATCAGAAAGCAAACGTCATTTATTTTTTAACGGAGGAAATATAGTCTCTGTGTAAAAGTTAACATAGTCAAAAAGAAGCCTGAGTGCATGCACAGACATTGCATAACAAGAATTGTTCCTGCGCACGCGCACTACTTGCTACCAATCGTTTTACAAATGGCCGCCGCTATCACTTCGTCTACAGTGAAAGAACAGCGAGCTCTTATAAGGTTTCTTTTCTTATAAGATCTACTGCACTGTTGCCCTCCCGTTGTCCTTTACATTCTGGATAGTCTCCGTTCCGCCCGAGCATTCACAAGATTCACTTTAGAATCCAGTTTTTTTTGGCTGACAAATGCTGATATTCGCTCCACAGCTTCGAGCTCCTACAGTCATCCCAAGTTTAGTGTCTGCCAAATCGCGTTGTTTAACCATAACTTCACAAACCAATCAATTTTACTTCTGTCGTAAGCAGTAAGCTTTCCTTTCTTACCAATTTCGTCCTCTAGCGACAACAGCGTGATCAGGTGAACCGGTCATAATAAACTGGCCATTAAGTACATATTTTGATATCTCACCTCTCCTATTTACCGTTCACTTTTGTCAGTTTTGAAATACCCCCCCCCCTCCCATCAAGTGAATGACTAATTGCTTAATATTTGAATCTTTTTCAATAGAGATCCAATTTGTAAGCTCTTTTTCGTACGTCAGACTTTATTGCTTTGATTTTATAAAATTTATTTTTCCCTTTGATGTAGTTATTAGCGTTTCCATTATAATTGAATGGAGTCGTCTAGACTGATGTTTAATTATTGTACATGTTCTTCCACGAATCTATGATCAGTCTAGGCCTTTAACACCGGGTATCAATTATTGAAACTAATTCGTAGTTTATATCGTTAATAACTGGCCCCCATCCTCACCACGATATTGCTCTGTTGCATCATTTGCAATTTGTTGCTCCTCCATGGCAATGAATTGTGGCGGTCTTGACCGCGAACCTTTAATTAAGTGCGCCGCTTCTCGAACTTTTGCTCTCATAACTTCCAATTAGTCGGCTTTCTCGCCACAAGCTCCTTAATCTCTCTTTACTGCGACCTTTGCCAACTTCAACCTTGATTCCCGGTGAACAGGAAAGCGTTTTGTAGGTGGTTGTTAGTTTTTATAGCTGAAGAGTACACTTGAAGAAAGATGTGATTCCGTATGTACTCGTGCATTCAGTTTGTTATGAAATGAAAAACTGAGCTTGTGTTTAGAAAACTGAGATTAAAATTCCCTGATTTGATGTTGGGCATGGATACCATTAGCTTGCCAGCTCTTGTGTTTGCCTTCTTTGGAAGAGGAGAATTTCTATATTTCCATTGATTGGACTATTCTTTGATCTCTGGAATTTTTGAAGAAAGATAGTGTTAATTCATGTTTCATCCATTGTCACATATTTCCTCAAAGATTCGGTTCGATTTTTCTTGAAATGCTCCAATTAATCTTTTTGAACGTGGCACCCATGCCCAACATCAAATCGTGGACTTCATTAATCATGTCTTCAGAAATTTCTGTCTAATGGCCGGTTGCAACAAGGTCAGTTACTCTGGCTTTCGATTACTTAACGGTCAGTTAAGTTTTAACCTGGAAACGTTGCACCAACCTTAGATAAGTCTCGGTTAGCAAATGGATGGAATACGAGTAACGATGACTTTGATTGGTTTGTTTTGCCGATCATCATGGCTGATTATTTTCAATTAGCTGTGTGATACATACTTCTATCCAAATGCTTATCCATTTAGCTTATGCAAATAGCCTAACTATTTAGCTTATCTAAATAGCTGTTTGATAATTATCTTGTCCAAATAGCTTATCCAATTAACTTGTCCAATAAGCTTAACATAGCTTATCCATTTGATTTATCCAAATAGCTTATCTAAATAGCTATGCAAATATCCAATTAGCTTATCCAAATGGAAGTCAGTTTAATAATTAGCTTCTTCAAATGGCTTATCTAAATAGCTTATCCCAATAGCTTCTCCAATTAGCTTATCCATTTTGATTATCCAAATTTATTTGCTATTAAATATTTCAAGTACATTAATAACAAGTCAGGCAACCGAAATGCCCAGGACCGATAGGATTTTAAAGAAATCGAGAACGAAAAGGAAAGCATTTGATTTCTAAAGAAGCCTTTCATTGTTATGAATTAGATGAGGTTGCTAAGGAAACTTCTGGTTTCTAAGCAAGGCGTACTTCTAAGGGAAACGTATAGTTCAAACTGAATAAAACTATCTGAAAAGTTAAATGGAGAAAGTAGCATTTCTCTATAGATTAGAACATATACGAATCCTTTAATTTGTTAGCATTCCTATTTAATAATCTTTCTTCAAAAACTATTGCCAACGCTTTTCTACGTATGCATGTATCATTGAAGGGATGAGTAGCTACTAGCTATTGTTAAAATTTGCCTAACACAAACTAACTATTAATAATATAAGGCGTAAGTAGTTACATGCCATATCTTAGCAGTGAAAGTTTCCAATAGTTTCATAATGGTATCATTAAAACAAGAATCATGAAACCAATTTCAATTATCATTAATTTTACGTTATATTCATTTATGACACGTCATTGCAAGTTGTTTGATATATATATAACATGCCATATTTTATCATTGAAAGTTCTTATGAACCATAAAAGTTCCACAAAACCAGCTTCCTTGGAACCAATTTCGACTATCATTAATTTTACGTTATATTCATTCATGACACATCATTCCAAGTCGTTTGATATATTACATGCTATATTTTAGCATTGAAAGTTCGAATGAACCATAATGGGTCCACTAAACCAGCTACCTTGGAACAAATTTCGACTATCATTAATTTTACGTTATATTCATTCATCGCACATCATTCCAAGTCGTCTGATATATTACATGCCATATTTTATCATTGAAAGTTCCAATGAACCATAATGGGTCCACGAAACGCAGGTACCTTTGAACCGATTTCGACTATTAATAATTTTTCGTTATATTCATTCATGGCATATCATTCCAAATCGTTTGATATATTACATGCCATATTTTAGCATTGAAAGATCCAATGAACCATAATGGGTCCACGAAAAGCAGGTACCTTTGAACCGATTTCGACTATCATTCATTTTACGTGATATTCATGCATGACACATCATTCCAAGTTGTTTTATATATTACATGCCAAATCTGAGCTCTGAAAGTTTCCCCTGAACCATACTGGTTCCATGAAACCACATACCATTGAACCAATTTCGACTATCATTAATTTTACGTTAATATTCAATCATGACATGTTATTTCAAGCTGTTTGATATAATACATGCCATATCTTAGCATTGAAAGTTTCCAGTGGACCCTTCAATCACATACCCTTGAACCAGTTCTGACTGATATTGACCATCAAGGAAGACGATCACGTGTCTTCACTTAATTCACAAGCGTTTTCTCTGCTTTAGCTATAGAATCTTAAAGGGAGAACAACATTTGGCAATGCACAGGCCATTTATACATGGAATTGTATAGTGAAAAACTGGTCCCCTATATTATTTTTGACGTTTTGAACCGGAAGTAGTTCACCGATTTTTTTCCACCAACTAACTCAGTCTTCCGATTTCCCTAAGTTGTCGAAAACGGAAGTCGAAAATTCGGAAGCGTTCGAAAGCTAGAGCACTAACAGACAGACAGACGGACGGACGCACATTGTGAAAACATAAGTGCCTATCGGTCCTAAAAATAGTAAAAGTAAAGATAAATTAGAGCAAAATCACAGAAATAGTAAAATATCATAGAGAATGAAGAATTATGTATATCAAAATTTGGGCTTATATAAATAGATGCTATAAAAATTGTAAAATTCAAAAATCAATTGTACTCAAAAAGTAAATATTGTCAATCAATTTCTCAATATAATTATAGAAGTAAAATGTAAAAAAGAAAATAGGAGAAAAGGTCATATGGTTGAAAAATAGACAAAAAAAATTTCAGGGTAAATAAATAAAAAGAATAAATAGGTGGATAGATAGATAAGTAGAGATTAAAAAATATGTCACTCATGCATACAACATGATCTGATATTGACGCATATCAGTCAAGTGTTGGATTTAAATATCACCATTTGATAGTGTCCGATACACATAGTTTCCTGAATAAGTTCGCAAATTGTTTTCCACAGATCTTGGCTAGGAAGCGATCATTGGAAGGGTCCCAGGAGCCTAGTGCACCGACTATTATTGGTTCTACAGAAACATTGCTGAAGTTCTTTTTAAGGGGTTATGAGTCGTATTTAGTGAGTTTTTCCTCCCTTGCTGCAGCGAAGTCTTGTAGACGATTGTCAAATGGGCAGGTAACGTCCACAATGAAGCAGTTTTCTCGACGCGCAAGTAACAAGTCAGGGCGTATCCTGGAGCCTTGAACAGCCACTTGGTTTTCTTTCAGGATTGCTGCCTTCTTTAGTCTCTCAACGATTGCATTATGTCTCGACTGATAGGCGTCGGCATATCTCATACAGTGACACAGAACATGAGGAAGAGTTTCATTAATGAAACCACACCTCCTGCAGCTTTTATTAGATGCACTTGCAGAGTAGGACACGCCGTTGAGCGGGACTAGGTTTAATCTTGCCCGGTGAATAAAGCGCCAGTCAGCGAATCGTGTGGCATATCCGGAAAGCAGAAAATGTGAACTGGCGGGAGAAGCAGCGACGCACTCCATTACTTTGCCTTGGTTTGGAAGAGAAAGCATAGATGATGCACGGTCGTTGGCTAAGACGAAGCGTAGATTTTTACAGATTAGAAGCCTTTGTTTAGATCTTAATGTTAGCTCATGACCGGTTATGACTGGCAGATCGTTTTCTAACTGCCAACTTATAGCAAGTCTCTCCGATGCTTTCCTCGCGTCAGTCCAGTGGTTTCTCAACGGAATTGCAGTGCCAAAGTATTCTCCATTTTGCTTAGCACTCAGAAAGTCCTTCGAATCCAAAAAAGATTTATGCGAATACTATTTAAATTTCGGAATTTTGATTGTTTTTCACCTTTTAATCAAGTAGGCATTTTGCCGATTCATCAACACTATACACTGTACGATGGTGTAATACCATGGCGCCACCATCGGTTGTGTTCGATGTGAGAGCCACGTTGTTGGACTATCGCCCGGCACCGTAATTTCCACTGAAGTAGGCTGAGTTTGAGGGATTCCATGGGAAGTTCGTTCCACACCTGCTGACACACTTTTCATAGCCCATCAACGGTTCTTGGTGGGCGACTTCCGAGCCGTCGTTTCAGGAGACCAAAACTACTGAAATCCATCGGTGATGCGTCAGGAGATTTTACAGGCACATGAGAGAAGGGAATAACTCGTATGCCCGTCTCCTGTTCCATCTTCCTGTAGTAAGCCACAGATGACTTGGCAGTGTGGCTTGATGACAGTCTGTGACCGCGCGCTTTATGACGTCGCTCCAGCCCAAGATTGTCATGAATTATTCTGGAGACTGTTGCCTGTGAAATA
>JAHWFO010034726.1:0-115132 GCA_023313115.1 Rhysida immarginata | reverse complement strand
ACAAAGCTAATCCCCATGAATAGTGGACGAGTCATGCAAATCACATTCCGTCAAGGTCATACGCGGCGTTTAAAGTCGTCTCATTTTATCTGAATCAACCCTCTGTACGTGTTGGAGGAATTAAGTTTTGAAAGAATCAACTGTTTTCGTTAAAGGATCTCGAACAATTCAAAATCGATTCAGAATTCTTATAACAGCTAAGCCACGTTTTGAGCTATTGATACATTCTGTTCCGTGCTCCCGATTCTCTCCATTGAAATCCTTTGATCTTGACTGACGCTCGTCGTCGCTTGCTTATATTTGTTTTCAGCGATGTAGTGCTGTAATGAAGAGATGTAGCCCAGAGGTATGGTTTATTCTGAAGCAAAGACTCTTCTCTCAATGTCATGTCCAATTATTGTTAAAAGTTTCATTCTATTTTTTATTTAACCCTGTCTGCTGCGAGGGATTTTGATTTAAGGGAGCGTTATTGATTTTCCGCTGGTTTTTTTGTGTGTGTTTCTGTGTCTGGGTTATGCATATTGAAAACTGCTGTCACCTTTTGAGAATCTTGGCCTTATTTCATTGGAAATTTCCTTTAATTAATTGCTTTTCTTTATAGTCTCTTGAGATTTCCTGGAACACTTTAATTGGAAACCCAACGTTTCTCTGATTTCATAAAATGCTTGTGAGTTCGTTTTATCAATTTGCTCTGTCGCTAGTATCTAGAAGTTAAACACGTGTTCGGTTTAATACTGAAAGTAAAGACATTAAGGGACTCCTGACGTCATTTTAATGTAAATAATTGAGCTCTTCCCTTTTATGTGTATTGAGGATAAATAGGTTGAATGTTGGATTAATGAGATACACGTGAAATGATGATTCTTAAATCAAAGGTTTGCATTTTTATTTCTTCGTTTTTAATTAAATTTTTAGTCGAGCAGCTTTAAAGCGAATGTAATTTTAAACTTTAATGAGATTGACTCTAAATCAGACGAATGAAAATTGGGTTTCTAGTTAATTTAGGTTTTTAGGAGTCAGACTTCAAGTAGAACGTAATGCATTTTGAGCCATTTAAAATTATGTCGATATGCCATATAAAATTGTATCATGGTTATTAGATTCGAGACTTTGTAATTTTTTGTAATATAAAGTATAACTCGGGATGACGACACCAACGATAGAGCAATTAAACGAATACAATACAGGGTGATTCAAATAAAAGTGTTCCTGTAGCCAATGACCGGTGGACACCGAATAGATTCAAAGTTGGAGGGTATGCTTTTCAGAGCATGGGAAAAAGATTGATAATAATATGTCGTTCCCCAACCGACCACCAGAGCGAAATACGGCGTTGACAATTGTTTAGTATAGTACGGTATATACAGGGTGCTTTAAATAAGGTGTACGGCCAAATATCCTAAAAATCATTACTCCAATTAAAAAAGTTTTCGTGCAGTTGTATAGCAACGGGGATGTGCCGAATTTCATGGCATTGTTAAAATTGATGTTCGACGCCATATAACGGATCACATGTTTTTTTTATCTCGGAAACCAAAAGAGATAGAGCAAAAATATCAATGAGAAACTTGTAGACCATACTCGAATTAGTGCGAAAATCATTTCAGAATAGCTTTATCTGGCAGTGTTTGAGAAAATTTGAGATAAACATTTTGTTAAAGTCTAAGTTTCAAGACTTTCATGAATTTGAAATACTGCAAAGCATAGTACATATAAAAAGTTATAGTACATATACAACGAGAAATCAAGTCACAGAAAGTGATGTCCATCGGATGCCACACATAAGAGAAATCGTTTGCTGAAATTGGCCACACATATCCATCAGGCTTTCAGTTCTGACAGCACCACAGGTATCATGCCCAATGGCATTTAAATGTGGAGAGGCATAAACAATTTCCTTCAGATAAGCCCACAAAAAGAAATTGACAGGAATTAAGCCATATGATCTAGGTGGCCGCCTTACTAGTCCGAACTGTCCAATTCAGTTGTTCCCAAAAATTGCTGTCAGTAAATGAGATGCTGCTCCGTCTTGCTGGAACCATGTATATCTTCTTTCTGATCAAATGCCCATTCAGAAACTTTATTTGCTAGTGATTCAACATAAGCGAATGCATTCAAAACAAAATTGCAAAAATCAGTCCGGTTCTTCCAATGCTTGTGTGACGCCCCAAAATCTTGTGCGATCACCAGATATGCTGCAACTAACAGCAAAACTGCCACAGCAGAAGGCGATCACCAGATTCTAACAAATAGTGTGTTCCGGCACTATGAGCACACATGACAAAACCAATTGATGTAATCAAACAACATTTAATTCTAATTGGAAGACTTAAGTAATTTCTATATCTAAGTTAAGTTACAGTGACAATAGCACAACAGCTTGATGTGCTAAAAGAATAAACAAACTTAAATTATTAAGATACTAGAATAGCATCAAGTGAAATAATCCTACAAAATATAGGCAATACAATTTAACAATAAGGTATTCACCCTGAAAGTCTTAAAATGTTCAAATTGTTTTTAATCTACGTTTATCTTAAATCAAACATTTACTGACAATTAGATAATTAATTAATTAATTAATCAAGTCAATACATTCCGTATACAATTTTCATGGAAGATTCACTAGAAAGTACAAGATATACCAAATGTCCGCACCCGAGCATTAAGATAGATTCGTAAGTGTCTTCTAATTACATACAAGGATCAGTCAAAAGAAAACCGGAAAAAAATTTTTTACAGCTCCTTTATTACAGACCGAGTTGGAACAAGTACACTAGTTTTCAATGTAGTCCCCCTGCTTTTCGATGCATGGATATCTCGGGGGGGGGGGATTATCTTTTGGCTGCGCGTACAGCCACTCATGCACTTCCTGTTTCACCTCCGTGTCAGTCGCGAACTTGTGGCCACCTAAGTGAGACAAACATGTGGAAGTTGGATGTCGGAGAGTAAGGAGGATGGAGGCGGCACTATAGACGCAAATCTTGGATAGTCGCCACGGTCGCACGAGCCGTATGAGGTCGCACGTTGTCATGCTGGATGAGAACGCCTGTTGAGAGGAGCCCGCAGCGCTTGGTGCGTATAGCAAGTTTCAGCACCGATTCACTATAGGTGGCACTGGTCACCGTCTTGACCTTATCCATGCAATGTTTCACTATGGGCCGAATCACTAGGCGCTGTAAGAGTCGAGTCGAGTAAGGTTTCCTACTCCAGCGACCGCATTCAAGGGAAGATCTGCCCTCATCTCATCATTAACGCGTTGTACAGAGAGTTTGCCACTCCAAATTTCAAGTGACCAATTTTGGCCACTTGAGGAGCGAATTCTCTACTCCATCTCGCTGATCTAGTGAAACAGCATGGCAGCCATTTCATCGCTTCGTAGTAAAAATGTCATGCCATTGCATTGTTTTTACTTCAGCGCGAAAAACGAACAAGTTATAGAATGCCTTTAATTGAAAGGTATCATCATATCTCGCTGCGAGATACCGTCGTATTAAAAACGTATTAAAAACGTTCATTTTGAAATGGGCTCTATACAGGAGGAGTTCAAACGAATAAAGGCGGGGGGAGGGAAGAAAAACTGCTGTGGCGAAATTTATTATGTATGCCTTTATTATTTTATAAACATGCATGTATATTTTTAAATTATATGCGCGTTCTAACATTTATGCTATTAAAAATTATTACTATTTTATACGAAAATATTGGATTACAATCAATAAATTAAATTAAATAAATAAAATTAAATTAAATAAATAAATTAATTAAATAAATAAATTGATACGAAGCAGTATTTAAAAATTGTTCTCGTTTATTTTATTAAGCTTATGAACTATTAATTCCCTTAATTAACCTAAAATGAATATTTAAGAAATGTAAAATGATAAAATATATTTTACTATTTAATAATTTATTTAAGGCAAAAAAATTTTGTTAAATAAACTTTATTTGTGTAGGCAACACTAAACAAAAGATTTTCTTTTCTACTTCACTCCTTTTCATTGACCTATGTCCTCCATTGTTGTTGCCTAGCAACATGATGCTTTCCATGCGAAAATTTCGTCACTTTCGTTAAAAATATCCTCAAACCCATGACTGGTTTCTTCAAGGAAGGGATCAAGCAACACTCATATGAGGGAAGATGGTAAATGCGTTAATGATTGGAATCTGGGTTTTTCGAGTAGCCCTTGACCTTCAGCCCTTGATCGAGTGTCATTTGTCACTCCTTCGAGGGCTGTGCTATGGCTCTTCTTGCATTTGGAAACCTAGCATTAAAGGTTCTTGCAGCTGCACGAAAATTTCTGACTTTCACCATAAATTATCACATTTCTGTTAGTTGTTCTATTGTAAATGCAGGCATTTTAATAGTTAGTTGTTTTCTCCAAGAGGAGACAAATGGTGTGTATATTGAATGAAAATTGGAATATGAAATTATTTGTCAGACAAACCCTATTCCAGAATTAGAATAATATCAATTACTGTTATATTTTCTTAAAATTCGTAAAATACTTTTACTAAAAATAAGGTAAATTCGTTCTCAATTACCCTCTGAACTCTTCTTGAAATTTCACAAATTGTTTGTCTCAAATTTTCTCCAACATTGTCAAATAAAGCTATTCTGGAATGTTGATTTTCACTTTTAATATACACTGAGTGGACAAAAAATTAGAGACACCCGTTATTTATCAATTTTAGAGACGATGTAGTTAATGCCAAAATGGGTAAGACGAAAGATTTAAGAGTTTGAAAGATATTGGGTGTTTCTCTGAAACTATGACTCTTTTAGGATTTTCTCGCCCAACAGTATCTCGGGTGTTTTAGAGAGTGGCAGTTGAGGAAAAAACACTATTCTGGTCGAAAAAGGATGGTGAACGAGAGATGTGAGTAGCACGCATGGTTCGCAGCAACAGAACGGAACAGCACGACAAATTATAGCTGAATTCAATGCAGATGCATCGCAAGGCATATCCGAACGCACAACAAGACGGACTTTGCAAAAGATGGGCTTTAGCAGCAGGAAACCATCAAGGTAATCTAGAATAACAGGTAGGTCCAGTTTGTCAGAAGTGCTTAACGCGCATGCGTATTGTGACGTCACTAGAATACTTATGGCTTTACTTCCGGCGTGTGCGGTAGCCATTATTCTGGTCACAAAAGAAAACGTTTTCACGTAAAAAAACAAAACTCTTACGTTTATTTCTGAAAAAACGTTTATTTGTAAACTTTCTATTTTATAAATTAAAATTTCCTAATGCCTGCATAAATAAAGTTATTAAGAAATAATATCGAAATTATCATCTGTCTCTTAACTGCCAACGGTTCCGACGAATCAATTTCGAAATCTTAACGAGGAATGATAACTAGGCCTAATGATAATGAGAAATACGTTATCGTCTTTGTCTCTGTGTTCGCTTAACTATCCGCACATTGCGCGATGAGTGAACATGAGACCAAGGTAAATGATTTTACATTTTAAAGACACCCACTCCCCTTCTAACGAACTGATATATAACCCTTTTTCTATTTAGTCTCAGTAAATTTCACTTACCTTGGTCGCATGATCAGTTATCGCGCGATGTGCTGATAGTTAACATCAACCCTGTGTTCACATTAAAAAGATAATACGTAAGTACATTTTACAATAATTATAAATTACGTAAGTCCCTTCATATAATGGCATTATTATTTAATTAAAATATATAGTATAAAGAATGAGAATTGTGAAGGAAATGAACGAGTCGTCAAGTGTGGCTATCGCACGACTGCTTTCATTGCCGCCATGTTTTAGTTTCTGTTGAGGTTTCGATTTAGCGGGTATAGGTTTCGATGTATGCTAGTGACGTCAAAATACGCTTGCGCAGTAAGGCAATTTTTACTACTTCCGGCAAACTGACCCCCACCTTATTCTAGATCACCTTGGGAAACCATTACTCGTCACTTGAGGAGTGGAAAAAAGTACCCTCGTCCGATGAATCTCGTTCCCTGCTCCATCATGCAAGATGGCAGGATCAGATTACGGCGCAAACGACACGTGTTTATGGATCCTTCCTGCCAAACGACAACTCTACAGGCTGGTGGCGATGGAATTATTGTGCGGGGAATGTATTCCTGGAGTACACTGAGTCCGTTGATATCTGCGGACACGACTCTGAACAACACATCTTACCTCAACATCGTTGCCGATCACTCTTTAGCTATGAGGTTCCCTTTTGGATATAGTCACTTCCCTTGCCACCGTGCTTGATCGGTCACAGATTGGTTTGAGGAACATCAGAGTTTAGTCGCTTCCATGGCCATGACCTCAATCCTATTGAGCATTTGTGGGACTTCAAAGCTCGGAAACGCCACCATCTAATTATGTCAGCATGGGCCAACATTCCTAAGCAACGGTATCAGCATCTTATTCAGTCCATGCCATGAAGAATATCGGCTGTGATCAGAGCTAGAGGTGGACCAACTCTTTATTAGAGGGTGTTTCTAATATTTTTGGCCACTCAATGTAAATTAGCAATATTAAAACTATTTAACAATAATTTATATAGATTTAGCTGCGGTCTAAAATTGTTTGGGGGAGGGGGGAAAGATTTTCTTGATTATTTTTATAAATTTTGTTGGCTTGTTTTCATTAAGTTACACTCGCCCCTTGATACCCAAGGGCCAAAGAGAACTCTATTCTTGGCATTTGCAGAGGAAACGTGTATCTCTGTATATAAAGACTTTTTATATATCACCAAAGTTTACTACCAGTTGGCCAGAATTCGTTGTGGAAATTGTTATTCAGGAAGGCCAACACGTCATAACGCGATACAGCATGTCCCACAGCCGCATGCACGTGATCGGAAGAAATGTTCCGTACATGGAAAACTAAGCTGTTCCCCTTCAAGTCTTTTGTTAAAGTTGTTTGAAATCTTCTTTTGTATTACAGAAGATTATGGATTGAAATACAATTTTTTTTTTCAGAATTGCCTGTTGCTTAACTGTTGAGTTCATGTTTCACATTTTATTTTTTTCAATTTCCTTTCGCCATTGGACTGTCTCATTTCGATTTGTCAGAAGCACCTATTGATGTCTCAATAGGGATGGCGTTCCCAATTTTTTAGATTGCTTTCCGACCCGGCATGATGTCTTTGATTCGTTCTTCTTTAACGAGTTTTCTCTCATCTCCAGTCTCCTCTCTCATGTTGCAAAGGGAATCCTTTGTGGAAATGACAAACCAAATGGCAAGTGTATCTCATTGATTTCCTCTCCTGAATTGCGAGATTTTGGGCTTTGATTAAAGCGGTACTCTCGGCTTCGAAAATTGGGTAGAATGCGAACAACAGAGCAATTAGGTATTGATAGCAGTAAGCCTAACAGGAATTAGCTATTGTTAACAATTGGCCTAATTATTCCTTGTTTCACCCCAAGAAGAATAAGGTGAGATAGAGTTTAGGTATTAATAACAATTAGCCATGGCGACGATAAGTGACGATATCAATTTGCTGTTGACAACGATAAGTCTAACAGGAATAGCATTTATCTATCTATAATCATAGGCCTAATGTAATTGTTATCGATAATTATTAATAATATTCTGAGTCGAAGATGTACAATTATGTCATTGTCGTGGTCATAATACGATTTTACCAATTGGAGATGATAAAATATTTCTTCGTCAGGCTGAGCGCATCTGTCCAATTCAATTTTATTACTCCATTTTATTGGATATCCATTTCACGTTTTATCACAAAATTGAGTTTGGCTGCCTTTTATGAACGTTCGGCTGGGATGTCGAATCGACGAATGGCCTTCTTACGAGAGAGTAAGCAGCTCACGTATTTTTGAAATAACTATTGCAAAGTTAATAGTAGGGTTGAGGCTGTGTTCCGACTTCGTAGGCAACATTTTTTTTGCTTATCGCCTGAAGCTTGTCTGGAAAGTAGTCCATGTTAAAAGCACGGATTATCCAAATTGATTTTTCACTTTTAATGATTGCCCTTACGCTTGTACAGCCAGTGCGGATAGTTGTCTCAATGACGTGGCCGTACATTGTCTTCACATATCGTCCAGGTCGTCCTACATAATTTCACAGTGACGCTACCATGATGAAAGTGGAAGACACGATCCGGGCCAATCAAAGTATGTTTATCGACGATGTGGTTTTACAGTTGTGCATTGTGCATGACAACTTTTGTGTACCTCGGGTTCCTCGTAAGCTCAGTGACCAATACAAAGACACCAGAATGGGCCAGAGAGGGTTGTGAGTGCCTTATCTGCATCGTCATTGGTGACCAAATCATTAATCGCCGGTTTGAATCGGAAAAACACCCCTCATCGCCCAAAACGAAGAAGTTTAAGGTCTGCGTGATTTGGGGCAGTAAAGACATCCTACTCGTGAAATTTCTTCCCGAGGGTCACACGGTCACTGCCTGCAGCCACGTATTTACGCAGCCCTGACGGAAGTTATGGCCAGCCATTCGCAGGAAATGTCAAGGTGCTTTGCGATATGGATTTCTTCTATTGGATGACAACGCTCGTCCACACTGCGCCAATGTCACAGTGGCTCACTTACGGTCCCCAGGTTGAGAATGAGTGGAACATCCGCTCTACAATCCAGAATTGGCTCCATTTGAGTTTCACCTCTTGGGCCACTGAAGAATCACCTGGGTGGTCACCTGTTCTAGAGGAGGTCTGTCTGGATCTTACCAGCTGGCGATGACAATCAAACACCAGCTTTCCTGCCGGCTTTGAGGGACTCGTGAAACGCTAGGACAAGTGCCCAACTGTTCATGTAGATTACGTTGAAAAATCAACCAAATTAACTTAGATAATTGGGGATTAATGCTGGTAACTATTTTAATTTTAATTTCTATGCCATTTTGTGATTTAGATATTGACTTAATCTCGTAGTTCCATTGCAAAGCTTTCATTGATCAATATTGCTCAATTATTAGGAATCTGGGATTTTCATTTTCCTTCTCAGGGTTCTTTTCCACTAGTTTTTACTTTGCACGAACTGTTTGAGCATCTTGCATTTTCACTCCCGTCAGTTTCGTCGTTGCAGACATAATCGACAAACATTAAAATTTATATACAGGGCGAGTCAAAGTCACTAACATAGCTGTATTTCGGAAATGGTATGTAACATGAGGAATAGGATAAGTGCTGTATTTTTGGGTCTGCTTTGGAGTTTGGCCGCCATCTTGAAAACCGCCATTTTGGGTTGAGGTTCATTTTCTTAAACTGGGAGGGGTCATGTGTCATATCAAATAACGCCGGTTTTTCTCAGAAATTCATTGCTGCAATCAGATTTCAGTTATCTGTTGTGATTCACAAGTTATTAACAAAAATATTGACACTGTACCATATTTTGTTGCACGTAATTGGCGATGGCACTAATGATTTAGCGTACCATTGCTACTGATTTAAACGCCCGACACCTTGAAAGAAAACCAATCGCGCACAGTACCGTCGCATATGTGATATCACGTTTCAGATATACCGGGACTATTGAACATCAAGCGATGAGGAAAGTCGTTGGTGTGGTTTGAGATATGGGGCACCCGTTTAATTGGGCCAACTGGTATAGACAGGTACTGATGCGTACTGCGAATGTTACAGAACATTGCGTTCCCGTCACTGTGGACTGAAGATGGTAGTTTCCCAAATTTTTTCCAGCAGGATGGGCATTGGTTTGCCCGGTGGGGCCCTGTACAGTGGCCACCACATTCTAGACTTCACGCCGTGAGGCTTTTACTTGTGGGGCCACTTGAAACAACTTGTGTATGCTTGAAAAATCCAAAGCAAACGTCACCTTAAGGAACGCATGCTACAGGCCTGTGACAGCATTACCCCTGACGTTCTTGTGGGTGTGCTGGACCTCTGTGTCCAGCAACAGGGACAATCTATTGATCACATCCTTTAGATGTGTGTATTTTTTTTTTAGGCAGATTTCAAGATGGCGGCGAAAGCTGTTTTAAAGATAGAGCACCTATCTTATTCTCGTATTCTACGTGATAATGTGCAAGATTTAAATATTTGAAAAAGCACTTCAGAATTGTAAACTGCGCCACCCCCTTATAGAGGGTCAAGTCACTGTATTATGATCAGCTACCCAATAACTCGGAATAGCCTTCTTTTGCAGCCAAAACAGCAGCTAGGCAACGGAGCATGGATTCAGTGACTGCTTGGAAAGTGGCAACAGGAATATGTGTTGGTGCATGAGGAAGGTGCATGGACTCATGAAGATTCTCCCTGCCTGACGTGTCGATGTTTCCACAGATTCTCCGCAGGGATTAAGATCTGGGGAGTTTGGAGGTCAGAGTAATAAGTGGAACTCATCCTCAAGCTCCTGGAACCATACACGGCAAATTTTGGCCACATGGCTTTTGGCATTATCCTGTTAAAAGATGCCATCATTTGCAGGACACATAGTTGCCATATAGGGGTGCACCTGGTCGGCAAGGATGGATAAGTATGCGCAGCTATTGACGGTATTTTCCAGAGAAAGTAATGGACCCAAAACATGCCCCAGACCATTACACTGCCTCCTCCAACTTGTTGCCGCCCGATAGTGGTTTCGGGTAGTTTGTTGTCGGATGTCTCCCGGCGGATATGCCAGCACCCATCGATACCATGCAGTAGGAAGCGCGACTCATCGGAAAATGCAACCTTTTACAACTGGTCTAGGATCCAGTGTTTGTACTGCAATGCAGTGGCACGTCGTTTCTTGCGATGCACACTTGTCAACATTGTTACTGAAACCAGACGTCTGCTGCGGAGGCCAAGACGCAACAATGTGTGTCGCATAGTTGTTTTCGATAGCTTTCTGGTGTATCAGTGTATCGACGGTAGCGCGTCGGTCACTCTTAACCAGCTGTCGCAAGCGCCGTTCACCCCGTTCATTAACGGCCTGTAGTCCCCTACAGTTCGCACTTTTGGAATGCACATCTTGTCCGTTCTTCCATTCATTGTATACTTTTACTACGGCACTACGCGAACAGTTCACGAACGTTGCGGTTTTCGAAGCGCTGCCGCCTTTTGCACTGTACCCGATTATCATATTCTTTTCAAGGTCTGTTAGGTCCGTGCTTTATCCATGACCGCGACTGTTGCTGCACAAACTGTTCCTCTGAAACGACCTTTATATGTCTTCCAACAGGCCTCCCCACCCTCTGTGAGTGGGCACAACTGTATTTACATAAACCCATGTGGCGGTCATAATTCATTAAGCTAATTAGAACTATTCAAATTATTTCCTGTCTGTGGAGAAAGCATGGATTAAGTTGTTTGTTTTGTTTAAATAAGTTGTGAAAATATTTGCTTTAAAAATTTGTTTTCGTTTTTATTAAAAAATAACCTCTGCTTTATCATTGAAAGCTCTAGCGCAGGGGTGACCAACCTTTTTTTGTCTCGGGCCAAAATAAATTTCTGAAGGTTTTCAGGGGGCCAACCATTTGTAATTCAAATCACATTCAAATATTTTATGAAACATTAACCACGTACAATATTACTTGTTAATAAATTTTACAGTAAATAGATCATTTCGCGGGCCGCATAAATTCTTTTGGTGGGCCGCATTTGGCCCGCGGGCCGCAGGTTGGTCACCCCTGCTCTAGCGAGTTGAATACTGAATTCCATTTTAAAGCCTTCTTTCAATGTAGCTCCTTTATGAAGTGTTGGACGTTTCCAGAAACACCTGTTGCTTCGTGAGGGAATTCTGCCCCAAAAGGTTGTTGGTTTAGTTTGCGGTGGTGCGATTTTGAATGCTAATTGCTTGAGTTTTGTCGACGCAACTCTCTAGGCCTATGCAAATCAGCTGCTTTGACAACGTTGCGGTAAACTAAATTTCGATGATGAAAGAGCTTCCTGGAAAATTAGGCTTGGAAATTTTGAATATTTTTGTTTTTAATTCGGAAATGGATTTATTCCTCGTCTATCTTAGTTCTTTGCTTTCCACACCTTTATATATATTCTATCGCTTCAAAACTTTAAGAAGTGGAATGAGATCTAAAACTGGAACAAACGAATGCCACAACATATTAAAAACTCAACTAAAATAAATGAATAATTAAATAAATTTAATTAATTACTGACAACCGCAACTTTAGTATTTAACATCGCACCAACCGTAAATTTATTTTACCTGAAGACATTGAAATATCTCGAGAACCACACATCGGATCAAAAAAAGTGTGGAATGAAAAATGTTCGTCTCGAAGGGGGACATCTAATGATACCAAACTCGACCCCCCACCCCCACCCCCTGGAGGTGGGGGAGGGAGGAGTAAAAAAAACTTAAATGGGAACTCCCATTTTTTATTGCAGATTCGGATTCTCCAGAAAAAATTACCCCAATCTGACCTACGATTCGAGTCACTTCGGCCACAGATGGCGCTGTAATGGACAAAAATCAAAATGGGTAAAAAAATCGTTGAAAAATGGCGATATCTCAAGAAATAGGCATCAGATCAGCAAAATAATTTTGAAAAAAAAATAAAAAATTAAAAAAAAAAACACGTTTTAAAGTAGAGAATAATTAGCTTTGTCCTGAAGAATTTTAGCTATGAAAAACGAGGGGCGCATGAAATACGTACGTGTGTATGCGAAATTTTGACATAATTCGCTTCCCCACCCCTCGGGAGTGGGGATGGGTGGACAATTATGGTGCCATTAAGCAGCATTTGTAAGAATATCAAAAACATTTAATTTTATTTTGCTGATCTGATACCTATTTCTTGAGATATCGCCATTTTTCAACGATTTTTTACCCATTTTGATTTTTGTCGATTACAGCGCCATCTGTGACCGAAATAACTCGAATCGTAGGTCAAATTGGGGTAATTTTTTCTGGAGAATCCGAATCTGCAATAAAAAAGGGGGGGGGGGCTCCCATTTACATTTTTTAACTACTCCCTCCCCCACCTCCAGGGGGTGGGGGTGGGAGGTCGAGTTTGGTATCATTAGATGCCCCCCTTCGAGACGAACATTTTTCATTCCACACTTTTTTTGATCCGATGGGTGGTTCTCGAGATATTTCAATGTCTTAAGATAAATTGAGCACCCGGCATAATGCATATAAATGGGATGTTAAATTTGTAACTTTTATAAAATTGTAGAATTGGACAACGTTTTTATCGTTGGCAGTAATTGAATAAATTACACCATTTACTTTATTCAAAGAATATTACAAAGCATACAGGCAAACAACTAACTTGTAAATGCAGCTGAAACTACACGTCTGTATCTACTTTTCCACATAGGCAGCTTGACGATTTAGACATTTATCCCAGCGCTGCACCAATTTAAGAATACCTTGCTCATGGAACTTCGTCGGCTGTGAATACAGCGGATGGCGCACGGAGGAGTTCCTCATCAGTCTCAAACCTCTGACCACCGAGAAGTCTCTTCGTGGAACCAAACAGGTGGTAGTCCGACGGCGATAAGTCCAGAACCCTCCCAATCGAAACGGACTAGTTTTGCTTTGACAACATTGGCCATAGGCGGGCGTGCATTGCCATGAAGAAGTCGACTATCGATTCCTTTTTCTAGTCGCTTATCCCGAATAGCACGCCGCAGTTTAGTCAGTGTTTCGCAATAGGTAGTGGCGTTGACGGTTGACCCACGAGTCAGGAACTGTGTGAGTAGCATTTCTTGCATAATCTTCCGAGCTGAACGAGAAACTTTGAAACTTTTGCGAACCGGAAAATTTGGATGTTTCCACACCATGCTTGCAGTTTTAGGCTCAGGTGTGAAGTGCAAGACCCAGGATTCGTCTCTTGTGATAATGCCATTCAGAAACGCATTTTCTCCTGGTTGTACCGCTGCAGATGTTCCAGACTGCACGCCATTCTGTTGCCGGTCTGTTCTATTGTAAGACTTTTGGAATCCAACGCGAGCAGACTTTCCAGTATCCAAGCTTCTAATACACCATATCACCATGCAGATCCATAGGATATGTGAAACGTTTCACTCATTTCTCTGATTGTGCAGCTAATGTCCTCAATAATGGCTGGTGTTGCCGCTGACACAGGCCGCCAAGAACGCTGTTTATCGGCAAGGTTAACTTTTCTTTCCCGGAACATTTTACACCATTTGCACATGTTGCAATAATCCAGATAGTCGGCACCGTAAACTTCTACCATTTCCCTATGAATTTCTGCGGGTTTTTTTTTTATCTTTTGCGAAAAGAAGCCTTATAACAGCTCGCTGTTTTACCACTGTAGGTGACGTGATAGCTGTGGCCATTTGGAAAACAACTGGTAGCATGTAGTCCGCATACGCAGATAAAATTCTTGTTATGCATGTCCTCATTCTTCTTTTTGGCTATGTTAGCTTTTACACAGTGACTGTATTTCCTCCTTAAAAAATAATCGGCGTTATTTTCTGATATCCTCTCGCATATTAGTGGATTTATTTTGGTTATGTTGAAGCATAGTTTGTTTTGGTTTAGTAAAATTCGTTCCTCAGCGTTAGTTATTAATTTGTAATGAAATCCTCTCGTTATGTGATCAAATGTTTCTGGGTGCCCCTCCAAAACTGCACTATGTTATCAAAAGGTTAGAGACGCCACCATTTCTTCGTCACAGGCTTCAGATAACAGGAATTATTAAGCAATGGCATCTCCTTTTGCTCTAATGACAGCCTCCACCCTCCGAGGAAGACTTTTCACCACTTTTTGGTATTAAGAAGCTGTAACTTCCTTTCACTCCTGTCTCATAGAACTGGTTAGTTCAGCCACGGATGAAACGCATGGTCTGATCGTAGTCGACGTTCTGAGGGGGCAGGCCATTTCTTTAACTCCGTTGTCTTGAAACCAGTCGTGTACAGGCCTTGCTTTATGGCAAGGATCATTATCATGATAACATAGAAACGTGCTATCCCCGAACTGTACCCACAATGTTGGCAGTGCACAGTTGTCCAAGATGTCTCGAAAAGCAACAACATTCATCGGTCGTTTAATAGAAACTTGCTGGCTCAGTCCGGATCAAGAAAAACAGCCCCAATAATGATGCCATCTCCTCCAAACTTTGCAGTGGACACCGCACACTCAGGAAACGTTCTTCAGGCATTTGCCATCAAACTTCGTCCATCTGATTGCCAGTGTGTAGTGTGGTTCAGCAGTTCATAAGACACATTTCCACTGTTCCGTGCTCCAGTTTCTGCGAGTTTTACACCAATCCAAACGGCGCCTAGAATTCTTATCAGTGATAAAGGGCTTTTCTAGTTCCAGACGCATGGTGATTGTGTTACCAACACAGGAAACACAATCTCTGAACTCTGTAGCAATCATTTTTCAGCAGTAGACTTTCGATTGCTAGGGGTCACACGAGCAAGAACTCGAGGATCTGTCTGTCAATTTCTTTGGTGGGTTACACGAGCAAGCACTCAGTCTTCCAACTTCGCAATCACATTGCCCATAGTTGTACAACGGGGTATTTGTAGAATGGTGGGAATCTCACGGACTGAACCTATGGTGGTTGCACGTTGGAAATCGCTGAGCTCTTTTGAACGACCCAGATACGAAGCAGATATCTGTCTAAAGGTGAATGAGGCTATTTAAATAATTTACATGTCGGTGTGATTAGACATTTGGTATATTCCGTGATTGATCAGGGGTGTCCCTAAACTTTTGATCACGTAGTGACACATGAAGGTGGTGGTAAGTATTCTTCGAAGAGTAGAGACCAAAATAAAAGTAAAAGTTGGGTGAATACCATAAGCATTATCGTCGAAAATACATAAGCTTAGCTTCCCCATAATTTTAATTGGATGAATGCTGCAGGGGAATGCCGTTTCACGAATGCCATCGGCATTTCCAAGAAGTTGACCTTGGACATTTTCCGTCTATGAATAACGCAAACATTTTTCAACATGTTACTATGGCGCGATATTGATTTTTAAGGGGGAATCTGAGAAGTTGGCGTTTTTGTCTCGCAATTGAAGAATTCTTTCGACAGGCGGTTATTTTCTTTTATGTCCTGAGGGGGTCATGAAAAGCAATATTCCTGTTTTTCTTTTTGCTTAAGATGGTTCCTTGGATACGAACTTCTCAAATGTCGAACGAAGAATATTGAAGGCTTGTAGTAGTGGCTGATCAAAATCGATATTGAGGATGGTTCAGATTTTGATTGAATTTCATGGCATTTTGTTTTTATAATAAAACACTAGTCAATGGAGTAGAAAGATGGGCGAAGCGCTTGACAGAACAGTTTTCCTTTTGCCTACACCGAATTTACTTATTGGCACGCTTAATTTCTCTTACTAATACAGTTTAATTAAAATTTTCATACTTAAAAAGAACATTTGTAGAATATTGTGGCAGAGAGAAAAATATGATTAAAGTCAGGGTTGATTTTTTAAAAAATTTATGAAATGTTCATCGACCGACTTAAAAAAATACAGACCGCTGTATTAGGATTTTTTTTTCACATTTTCAGACAAATACCTAAATTTGCCCGGCGTTGCTCGGGATAGCTCGGGTTGTTTGTCTGGTGAAATTTTGCAGTATTCGAGTTTGAATATACGTAAGAACACATGAAAAATCCTTAGAATTAATACAGTAAATATTCACTTCTGAAAAATGAAAGAATTCTTTAAAATTCTCGTACTGGAATTTTGTGTACAATCGGGTTTGTCCAGGAGAATTCGACATTTGCATCCTTAACTTTTTAGAATAACGAAGAAAGGCTACGAGTATCGAATTGTTCTGCCTATATTAAAAAATTCTTCATTATGGATTGAGGGAGTTAGGGAACTCTGTTCACAGCCCCATCAACATCCCTCTTCAACATGTAACTGTTTCCCCTAGAGTTGTGTTAAATCACAGAGCGTGGAATTATGTCCTGAATGTCCCGATTGCCCTGTCACACAATAAGCTGTGATCTTTATAATTTTCTGATATGCTTGGATAAACATTATCCATAGTTTTAGAGGAACTTACCACATTAGAAACACCATATGAAATAAAAATTTTCTCCAGTTCTTGGCTCATTAGGGAAGGTACCTTCAGCTTTACAAAGCTTAAGCAGTTCTGTTCTCTTTTTAAGAGCTTTAGGATACGTCTATCCGACCGTCCGCCGTTTACACGATAACTTAAAAACTGATTAACTTTTTTAAATTCTGCTTTCCGAAATATATGGCCGTCAAGGTCTTATCTCGGCTGTATGAACTGTTTAGGATTTTTCGTGGACCCCTTTAAGTCAAATTCACGTGCTAAAAGAGCGACTATAAAGAATACCAAGATTCGTCAAGAATGAATACACTTTTACTTTCTGTTTATCTTTTAAGTATTGTTTGAAGTGAGCACGCACACGCGACGATCGTTTTGTCGACGCACGATTGCTCAATCGCTCATAATTGCTCATATTATTAAGTGTCATGTTCCAACGCTGTGGAAAAATAACATAGACACAAGAAGTGAGGGGAAAACAATATTGCTTCCTGAGTTTTATTACTGCACTGCAAAACCCGGCTCCTGGCCGGCAGTATACGTGAACAAAAAACTAAAAATATTGTTTTGTCCTAAACTTTCACACAACTGGTTATCCAATTAAAGTTTGCCGGGTAACAGAAGTAAAAACGCCTAACTGAGCGTTGAAAATAATACGAGGGTTGGGGCATAAGTCATGGCAACTATTTTTTTTTTCTTGTGGATATGTGAACGGATCACAAACGTATATGTGTCGTGTGGAAGTTCTGCAGACATAGTATGTATGCAGAACAACAGATGGCTCTGTGAAAGCTGGTAGTAGCGCAGCGAGGGCCGTGAAATCAGTCAGTTGGTGAATGTCGTGCGAGATGGAATGTCACAGTGCCCGTGTTGAGCAGCGCGCTTACATCAAAATAGCCGTTCTCCGAGGGAGAAATGCGATGGAATGTCACAGTGAATTAGTGGAAGCCCTTGGGAATAATGCCCTACCATACCGTACAGTAGCACCCAACACAGTAGAAGACATTGCTAATGCTCTGCGCCAGCAGGTGACCCGATTCACACATGGTGCGGCAAATGCTGAGGCTGATGGTATTCAGCGCCTCCCACATCGTTGGCAGCATGTGGTGACAGTAGCAGGGGACTACTTTGAGGGTCTTTAGGCCCACGTTTGTCATGTCAACTTTGTGTACTGTGTTGTCATTCTTTTGCACCGTGAAGGCCATATTGCCCTGTATACTAGGGTGATAAATTAGTGTGTTACGATATTTCAGTGCTATTCATTGTCCTGTTAACACCTTGTCCTTTCGTCTGTATATGTCACATTTTCCAACCGGACTGGTATCTTCAAGAAAAAAAATAGTTGCCATGACTTTTGCTCCAACCCTCGTATTAGAAGCAACAAACAATTAAAGTCAATACAGTTCATGGGGAATATGAATACATTTAAACTGGTAATGATAGAGAGCCAAATTAACGGGCAATATAAAACAATTTGATAGGGCTTTGTCAATTTACGGTCATTTAATTAATTTCATTAGCCGTGATATTTAATAATCCACTCATTTAACTCAAGAACTGTCCCAAATCTCAATACGCAATTAACTTAGAAAATTAGGTTGATATCGTCTTGATACACAAATCCTGGGCGTAATAACCCTTCTCCGTTATTATCATAAATGAAAATAAGGCGCTTACAGTTTAATGTCCATACGCGATACCAGAATACGCCATTGACAATCTTCCTGGAAAATTCCAATCCTTCATTAAATCCAAGAATACAGAAATGTGGACGCTGAGATAATACATTGGCTTGTATACTACCAATTATGCAATATTGGAGTATTTATTAACGCCGAGCTTTTCTTATTTTAGTAGTTTAGATGTAAACGCCTAAATCCTCAGTCAGATACGCTCGAATTCCCCACAGAAAAATTCCCATCCTTCGTTGTAACGGGCTATGCTCCGTGATATTTCGTAGGCGTTTTAGGCGCTGGAATTCGTCCCTTGTCAAATTTACTATGCACACCGGTGAGCTGCATAAAGGCAGGAAGATAGGTAAAACGATGCTTTCGTACTCAAACAGATTCTCCCAAGCACCGCTCAATATCACATTGCAAAATGTTTTCAAAGCGGATTCGCATTACTCCTATCGCTGCTTGTCCAATTCCAGTCTTCACGTCCATTTCTTAGATTCCCTCTAAGCTCGTTCTTTCGCTCGTATTTTCCACCGTCGTCCTTCTCTATTTTTCCAACGACCTTTTCCACTTTTTCAAATTATTTCCATGCCGTTTTTTTCCTCAACGCTCTTCCTGCCTGCTCATTGGCTGAGTTTACTGAAGACGCGTTTGACGTTCCCATTGATGCTGATCGACCTCCCCTCGATCTCTCTTGTAATTATCGCCATGACATTAAGTAGATGAAGAACAGAGCTACTTATTGGTTTTACAATATCCGTCTGTCCTCTTCATAATTTCTACATTTTTTAAAGTAGAAGATTTAAATTCGGAACCTAGCTATACTATGGGCATGTCCGCCTTCACTATTTAGCTTGATTTTGATTGGTGCACTGGGGTCGGAATTCCGGGAGCGGGAGTCAGTGGAGACAAAAGACCTACACTGCTTTGCAATGAAATTGCCCCACCCACAAGGAGTTATCCGAATGAGCCATACGTAGGTATACAGCAAGAGATACATCTGAACACACCTTTATTATGTTATGGAGCCAAGACGTGCACTCATTTGTACAGTGTGTCCCAACGGAAAGCGGCATCAGTAGGTTTTGGCACCACCTCTAGCGACGATGCTTTGTTCCAGCCGCAGGTGTAGGTGATCATATTAGTGGCGAATGACATCGTGGGGTACGTCTGCCCAAGCCTGGTGAACCTGCTGTGTCAATTGATGGAGAAAAAAGCCTCTTTTACATTTTCTGCATACTACGTTAGAGAAAATCAATTTTTTGATTTAAAAACTTGGGGTGGGGGTATAAAGTGCAGATAAAGGTGTAAAAATAGATGACCGCTGCGCTCCTATATTTACTCGGGAGAATTAATTTTCTGTTAATAAATGTATAAATGTATTTCTGCTTCGCAGCTAAAGCTCCCCCTTGGAAGCTTTACAAGATTTTATTTGTTTTAGAATAATTTAATATATCTCTCCAAAGATTTAAATAAAAAAGGAAATAATAGTGATTTTCATTTATTTAGTAATTTATTTAAAACCTTTTTATATTTATCCCCCTTAAAACGTAAATCATTAGGGCAAACATCACACACTTCGAAAAAGATAGTCAGGTGACTTTTCAGTGCCAGGGTCTATTTTATTCGTCGGCTAAGGCAAGCATTGATATCACTAATTGTTCCCTACTAGATAGAGTGCACAGCAGCACAATAAGGGAGTCTTTATGTGTTGAGCCGCTACTTCTCCGCATTGAGAGATCTCAGTTGCGCTGGTATGGCCACGTGAAGCGGATGCCGCAAAGTGGTCTTCCTAGGCAGTTGTTATTTTCCAAGCCGGTGGGTAAGAGACCAAGGGGTCGGCCTGGAACTACATGTAGAATCTGGGTTCGAGTCGCTTGGGTGTTACCAGGGAGGACATGCGCCTGATATCCTCCATATCCTCCATAGGGCTGCTGCCTCCGCGACCCTAACGGATAAGCGGGTTTGTAAAGTAAGTAAGTAAGTAAGTAAGTATGCGTTGTAGCTGCAGCATTGATTAAGAGGCATATTTTCCTTATCTGTGTTCATTTGTATGAGAATAGCGCGTATAGTCATGGAGATATAAAGGTTTCTTTAAACAAATCGAAATGTTTTCTAAGTTTTTTGTTTATAACATGCAGCATTTTCAAACCAATCCAATGCCGTTTTCAGGTAACTTGACAAACTACAGCAGAGACACCACCCTGCAATCAGAATATAAAATTATTAAATATTTGATGATATATGAGCATTTTTACTAAATAAAGTTTAACTGCGCATGTGCAAGCGTTATGAGAGTGTCTTTTGCATAATTTATTCGCCAAATGTATAGAGCTACTCTTATAAAAAGCACAAGCAAATATACTGAAGTTTCTGAAAGATATTGTCGATAGAATTAGTTGAATTTCAGTTGCTCTCAAATATAAACAACTTGTTAGGTAGAAATATTTCTTATTGGTAGAAATGCGATAACCAATGGTGGATTTATGATAATGCAACAATGTATGAGCTTTCAGTTGTGAGGCTTTCTTTCTATAGTCTATTCAACGAAAGTTTGAATGGACGTGTCCAGTTAAATTTCAATTGTTAAACATTGTTGAAAAGTAAAATTAACAATGTCTAATAATTGAAATTGGAAATTTAATTGGACACGCCCTGTCAAATCTTCGTTGGACAGAGTCGTAGTCATCGATAAGAAAAACATGCCCAATTCGCGCTGAGGCATTGCTTGAACACTGACAATAAATGACGACTTCAACTTCTCGAGCATACAGCGCCACTGACTTCAGTTAAGAGAATCAAAGTATTGCTCAAGCTAGAGCCTCCACGAAAAATTTTATCTAAGAGATAATTTCACAACAAATTTAAATTAGCTCTTAGATAAAATTTTTCGTGGAGGCTCCAGGCTTGAGCAATTCTTATCTGACGCCAGTGGGGCTGCATGCCCGAGAAGTTGAAGTCGCCATTTATTGTCAGCATCCTCAGCTCGAATTGGACAGGCCTTTCATATTCGGTGGCTACGACAGAGTGTAGGAGTTGTTGGGTGCAGACCGTAGCCAACGAAAAAGACAGGCGCCGACTAACATCAACACCTCCTAGAGAGAAGGCCTGTAGACAAAAGGTGTATACATTGTTACATCATCATCAAGCGGCCAAATTTAGGGCTTGTTAATCGCATTTCTACCAATAATAATTATGATGATGTAACAATGTATACACCTTTTGTCCGCAGGCCCTCTCACTAGGGGTGCGTTCACTTATTCGTTCGGAGTCATGCTCCGAGTCAATGTGATCACGTGATCAGAGTACTAGCGTCATGGCTCAGAGTCAACACAACGACGTAACAATCGAAGACTTTGATCGTTATAATCATTTGCGTGCAGTATTGCCAATTTAGCCTTTTTTTCATGCGCTTGTCTTTTGTTGGACATTTTTAATAAAAATTAAACAATGCACTTCAACCATCTACCATTCATTTAAAAGTCTTCAATTCTCTTCAAAAACTGTCATCATTATTCATTGGTGAACTTGTTATTATTTATTCTTTTTATTTATTATTTTATCTTCTCCATTTATAAATGAGTATAGAATCATTCAATAATAAATAAACATATTATACTACTTCGTAAATTAATGTATAATGCACAAAATATTGAAATGATCTTTTAAATTGGACACATCCCTGCTAAATTAGCAACACTACTTGTGAACGATTCAAGATATTTTTTCCCCTCTTCGCAACCTCCGGAGGCATCAGAAAAGCATGAGCAGTGCCCATGGCACTTTAGGTTATGCGGAACCTTTAATATTAAGTTATTTTTTATTAACAGGAATAAACAATAACATATTTTTTATTTTTTAATATTTTTATAAAAACAAAGTTCTGGTCATAATTGTAATTTTAATTTATTATCATAGAGACTAGGGTGGCCTCATGCGTAAAGATGAACTGAGATTGAGCATATAAAAATTAATAATTATGCTGAAAAGATAGTCTTGAATCAAATTTTCGATCAATTTAAGCTAAATTTTCCTTTGTATCGTGCCAAGCCTACAACAATGGAAGGCTAGCCAATTATGGTAGGCTATGATCGTGCACTTTGGAAAGATAGAGGCGGCCATGTTAAACAACGTATGCGCCAGCTTGAAAAAATAAAGTCTTCTCTTGTTTGTGTGGTTGCCACGGCTCCTAACAAGCGCGCTCGCAAACGATATCTCATTGTAACAAAATTAATCATCGTTGAAGTCACAACTTTGTTGGCACTCTTCATTGTTGCGTCGTCTTTCTCATTAAATTTTTTGACTCCGATGTCTCCAGCTTGAAAGCAGGAGTTAAGGGAGTTAACCCGAGTCGCACTCCAAGCGAATAAAGAAACAAACTCCGAAAGACTCCAAGCGTACCCTGATGTTGGAGGTCAAGGGAGTTAACTCCGAGCGAAGAAAGAAACGGAGACCAAATGACTCGGAGCAAATAAAGAAACGGAATCCGAATGGCTCAGAGTCACGGGAGTCACTCGTTGTGACTCCAAGTGAATAAGTGAACGCACCCTAGGAGGTGTTGCCAACACCACCTAAAGATAAGGCCTGAGCGCGAAAACGTCATACATTGTTACATCATCATCCGAAGATACGTTTATTCGCATTTCAGGGCTTATTATTGGTAGTAATGCGATTAAACGTATCTTCGGATGATGATGTAACAATGTATGACGTTTTCGCGCTCAGTCCTCATCTTTAGGAGGCGTTGCCTGTGGGCGGAAACGCTATACGTTGTTACATCATCATAAAAAGTCATCTTGAATCGCATTTCTACCAATAATAAGCCCTAAATTATGACTTGGTATCATGATGTAACAATGTATGATATTTCCGCGCTCAGACTTTCTCTCTAGGTGGTGTTGCCCCGACACTGAAAAGTCACATGATCATCTTACTCCAAGCAACAATGTAATCTTCATTGTTTCCAACAAACAAAAATATACTGATTTGTAAAATACAAGATGGAAACAATGAAGATTACATTGTTGCTTGGACTAAGATGATCATGTGACTTTTCAGTGTCGGGGCCTGTCTTTTTCGTTGGCTACGGTGCAGCCACGATCGTATCGCGTACTTGAACGAAAGTTCCTCATGCAAAACGTTGAAATCTCAACCTTTATAAGCCTAAATATTTCGCGAAGTTTCGTCATCATTTCCATTATAATGTATTGTGTATTGCTTTGCTAAATGTTCATGAACCTATGGAATTTTGAAATTTGCATATAATTTTATTTAATTTTACATACAATGAAACATCCTTGTGATCAACTCTTTAATGAGAGCCCCTCCACAATAGTACCGATGTTTTTTTTCACCGCATTTTCCCCATTGACTCAAAACGAACTTCCTTAAAGGGACCCCCCTCCATTGGACACTTTTTTCTGGAACTGTGAAAAAATGAACCTCTTTACAGCGACTATCGCCAGCCAATCTAAAAACAGTTTATGAAACCAGCCAATCACAAAACGTTTGCATATTTATCTACCTAAAAGAAAAAAAACCAAAAAAAACATGCATTTGAAAAGTTGATCTCTGACAGCCTGGTTCATTCTTGGCAAAGTCTATAATTGTGTTAAATGTGGGATCCCTGCATGGGGAAATATCAAGAAATGCATAGTAATTAAGTAACAATTAGAAAAGGGAAAGAAAAATTCCGCGACCTGGACTCGAACCAGCGACATTGCCTATCGTGGACATGAATCACCAAGCTTTTACAATGTACCCACGTGGACTTCCATGATGCCACCAATCTCTGCTCTGCCGATTGAGCTGCTTTGTTTTAAAAAGGGACCACTTGGGCTTTCCCCGAAGGTGGTCCGTTTAGGAAGGTTTCACTGTATTACTGAAATATAAATTTGAATTTCATTAAGAAATTTAGTACAGCATCTTATTACAACCTGTTTCAGCTGTATACGAAATTTCAGAAAGTTTCGACAGTTAGATCTAAAGTTAACCTTGTTTCTGGGTGTCGTCTTCTCTTAACTCGCGAATAGAGAATGCTTCGGGCATGTTGGAACGACCTTATCCGATAGCAAGATGACATCCAAGCAGATTTGTGAGAATGACTGGTTAACACGTGATGTTCCATTGACTCAACAATCCAGTAGTTGCTGATGAAAATAACGAACCTGGAAGACGCGATGCAGCTTAATTCAAATTAGTTGCAAACATAAAAGACGTGAGTTTAGGAATTATCTCTTTATGTTTGTGGTTTATTCCAAAGATTTTTTGGTACATATGTACACCTTTATGCAAAAAGTAACATAAGAAACAGCAAGAGTTAGATTTACAGAAAAATGTGCGCACAAAGCAGTCAGAATTAAAAACTGGCGAGGAGTTGACATTATCCTTATCCTCGTAGTTTGCAGTTTATTCAAGACACTCATCCCGTTGATTGTTGCCGCCGAATGCTGTTGTGCAAGTAGATGCACAGTATTCACATTGGCAACAGCAAATCTCTCTTGGGAATTGTTGTTCCATTTTTGGTGAGAAATTTCTGAAGACCGGCAACACTGATAATGACTGATTTTGAAATTGATTCTAATGTAAGTCTTCTTGATAGTGCCTGTGTGTGAAACAAAACGCTGGAATAGACCTTTGAATGTGGGTACAGTATTGAACAGAGTATCCGAAATCCAAATGAATGCAAAAAATGGTAAAATCCGAAATTCCATTCAGTCACCCATGTCCAGGAAACCTAATTGACCTACGTGAAATGGTATGCTACCGCATTCGAAATACAATTCTCTTAGTCCTGAGAGAAAAACTGCAATTTCATGCCATCTTTGCAGCAATACAGAAAAAAGGCATCAGACAGTCATGCCATTTTAGTGAGTTTTAGTGAAAAAACTGAAAAATATGGTCACTTCTAAAGAACTGATTTTCTATTTTTCTAGATAGAAGGGCTTATAAAGATCTATGATTAAAAACCGGCACATTACCACGAAAAAATAGGCCTGTGCGGAAAAATAGGAGAAAAAATTAATCTAGATTTCTGCCAAAGAAAGGCGGGGTTTTGTAAGCGAACAAGAACGCCTTCGATGGGTTCAACTTGCGCCGTTATGATGACCAAGTGTTCTAAAATGTGTGCAGCATCATTGGTCACATGGTTCGTATCAGGGTTATCAGGCCATCACTTATTCGGACCAAACTTTCAGATAACCCCAAACAGGAATATATAACAAGATGAGACAATAATTGGGTCGCTCTGGATGCTTGGCCGATTTATTAAGCAACAGTTCTTACTTTTTAATCCAAAGAGTATTTGTTTTTAAAGAAGATAAATCTTTTTAAATTATTATAATGGTAATTTATGTGAGACTATTGATTATACAGTAGATGTCCTTTACATGTGCTAGTAGTAGTATATTTTAATATTATATTATATAAAGCGTGATTCAGAAAGGTAGGTCAAGAAAGAAATGGCATGTACAGTTTGTAAGCGGAGAACAATATTTTTCCTATAAATATGGGTCCGGAAATGCATCCTTACAGAGATAATGCAACTTGTACGAGGTAGGAATGGATGTGCGTTACGCGGACGGCAATGGTAGGGTCCATGTAAATTAGTATCTAAACATGTAAATTGTTCGTGTTCTCTCCTTTAAAAGAGAGGAAACGAAACATGTAACTCCATTGTCGTACAATGGATCACTTTTTTATGCGGCCACATCAAGCATTTGGTGTATGCCACACCAGTCGACAATCCCGATGACCTTCCTTGTAGCAGAGAAGTCAGTGATTCTCCGGACATCTTCACCAGAGTTCGCGAGAATCTCGTCCGCAGTAAAGCTCTAGATTAGGAAAGTACGGCAAACCTTTTCCGCACCGCCCGCAGCTGCTGATTGGTAGAACGGCTGTCACGTGAGTTTGTCAGCCATTGTTGGCCCAAACGCAGCGATAGATACCATTAAAATGCAAGTGGAAAATGCAATTTAGATTAAATTTTTAACGAAATATTCGTTGATTGATCCTAAATTTGAATCCGAATAAGCAAAATTTCAGAATCCCTCAATCTATGCTCCTTGGAGATTAATAAATTCGTTAAAATATTTGAAGAAGTAATAAGAAGCAAGTACGTTTATATTATAACTTCACCGAATGTTTTAGAAATGTTGCATTGTGCAATTCTCAGACTATCAGAAAATATAATTTTTTGTTGAATATAGTTCTTTTTAAGAAAATACAATTCAGTATAACAAGGTTAAACTGTCTGTGAAATGTGGAGGCAAAATTTGAAATAAAACGTCCATGTTATTTTCATCTTATTTTAGCAAAGTTAATTATCACTCATCATTAAACTTGAATATAAAATATGAAATTGAATAACGAAAATTTGCTAGTTGAGTGCAAAAAAATTTAGAAAATTTTAACTATAAGTTTTGGATAGATTTTTTACGTCAATATTATAAGCCTCCATAAATGAATAAATTTCAAAATACATTGCATGTGTATTTATTTTTTGTAATTTTATTTTGTAATCAAACTGTTAGTTTTTCCAAATTATAATTTTTAAAATTTTCTATCAAAATATAATTATCAAAGTAATTTTTATATTTAAATCAAAAACTTAAATTTAATAGTTCCTATTTTATTAAATTATATTAGATATTTTTATAATTATAATCATACTTTTTTTAATAATTTAATAATTTTTATAATTTAATAAAATTAAAATTGGTAAAGTGAAATTTTTGATATAAATATAAAAATTAATTTCATAAAAGTTTATTAAATTATATGTTAATAAAATTTTATAAAATTATATTTTGATAAATAAAATTACAAAAACTACAGTGTTTTTTAAAAATTATTAATTACATGTAAATCGTTTATTAAGGATAAATAAATAAAGTGAAAATAAACTAAAAACTGAATCTGGTTATCATTAAACTGCCTCAACGTTATCATTATTTATATGTAAAAAATTATAATTGAAAACAAAATTTAAAGAAAAATGTATTGTCATCTGTTTGCAAGATTAGCACGTCATCAGAAGAAAATATCTATGAAAATGGGTTTTTAGAATGTAAGTGGGTGTTTACTCATTCTGGATCAATTTTACTTGCCAATAGTTACAGAATTTACTGATTGCCAGTTATATTTCCAGACGATAATAATAAGAAAATTTGCGAAAAGGATGCATTTAAGACGAATTTTAGAGGAAGCTTAACTCACTTTATAGGGCCATTTGGGCCAACAATGGCGGATTTGGTAGCAGACGACGAAGTTTGCCGTACTTTCTTAATCTAGAGCTTTAGTCCGCAGACTAAACACCTGCATCGAGGCTCAGGGTCGGCATTTTGAACACCTACTGTAATGTCATTCCAACCTCGTACAAGTTGCATTATCTCTGTAAGGATGCATTTCCAGACCCATGTTTAGAGGAAAAATTTTGTTCCCCGCTACATACTGTACATGGTATTACATTCTTGACCTACCTTTCTGAATCACCCTGTATATATTTTAAATTTTAACTTTTTTCTTTTAAAGTTTTAAGTTATGTTATTGAGAAAGCTATATGTGATTTTAAAGTATTTATGTATTTTAGTTTTTAAATTTTTAAATCTTGGTGTAATATAGGACATTTTTAATTGAAAACGATGAAATTTTATATGGCGTATAGGGTGCAAACGACTCGTAGTTGACGCGCCCATAATACCAACCAACCAACCAAACAAGAATCCAATGGGGCTATTGTTCAGGGTAATGTAGACTACCAAAATTTTTGCTAGGGTCTTTACACCATCTACGATCAAAGATGTGCCGAGTTCATACCAAAAGATGTTTATCCGGAATTGAATTGTGATAATTTACATCATCCTGACCATTAGCCTCAAAATTTGGTCCCAAAAAGAGACGACCTGATAACAGTCCGAGGAAAAAACAATGAAGTCAACAAATTTATAATATCCAGGGCTTCAAATCGATTTTGGCTACTACAGTACAGTATGGAAGTTGTTTTTCTATGGAATTTCAAAGCCGTTCATTATCATTGTTTCATGCCGTAAAACCTTGAATAAACGCCGTTCTCGATTAAATGCCGGGTGGTGTTTTTAAAATAGATTAAAACGCCGGTTCTCAAATAAACGCCGGGTCTGTTTGTTTTTTGAGTTAATCGTATAAATTCCGGCGTTTTTTGTTCCCATTTCGTGGGAATAACCCTTAACGCCGGGTCTCGATTAATCGCCGGGAGCGTCAGGACAATTGTGACAAATGGACGCCCAGGCCTCTATTCAAGGTTTTACGGTATTTCTTTAAATGCACATGGCTGTTTTGGAAAACTTCCTTGAGCCCTTACTTCCTTTGATTCTTGACCGCTTTTACAGCAGAATGGGCTCCCAAGCTCCTGTTAGATTTGTTAGCGTGGATATCTGTGATCCTGAGTCTACCATAATCCTCTGCAAGATCTGCAAGAACTGAAGGATGCCACATAATTTTTATGATTGAGTCTCTCACGTTTTGTTTGCTGTAATATAATTTAGACCATAGGCCTTACCACTATATATTTCTGCTTAGTCTCTGTTTTGGAAGAACGTTACCAATTTTCAAATTCTTCAGACAAAATTAGCCATGTTCTGACTTTTGGTTTTCCCTGCATATTTCTGAGATAATTGAAAATCGTCCAGGTATTTAATGACACTATCGCTATGTTACGCCATGCGCATACTTGGGAGATTCCTGCAGAATCATTTAACAAAATAAGATTATCACAAAGAAGAGTTCACACCCTGTCGGTCCGAATCTGTGGTGCTGAAGCACTTCTGTCCCTGATGGGTTCCATGTTGATTTCATCCGCAACAAAGCTGGACTCTGTGGTCGTAGAAGTGACAGACGTAATAGAGTCGCCGCTCGTCCTCGTTTTGAAGATTCTTGGCCGCCTAAGTGTGCGCGAAATACAGGGAAAGCGCTTCTTGAGGTTCTTCATTACTGATGATTTGCAGCAGTAGATGTAGAAAAGGAACACTCCTTGAAGAGAATTGATGGTATCCGTAACGATCCAGTATTCAGGGCGTGGACCTACCGCCCAGGATAGGATATCGAAGATCCAGCTGATTCCCATGACAAAGAGGAGTTTGATGTACATGGCCATCCTGTAATATAGAAATAATTATTAATGCATAGTAATAGCTTGGAGTTTGTTTGTGTGCTTGTGTATGTTTTAGGAAGAGGATGAAATATGGAGTATTTTATGAACAAGAAAGAAAAAAACTGAAAGGAGCCAAGATACAGTATATATATGGCTCAAAGGATATAAAATGATGTTACAAGCTCTTGTATATCTGTGTAGGTAAAATGGGAACATTTGATTTAATCTCCTCGTCATCATGGCACTGTCTTGTTCGCACGTGGATATCCAGAGCACAGATAATCAGCGGTATCATTTTCAAAGAGATAATCGCATTATAGATCACTGTGGCATTGTGTTCTGGGATTGTCCACGAATTTCATGTCCTACAGGATGTGTTCCATGTGCTGCTAGCTGTTTCTGATTGTCAAATTCTAACTGAAATCCCATTCACATTGAGCATTCAGGAGCACATTGAGGTCAACACTCTGACGACAAACTTGTATGGTATAATGTTTCAGATGTTTAATGTTCTATAACTTTTCTGCATACATCACAGCCTTCAAGTGACCGCAGAGGTAAAATTCATTGCGGTCAATTCCGGGGACTTAGGGCGCCAGTCCTAACAATATTGCCATAATGGGGCAAAACACCATTCTTTTGAAAATGTGGTTGTGTTGACCTCGATGTGTTCCTGAACGTTGAAAGTGACTGGAGCTTAGGATGGAGTTTACAGCAGAAATACTTTGAAAACACTCTATAGAACATGACATTTGTGGCAATTTGGTTAATTTGTGGTCACCATCAATTATGGCCTTTGTGGTGAATGTGAATGGTATGTCTGACCAAAAAGCTGTGTTAACTTAACAAAGGGTAAAGATGCCATCACTCTGTTTGTGAGGACATTCCACATGCATTTATCACATGACCCCCTTTCTATTGGAAGATTTTGAGTTTTATCCATGATGGTGGCCATTTTGGTCACATTGCCAAAGATATTCCCTTCACCCCTAACATTAATAATATCCCCATTCACAATTATTAGTTCCACCATTACGTTGAGGTTTTATTTAGGTGGGTCCAGACTTTTGGCATACCCTGTATGTATTTAATGCATTGAAATTGGATATGCTGATTCCGCTGGGCAGTATTTTAATACAGTTCGTCCGAAGAAAGTGATTACAATCAACATGAAAGAACGATCGCTCTAGTAAATGTGTGGTGCCATTGGGAAGCGACAACCCTCGAGTGCTGGAGGCTACAAAGCGGTGTTTTCTGCAGTACCACTCGAATTCCTTAAAATCCTGGAGATATCAGTCCTGGGCATACAGGTTGCCAGGCTTGATACTATCTGTATAGAATTGCTGTTATGCCTAGATTGTACAGTCAATTCAAATTCTACTATGATGTCACATGAAGCTGATCTTATCCTGGGAGGATTATAAGTGCTGGAGGCTTCTTATCCTAATTTATTTCTGTTAAGCTTATTGTTATCAATAACTAATTTCTGTTTAGACATATTATCGAAGAGTATGAAAGATTTTCAAAATCTTATTTCACCAATCGATAAATATGGTTCATTGCACTAACCAATTCGTGTCACCATTATGATACCCCCCTTAAAAATTTTCAATCCTAACATATGGCATGTAATATGCCAAACCACTCGAAACGACCTGTCATGAATGAAGATAACGACTAATTAATAACTATGAACATGGTGGAAATTGTTCAGTGGTACGTGTTTTTTATGGCACCATTATGGTACCATTGAAAATTGTCAATCGTAATATAAGATGTAATATTTCAAACAACTCGCAATGACGTGTCACGAATGTATATATAAGGGTAATTAATAAGTTCAAAGACGATGAAATTTGATTCAATGATACCATAATGGGAAGTATTCATTGCTAAGATATGGCATGTAATATATCAAACAACTTGTAACGACGTGACATAACGCATATACAGGGTGTAAATGGACGAAGTTTAACAAATTTAAGGATATGTAGAGGGTGAAATTCTGAGTAAAAAAGTCTAGTCGCGTTTTTCGGCCTCAGGCTCCGTTAAAAAGTTATAGCGCTAAGTTAAAAATTGCTCAGCGTCTGTACCAAGATAGATTTCCGGAAGTGACGTCACGAAACTTTAAAGCGCTATAACTTTTTAACGGAGCCTCAGATCGAAAACGCGACTAGACTTTTTTGCTCAGATTTTCACCCTCTACCTGCCTTTTCATTTGGGCACGACCTTTTAGAATCACCCTGGCCGATACCGATACCGAACTTTAAAGCGCTATAACTTTTTAACGGAGCCACAGAACGAAAAACGCGACTAGACTTTTTTGCTCAGAGTTTCATCCTCTACATATCCTTAAATTTGTGAAACGTCGTCCATTTACACCCTGTATAAGAGTAGTTGATTAGTTCAAAAACGGTAGAATTTGATTCCGTGATGCCTGTGATAATGATATCATTATGGTACTATTCGAAGTTTTCAGTGCTAAGATATGACATGTAATATATCAACCAACGCAGAACGGCATGTCATTAGTGAAGATAATATCATGCAAAATATCAACCCCCTGAATGGTTAGGTACACCTGAAGTTATTAGCAGGCGCACCTGTAAATGCAAATAAATGGGACGTTATTTCAAGAATTTGTTGTATCTTTTCCGCATGTCACCCGCTATCCACAGTGTAGCAAAACCGTTTACTGAAACTTCACTTTTAACTGCGGAAATCTCATAAACGGTTCGTTATCCGAGCCATGTTTATATGAACTTTTGTTTTCATCTCGCTGTGGGGAATCACCACCAGAAGTTTGTGACAGGGGTTTAGATACGCCCTCATCTAATATTTGTTTATATATTTATATAAATTTTAAATAAATAAATATAGCAATGCCTCTGGGGATCCGGTATGGTCCTGAACCGGCATGTTGTATCAATTAGGACTTAAAATTTTTACATGAAACAAGATTGAAAAAAACTTACAATTAGGATAAACAACTCTTAACTGTAAAGAATATGTACACAATAAACCAATCATTTCAGAAAGTGAGATAAAAAAGGAAAAAGAAAAACAGCCTAAATGAAGGTATTAGGTTAGTAAACAGGACAACAAAAAATACAAACAGAACTAAAATTACATAACAAATAACTATAGTTAAAATTAAGTAACTTAAGGCAGAGAGGCATAAGAGAAACAGAAGGGACAATTAACATCCGTCAGCCGTGCCATCTAAAACCAAAATAAGCCAGTTCCTCAACGCTAGGTTAGGAGTATTTCTAAGTTATTAAATAAAAATAAAAAATAAATAATAATTGACAAAATAATTAATAAATAATAAATAAAATCAAAATAAAACTAGAAAAATGAAATAAAAAGCTGGCGTTTCCGATAGAGACTATCCTTTTTGCTTTGATAAATATTATTTATTTTTATTTTTATTTAATAACTATTATTTATTGTATTCCAAGGTTTTTGTGTCTCGTCTTTTTCTCTTATAAATATCCGTTCAGTATTTCTATGTATAATTTTAAATTTAGAGTGCTAAACAAAAGCGAGTTACAAGTCCATAGCTAATGGCGCCAAAAGTTACAATTTATTAGGGATTCAAAATGGTATACAGGGTGTAAAGTATCTCCTTCAAAAACTCTACACTACGATGTAGATGAAATTCAATTGAAAATATGTGCTAATGGAGTTGCTAAAGCTAACCTAGCTGCAATTGTTATATCGGGTCTGAAACCTAACGGGTCTAGAGCTTTGGAGGATTTCAAATGAGATATTACCTCATAAACTTCATCCGAGGTTGTAGTAACTGAAAAAAAAAACATTGGGTAACGCGCTTCAACCGGAGTTGTGCATGGAATATCATAGTCCGACCCATGTAAACTGGAAGGCAAAAGGGTTTGCAAAAATTTAGTCAAATCATATTCAGAGATTTGGTTAGGGTTCGAAAATGGAGTTATTGACGATGGGGTACCCGAGAATAGCTTCTTTAATGGCCGCCTTTTATCTTTTGTGATATGAAGCTGGCGGAAAAGACCGTTGAAGTAATTGCGCTTAGCCCGATTTATTAGGTTCTTAACTACATTTGAATGGTCTTTGTATGCTCTCAGATTTGTCGGGGTAGGATTTCTGCGCGCCTTAAGATATACTTGGTTTTTCTTTTTGACATGGGTATCCAAGATTTTCGAATAGGCTCACTTGAAGTGACAGTTGGACCAACAGGCAAATAGTACCATTCACACCCCATTTTTATAAGCGTGGTAAATTTTTGACACACTGTATTACATCGTTTGATGCGGTGAGAACGAAAGATTTAATAACTGTTTAGGCATGTTATTAATATGTAATTGTAACCATTATTTAGTTATTAACTGATATTAGACTTATCGTTATCAGTAGATAACTGCCATTATATACTCAGTTTTAATCAGTTAAGCTAATGAACAGACAGACACACGGATAGAGCGAAGTGATTTTATGGAATTCAGAAGATAATAAGACAGGTGCAGCTTACGAGCTTAACTCAGCTGCTACGGTCTTCCAGCGAAAGTTGAACTGGATATAGCCCAGGAAGTTCTCACTTCTCCAACCAAAGGCAAGTGTCATTCTTTGATTCAACTTTCGCTGACAGATTACTGAAGACATGAGATTTTGTTGTTGCATACTTACAACTGTCTGTGGATTTTGTTATTGGCCAGCGCCACCTCCTGCCCGGCTTTGTTTAGATTCACAATGGTGAGGGTGAAGAAGGTGAAGTTGACTGCAAGCATTATGGCGATCGGTCCATAAAGGAAGAGCCACTTGCCCGTTCTGGAATTCATGATGCACATGTCGTTATAGTTTGGCTTCAGGGGCAAATCGGTGAAAAACTCGATCGCCATTGACGTCACCACGATTCCTGTAGGAACACCCCAACCGTAGAGGTTGTAACTTAGGAAAATGCGGCACAATTCTTTGGACGGTAGCGACTGGAAGAAGGCTACATTCTTGCGAAACCTTTGCCACAGCTGGAGGGTTACCACATTAAGCCAGCTGAAGGCGGCCAGGAAGCTATACTGGTTGATGATGGCTAAGGCGTTGCATATGCCTGGTGGAAAATAACTCGAGTTTGGATATAACTCGTTTATTAAGAACGTTAGAAACAATATGGCCATGCTGAGCATATGGCAGAAGAGTGGACGAGAGTCGTACTGTTTCATAGGCACAATGAGGTAGATGACTTTGGAGAGCAGGAGACATATTAAAGAGAGTACCTGACCTGTGAGGCAGAAGATATTGTGGAGTCTTTCTAGTTCGACATTATAATGCAGGTCACTATCTGGAATGCAAACGTAGATTCCTTTAGACTTTGGTATGTAGTCTCCTAAGCGGTAAAGCTCTTTGGTGTCTTTGTTCTGGAAGGTCTTCGACCCGTTGATGGCCTCGACCTCGCGGTACCAGAGTTCCCATATCTTTGGGTAGCACTTTTTGAAGTCTTCTCTGAAAGGGTAGCACAGAGTTGCGTTGCCTGTTGCATTGTTTAGAGTGTATAACCTTTCTGGGAAGGTTACGTCGCTATATGTTGTCTGAAGGTAACCTTCGTTGTTGATGGTGTACTCTTTTTTGCTGAAGTTTGTCATCAAGCAGAAGTTATCGCTCGTGGAATTCTTGGTTCCTAAGTTTGCGATGGATTCGTCTGCGAATACTCTTTCGTTTTCTTTTAGAGGGTGCGTTATGTTTCTTAGTTCGTTGGCATGTAAGTAATCCAGTATGCAGCTTAGTAGCACTAGTATATGAGCGTTGATGGTAGCTTGTTTCATGGCTCGTGTTATCATTCTGTGGAAATTTACGCTTCTTTTCTAGATATGATCACTTAAGCGGAAATAGCATCCGTGTGTCGAAGGAAGAGGATTGTGGGAATTTAATTGTTATGGTTAAAAATCATGAGTCATGAATGATATCTTCTCATACGTACTCATTAATAGTAATGATGATTATTTTAAATATTTGAATTTTTATAATGAATGTCTATATTGTTTGTAGTCTATCCAAAAGGTCAAGGAAATGTAACAGTTACGTCATTCATTCAATGAGAACGTACCCAGCCGTGAAATTGGCATACTCGTTTTTGTTTTCACGTCTAAAACGCATATTCTAATATTTTATTTAGTCTTGTTAACTTTGGTTGTTAACCTTGGTGCTTTCCTCCAATTAAAAGTTCTTTTCTTCCTTTCTTTTTGAGGAGACATTATGCTAATCGCTTTCTTGCGTTTCAGTATTGAAATTCATTATTGTTATTATTAGTATTGATTTTTTTTTCTATAATTAAAAATGAATCGATGCGTGAATTGATAAATGGAATTTCATCTTTTTAAAGTTGTTTTTTTCGACTGGTTGCGTCTTGTTTGTCATTGCATAGAATCGAGTGAAAAAATGATCATCCTGTATACATATGAAAAGAAGTGTTGGTTTTATTTATTATTTTTGTAGGGAATAATGAAAGTATATTTATTTATTGTTAAAACTTGGGCACGTCGTCATATGCACTGGACTGTGGCCGATTGAATGAACGTTGATAAATCACGTTGATGGCATATGGCATTAAGAAACAAGACGATGAATTCTTTCTGTATAGCTAGATAATTTGCCCATCTGCTACATTAGAGGTGTCAAAGATAATTTTCTTCTTTTTCATACTTCTGACAAGGGGGGGTTCTATCTATTTTCCTTGAGAAATGTGTTTATGGCATTAAGACCATTAATAAAAAATATAAAATAAAAACTGTTTAAGCACACACTTTCACCTAAAAGTACAGTAAAAAATAAAAAATAAAAATAATTAAAAAAAGGTAAAAGTGTGGTGGCGCGTTTATTTTATTATGTAATATTTTCTTTTTAAAATTTAATATTAAACTCGCCACCACACATAATTTTTTCTTAAATTATATTTTTACTGCACTGTTTAAGGTGAAAGTTTGTGCTTTTAAAAGTTTTTATTTTATATTTTTTATTTTATTCTTTTTAGCCTTTTTTTTTAAGACATTATAAAAACAAAAAAGCCCCTTTACGGTACTGCACCAAACGCCGCTTTGTATCCTCTAGCACTCGAGAAATGTCTCTTCCCAGTGGCACTACACATTTTCAGAAGCGATCGTTCTTTAATGATGATTATAATGACTTTATGACCGCCTCTCCTAACTTCCGCATTTTTCCATTGTTTCGAGAAGTTAGGCAATTCGGATCTTTCATATTAGGTGCAGCTTTTACAGATGCCCAAAGACCAGAATACTAAGCAGAAATAACTTGATTGATTTATTTATAATTGATTTATTTTTTATTTTACAAAGTTTAGGACACTGTGCATCCAGCCGGAGCCAGAAGCGCAGAAACACTAAACGGATTAAGAGAGAGAACATCAAAATTATCCATCAATAAGAGATTTTGACGAATGTATTAAGTTACACTTGGGACAAGTCAAATACACTGAAAGTGTTTTCCCATTTGAAGATGTGCCGTATATGACTCCCGAATGTTGCGGTCAGATGCGGCGTATGGTGCTAGTGTAGACACGATATCTGAACAATCTGTTACAGACAAGTGTGTATTGAACATGGCAGCACCTCGCGAGTTAACCGACTTTGAACGTGGTATGATAATCGGTGCAACACGCTTGGGTCATAGCATATCGGAGATTACGCAAGAATTCGGATTTCCGAGGTCAACGGTGTCTAGAGTGGATCTTCAATATCGCAGAGTGTTTAACGAACGGATGTCACGTCACCTCAACAGAGCCATACGGGGCGATCGACGGGATACTGTAAGTCAGATAACTCGTCTCTGGATTAATATTTATGAATGTATTGTGTATGTTCGTGGGACTGTTGAATTTTAGACAATGTTTCCTTTGTGGAAACCTCATGAAAATTGATCTGACGTCAATTTGAATATGACATAAAATCCGAGACAACGTAACACAGTTATTAATAATCCCAGAGAATTTTTAAATGAATTTTATTTTTTGTAATTATTTATAAGATTATGAAATGGTGAGGATAATTGCTTTGAAAATGTTTTTAGTAATATCCGTGTCTGTGATAGTATCTAAAGTTAATACACACAATTAACAATGAATTAGAAACATCTATACTCAGGGGCATGAGAAAAATGAGGATTTAACCATGCTATAATAAGGGAGTGAAGGGTATTTGTCTTCTTCCCCTACCCCACCCCCAAGTTTAAAAGTTAAAATACGAGTAAGGGGAGTTATTTTGTATTCGACGAAGTGATCAAATCTCATGCCCCTGACTATAGTTTAGTATTTAATTGGACTTCCAGAGGTAGTATGATGTCGAAGCATCTAGTTGAAGTCAGTGGAAGCCCATTCGTCCACCAACATTCCCTTAGTTCTCATACACGGATTGATAATAAAATTCATATACTCTATCTAGCCATTCGTCACCGGAGATTTCTCTGAAAGCGCACGGGATCATCCGTACACGTTATACAACCTATAAAAGACGTTAACCTGTTAGAATACGCTTATAGCAGCTACTGCAGTCAATATGAACAAACGACGCGATGTTAAGGCGGAGGAAAGAGGGATGATCCTTGGAGCCCACAGGCTTGAGATTTCCAACAAATTTCAGCTATATTGAGGTGGAAGCGAGAGGGAGTTATAACATGCCAACCCAGACCCAGTAAACCGATGAAGTTCCCAGAACGTGCCCGTCGATGCTTGCCAGTGTTAAAAACCTTGCCACTGGTGTTCATGGACGAGCAGAGTTCACAAGACAAATATCACAGCCCTCAATGCGACTCATCGGTTTGTCCCCACTGGGCTCCAGAACAATGAAAACCATCCTATGGAGTGATGAATCCCTTTACCAGTTGTAGCGGTCCGATGGGCGTGTGTGGGTTTGACGAATGCTCGGCGAACGGTATTTCTCGAACTGTGTCGGCCCACAGTGAAATTCGAAGAAAATGGCATCATGGTCTTGGTCCTCTTGTTTTAGTTCGAGGAACCATGAATGCTGAAGCGTACCAAACAGTTCTGGACAATTCTGCGCTACCCACATTGTGAGAACGCTTTGGTAATGGTCCATGCCTGTTTCAGCACGACAATTCTCCCTGTTATAGAGTAGGCGTTAGTAACACTTTGTTTGAGGAAATGGGTGTGGGGAAACCTGACTGGCTAGCCCAAAATCCAGACCTTAACCCCATTGAACATCTTTGGGTCGATTTGGAGCGCCTTATAAGACCCAGGCTATTCCGCCCAAAGAATACAACTGAGCTGTTTGCCAATTTGAAGGATGAATAGAGCTAGATTCCCGCCGGTACGTATCGTGCAGTGTCTGTTTTTTCTTAGTGGTATCAGTTTTTTTTTGCAGTGCTTAAATTAGACATTTAGGGTCATCACGTATTTGCAGTTTTTATCTGCTAGGTATCGTTCATGCTGTTTACGGAGTTGTTCTGTCCTTCTTGAACGTGGCTCATGTGTCGTTTTTCCAGTAGTAAATCACGATCGATAATTGTGTTAATCCTGTACACAAATGCCCGTACTTTCTGTGCAATGTTCCGTTGTGTTGATGGATTACATCCGGTGACAAGCGCCCAAACTTTCTGGACGACATGAAGGAGTACGCTAGTGGATGGCCTGGAGGAACGGCGCCGCTTCTGGTTTTGCCAATGTTATTTATACCCTGTCCAACGAAAGAAAAACTGGGCTTGTCCAGTTAAATTTCCAATTTCTATTGTTAGCGATTGTTAATTTTACTTATGTCTAACAATTTAAATCGGAAATTTAATTAGACACGCCCAGTTTTTCTTTCGTTGAACAGAGTATAGTACACTTGATATCCCTTTCTTGTAAATTACGAAGCCTGGCTTCTTGCGTGGTTTCATAATTTCGGAATAGCTGAATGTGAGGTCGGAAAGGGCTGTTATGTAGCCTTCCCAGCATCTGTCAATTTTCGGTGGCTTAACTCAGTTTTTAGCTCGCTTTTCGAATATTATTTATTTTAATAAAAGCGAATTAAAGCAAATATACATATTTCTCACGTTTCTAATTCATTGGCTAATGTGCATGCGTGTATACTTTGAATGCGTAATGAAAATCTCTTCAAAGCAAATCTCATAAAACTTGAGTGACTCATTCCGACTCCCTGGCGTTTTAATCTCAATTATGTTGGAGAAGATCTCCATTCGTCGTCATATTCCTCGATATTGAATCAAACCAGTGTCAGCGACCTCATTTCGAATTCTCCTGACGTGGTGGGTTCTTTTTTTTCGATTTCTTTTCTATCTCTGCGATTCTTTTATTGCTCGGCTACTTAATTAACTGGCGAGCTCTTATTAGAGAGAAAACGGAATCGCCGACAGAGGATGGAACTTTATCCACATAGTTCTTGGCACTAAGCTGACTCGATATTGCAAGAAATTACAGTTCGGTAATAGTTTTCTGGGGTTCTTTCTAAATGAAGTAAAGTTTATGTGTTTAATATCAGTCTTAGTCTTTTATATACGACATTAGGTTTGGATGGAGGGCATAGAAGCATATTATCTTTAAAGTCGATTTAATAATCGTTTGTCAGCTTAATAAAGACTATCAGCTTAAGAACGAGGTTAATGTACGTATTTACAGTCTAACTTAGGATGTAGAAGTCAATGACCTCCTTTTTATTATTCTCAGCTTAATTTTAAGCCGTTACAAATTTTTAATGACTCTGTGGAGGGAGGATAATACAGCGTGAGCACAAAAACAGTCTTGATTTCAAATAGTATATAAAATCAAAGCTTATTAGAATATTCTTACACATTGTTGGCTAAAGTTGCTTTAACTCTTAAGTTTCATGTGATATTTGTTGGTATCTTACACACCGATGTGCACTCCTCCTGATAGCGTCAGCTTTTCTCCACATATGCATCTTCTAGGGCCACACACTTTTCCCAATGATGGACGACTTGCTGGGTGCCACTTTTATAGTATGCCTCCTTTTTGGTGTTGGTAATGCCGTCCACGAAGCGGGTTCTTCAGGCGATGGAAGAGGGAAGAAGTTTACCGGTACTGCACCAAACGCCGCTTTGTATCCTCCAGCCCTCGAGGGATGTCGCTTCTTAGTGACGCCACATTTTCAAAAGCGATCGTTTTTTTCATGTTGATTGTAATGACTCCCCCTCGAAGCTCTACTACCTGAACCCTGGAAGATCTACAGGAACACATCACGTCTGCTTTTTGCATGGGATTCACTAAATAACAATAGCAGAATGGTGGAATGTTGTTCCAGTCTTGGTGAAGGTTTGGAAACGGTTTGGCATTGTTAAGCCATCTCATGGCCCATCTTTTCTTTTGTATGTGGCAGCATTGTTTCTTTTAAAAATGTTCCTATATTAGTTATCATGATTCTTATCCAGGTTCAATGAATCTCAGCGGTCCAAGACAGTTTCTGATAGAGCAACCCGAACTCATGACATGTTTTTCGCCATGCTTCACAATAGGGGGCTGGAGTTTTGGATCTATTCTGGGGTTTACTGGACGTCGACTTTATTTTATTCCAGTGCTCGTTTGAGGGGGCGGTCATAAAGTTCGTGCAGTTACCGAAACCAAGAGGGAGCATCATATCCAAAATGGCGCAGCCCGTGGAGATTCTGCAAGTGCGCTCGGTGATGCGTTTCATCTACCTGAAGGGCAAGAACTCCAAAGGAATCTACGCGGAGGTGGTTGAGGTGTACGATGATGGTATCCCAGTAAATGAAACTGTTGCAAAGTGGCGCAGATGCTTTGAGTGTGGCCAAACAAGTGTTGAAAATGACCCGCGAAGTGCAAGATAAACCGACGATTGCCGATTTCGTGCAAGTTGAGGCCATGGTGCTTGAAGATCGGTGAAATGTTGGAGCTGTTGCTGGGCGTACCACTACGAGCCTGATTCAAAGGAGCAGAGTGGAAGCACACCGAGTCACCACCACCACCATAGAAAGCAAAAACGCATTCATCATTGAGGAAGGTGATGCTCAGTGTCTTTCGGGATTGCCAAGGTGTTCTCCTACCGAATAGGACCAAAAGGGCCAAACAATCACTGGGGAAGCATTACCGGGATTTTCTATAAAAGTTGCAGATGGCCATCAAGATCAAGGGCATTCGCTTGCTCCGCGACAACCCGGCCACTCATTCAGCGCAAGAGACTGTCACATTTGCAGCTGCCTTATCCCTTTACTTACCAGATCTGGCACCCAGAGACGACTTCCTCTTCTCTCAGATGAAGACACCACTGGGTGATAAGTGTTTTGATGATGACAACGAGGTGATTTCTTAGATGGAACACTTTCTCAATGGCCATAACATGGATTTCTATAAGATCTCCGTCACGTCATCCATCTTTCGGAGAAGTAGGTGAAATTGTGTGGTGCTTATTTTGAAAAGGATTAACTCCTAGTTTCATGGCTCCAAATTTCATGGCTCCATCTTTCATAGTGATTGTATGAACTTTATGAACGCCCCTCGTAGTTGAGTTTGATGCCCAGTAGCATTGCTGAAGGCAAAATTCTCAGATTATAAAATACACCGGCTTTTGGTATAGAATAATTTTTTTTGCAATGTTTCAACATATTTTCTTGAATCGTGAGCTTTCAAATCCATTTCAGTGAAAATAATGTTCAGTTTTGGTGGACGAAAACATAGCCATTGAATATTTCGCATTTTCTTGGGAAACCCTCGCAGTCTCCGTGTTTGCATGCATATCATTTTACTTTTAATGATAGTTAATATTAGAATAAAATGCAAATTAATTATAAAGTTGGCTAAGTGCTTTGTTTTCAAAGAAAATTTCCTAATGTCACGTAAACAGAACAATTGTATCCGCTTTCACGCCTGAACGTCTATACACTTTTCAGAAGGATTCCTGTGGCTTTATTTTGTAAATTTTTTTTTTATTCTTTACATAAAAAATTATAATTTGCTGCAACCGAGTTTTAAAAGAAAATTGGAGGATTTCTTCATCAGATTTATATAGAAATATAATACCCTATATTTTATGAAATTCTGGAAAATTTAATTTTTTTTTTTTTCGGCATCCTTTCCTGGAAAAGAATTTCTTCTGTGGAGAATATGATCTACGGATTTCGTTAATGCTCACAAAGCTTCCATCCCAACAAGCACAAAATCCATCGTTCGAGTAATGGGACCTACTTTTGAGGTAAATAGGAAAAAGCTCCTTGGAGAATTTAGCTGCGGTCTTTTAACACGTGTACATTGTAACCCACGTTAAAGGGCGCCCCCCTAGAGACAAAGTGGTTGCCGTTAGCTAATAGAAATGGGCTTGTTAGTTGCAAGCAAAATCTAAAACGAAATGAAATTTAAAGAGGTGATATACAAAAGAGATAATATAAATAAACAGCTATTAATAATCACGCATATTAATCTTTTGTCGCCATTTTTTCATGGACTTCTGCCAATAGTAATAATAAAAATAATACACAAGCTGTTATTCATAACTGATACCAGGAATATAGGTATCGGTAATTTCTGTTAGGCCTATCGTCATCAATAACTGATTGTTGTCAGTAGCTAATTACTGTTAGTCCTATTGTTATCGTGCCTAATCAGGTTATTTATTGCTATGATTTGCCAATTGCTGTTAAGCCTACTATTGTCAGCAGCTCATTACTGTTTATTCCTATTTTTATCAATAGCTAATTCTGTTACGCTTGTTACTAAGTCTTTAAATATCGTTAGACTTATTGTTATCAGTAGCTGGTGGCTACCATTAGAAACTGTTGTCAGGCCTGTCTATGTCAATAGTTAATTACTGTTAATCCTATAATTAACAATGGCTAATTTTTTTAGGTCTATATTACTAGCCAAGTGCAGGTAGCCCTATTATTGTCAACAGCGAATTGCTGTTAAGCATATTGTATCAGTGGTTATTGTGTTACAAGCGTTAACTGTTATTTGTAGGCAACTGGTGTTAGGCTTATTGTTATCAATGGACCACATGCACGGTCGAGCGGCGCCACCGTCGATTTTGTTTCAAAGCGAGGCTGGACTGGCAAGGGTTAAGCTGTACCCATGTGTTGGCAGTACGGTTTGTTAGCATAGCAGCATTTTATTACAAGTAAATTACTGCTGTTTTTGAAATGTCAACTAACTGGACTTTAGAGTCTTTACCCAATATTTGCCATGGTGATATTCAAAATTGTTTGGAAAAAACAGTTAAAGCAAATTTTCAAAGAGGATACAAATTTTTTTATACATGATTATCAAGATTAGTCAAAATTAAATTAGCAAAAATAAAAATTACTTTGTTGAAATATGTACAATATAATTCTTTTTATTGTACATTTTGGAAGGTGTTATTTAAATAGATGACAAGAAAATGATAATCTAAAAGCAAAAGTTTTGTAAGTAATGGTAATTTTTTTTATGCATGTGCTTTAGGTGTATGTGTATGCTTAGCTTGAAAAATACATAAAATAAATGCTTCATGCCCACATAAATAATTGGTGGTGGCAAATGCATAGTTTTGTTGATTGATATGTTTGCATACTTGCTTTCTCTCACTAGCAATATTTATTTCCCCACAAAGTAGTGATTTATTGACACATGCAGTAAATTGTAAACCTTTTTTTTAATTAAAATTAATTATGGTTAATTAAGTTTTGTATTTTATAAAAATACAAATAAAAATAAAAGGTTAGTCAACATTTTTCTGATTTAAAAAGATAAATCAATTTACTCATTATAACACAGGTCAACACACATTTTGGTGCCGGCGATTTTTCAAGTGTTCTTAGGTAATTTTAGGGTGCAGAATTCAAAAATAAAACTTTATATTTGTTCCATCAGGTCTAGTTTTCGAGATATTAACGTCGCAACGTTGCACAATACAGAAATAGCAGTCATCATTGTGGTTTCTGGGTTCCCTCCAAACCATCGGCACACCAAATTTCAGACTTCTCTTTTGTCCATTAGTCCATTGCCATAAGTGTTCCATAAAGATTTTACACACAACAAGTGGTGCCCACGTTTTGTCTTGGTCACCAAGCTTAACGCCAAAGAATCCAAGGTACGCTCTTTTTTGATAATTATGGCGCTGATAATCATGACGTTTTTTTTTAAGTAAAATTCGTGGCCATCTATCAGGAAAAACACCACGAACTTTTTCCCAGACTTATTATATCAACGTCGCACCTCTGTACCATAACAAATAACAAAAGCGCATTAAGTTAGTGGTGCTGTATCTCAAAAACTATAGCTGATAGAGAGAAACTGTTTTCATATTTTGAATCAACACATCAAATATAATCAAAATCAGTTCTAACATTGCAGGCACCACGAAAAAAAAATTTTTTTGTTCCCCAGTGTAATTCACACTAACAGACTGAAGCGTTTTTTTGGTGATTTTCTTTTTTGCACATCTTGGGTCCACTTAAATTTGGAAGGATAGGCATCCTTTGTCAATATGTGTAAGTCTGCTAATGTTTTTTTCTTGAATTTTTCTTCAAAATGATCACTACATACGTAAGTATTTCGTGTCACCTACAAAAATAAGAATCACCTTAATTATTTATAAATCAGTGTTCCATCTACACAATTTTATTTAAATGTTATTAATTTTATTACACATGTTAAGAGCCATGAAAATTATTTACTTTAATGTATGCTTAACTTATGAGTTTATTTACCTGAAATAAAGGTCCAATATCCCTCTTTATTTGGATTATCCATAGCTTACGACGTTTGTTGTCAGTAGGAAATCGATGAAATATTTTTTCTTTGTTGTAGCGGTGATCATTTGTACATCTAGGCACATAGCAATGTGCCATTTTATATGAGATTAATTATTAGGTTAGCAATAAATAGTGAAAAAGCAAAAATCACAACTCACTAAAATTTCACCGTACTGCCAACACATGGGTGCGGCTTAACCCTAACTAAAGCTTGCCAGCCCAGCCTCGCTTTGAAACAAAATCGACGGTGGCGCCGCTCGACCGTGCATGTGGTCCGTGACTGATGTTTATCAGTAGCTAATTCGGTAAGGTTTATGGTGATCAAAATGTAATTTTTATCTGTTCCTAAATGGTGTTGGGTTTATTGTTTGTAAACTAATTGTTAATAGCCAACTGCTGTTGTCTATCTATGTCAGTAGCTAATTGCTGTTAATCCTATTTTCATCAGTGGTAATGTCAATCATCATCGTCCTTATCTGTTCCCATTATTAGCACGTTGTTATTAGATGTGGCAATGATTTTTTACGAGCAGATGCCCTTCCTGACACCAAGCCATAGGGGAAATGTTAGGACAATGCTTTTAACGACTGCTATAAGATGGTAGCAGCAGCCCGGAACGACGGCTTTACGTGCCCTTGAAGCACGGGGGGTGGGGAGCAAGGATTGTATATCATTGATGGTCAGTCACCCATCCAGTGATTTGCCATGCCGGTGTTGCTTAACTTCACAGAGCTGACTTGCTCTGCAAAAGCTCACTAGGCCACGGCCTCCCCCATCAACAACTAACAGTGGCTAATGTTATCAGTTGATAACTCCGTTAGGCCTGTTGCTGTCAACAACTAATGGCTATCGGTAGACAACTGCTGTAATGTCTTATTATTGTCTGTAGCTAACTGTTATTAATCCTATTGTTTTTAAAGGCTAATTTTATCAATAGCTAATTTTGTTAGGCCTGTCATTATCCATAAGTGACCACAATCATTAGACAACTGCTGATAGGCCTATTATTGTCAAAACCTAATGGCTCTTAGTCCTGCTCTATCAGTGCCTAATTATTAGCTGATTCTATCAGTGGCCAATTGCTGTTAGGTCTATTGTTATCAATAGCTAATTTTTATCAGAACCTATTTCTGTTAGGCTTATGATTACCAGAAGCTAATTGTTATCATTGCCTAATTTCTATTGAGCCTGTCGTTATCCATGGCTGATCACCCTATTATTGTCGATGCCTAATTGCTGTTAGTCCTATTGTTACCAATGATTAATTGTTTTCAGTGTCATATTGCTGTTTATTCCTGTTTTTATCAATTAATAATTTTTATCAATAGCTAATTCTGTTAGGCTTAACGTTATCAATGGCTGGTGCCTATCATTAGACAGCTGCTGTTAGGCCTATCTTTGTTTAGAGTTAATTGCTGTTAGTCCAATTATTATCAATGGCTAATTTTTATCGGTAGATAATTCTGTCAGGCCCGTAGTTATCAAAAACGAATTGTTATAAGAAAGCATTATGTCTATTATTGTCCATAGCTAATTTCTGTTAGTCCTGTTTTTATCAATAACTAATTGCTGTTAGTTCTATTCTTATTAGGCTAATTTTTATCAGTAGCTAATTCTTTTAGGCCTGTCGGTATCAATTGTTAATTGATATTAGTAGCCAATTGCCGTTAGGCCTAGTATTGTCAGTAGCTAATTGCCGTTAGGCCTAGTGTATTTGTGGTAATTGTTGTTAGGTTTATCCTTAAAATAGCTGATTTGTGGGCAACTGGTGTTAGGCTTATTGTTGTCGATAGCTAATTGCTGTTAGTCTTATTTTCAATGACTGATTGAGGCTAATTCTGTAAGGCTTATGATGATTTAAATCTAATTTTTATCAGTTCCTAATTGCTGTTAGGCCTATTTTTGTCAGTAGCTACCTTTTATGAATAACTAAATCTATTAGGCCTATGGTGGTTAAAATCTAATTGTTATCAGTGCATATTTCCTATTAGTCCTGTCAGAATTAATACGTAAATGCTGTCAATGGCCAATTGGTTAAGCCTAAAGTGCTGGAAAAAAGTATAGAGCCGGGATGAAAATGCAAATAAACGTTGCAAATCTATGCTGATTTTGTTGCTTTTATATAGACGTGAATTAGATAATACCAAACGTTGTTTCCAGGAGCATTTAATAACGAATAAGGAATCAAATGGAAATTAACAGCCATTATCCCAACCTAGCCACTAGCAAGTTTGAAAATTTTTTAGTTTCACGCTTAATACCCGATAAAGGCACCCTTTTTCTCAATGACTTTATTAATCTGTTAGTCATTGATTCACTGAGTTTCACTAATACTCCTGGATCAAGGTTTTGCCATGCTGCAGTGATACTATTCACTAATTCTTCTTTATTACTATACATTGACGGAAGCTGCTGTATACAACACGCGCTAAGATTCCCCAAATGTTCTCCACTGGGTAAGATCTGGACTCTGGAATGGCCAGTCTAGAGCAATCACAGAATTAGCGTCAAACCAGTCCATGGTTGAGGCCGAGCTGTGAATCGCAGCATTGTCCTGTTGGAAAATCCATTCACCCTCCGTTATGAGCGAACCGTATGGAAGCAGATTGTCCGTTAGAATATCTTGATATGCAGTGGCATTCATACGGTGTGGTTCTGCCTGCAGCAAACCCTCCCCAAGTCATTACTGAGCCACCTCCAAACTGTCTCTTTGAGAAGAATTCCTTTTCATCTCGAATATCATGCCAGTAGTACCTGAACCCATCTGGTCCGTTCATGTTGAACTTCTCGTCTGAGAATACAACATTCTTCCATTTGTCACCGTACGTAACTTATTTTTTAGTAAACGCCACACGCGCTTCACGTTGAGCTGCTATCAGAGGTGGTCTTCCTTCCATTTTTGAGTAATGCAGGTTTCGAGAAGAATGCAACACATTTCGTACGGTTCTACTGGTGCACGGGAGGTCTAGTTCGGCGAAGAAGAGAGGTGCTGACGACGAGCAAGGCTTCTTATTCTTGATGTTTGGCGAGCGGAAAGTGCACTTGGCCTGCCAGCACTGGGTGCCATTCCATGTTTATCTGGATTTTGGAGAAATTTGTTAACAGCTGACTTGGAGCGTCCAATTTCTTTCGCGATTTCAGATCCAGTCTTTCCACATCCCTTAAAAGCAACAATTTGCCCTCTTTCATACTCTGAAAGATGTTGCTATTTTGGCATCTTATGTTATATTATGCAAACAGTTTGGTATATGCTCTCATATGACGTTGCTGTATACTTTCATCACGTTATATAATCCTTTCAACTAATAAAATATGCAAGAAAGTGGACGGCTCTAAACTTTTTTCCACCTTGCAGTAGTAGTTGGGATAATGGCTGTTAATTTGCATTTGATTCCTTATTCGTTGTTAAATGCTCCTGGAAACGACGTTTTGTATCATCTAATTCACGTCTATAAAAAAAGCAACAAAATCAGCATGGATTTGCTAAGTTTATTTGCATTTTCATCCTGTCTCTATACTTTTTTCCAGCATCTTATTTTTGTCAGTAGCTAATTGCTGTTTAGTCCTGTTTTTATCAAAGCTGATTTCGTTAGTACTTTTTTTTTAATTAGTGCTTAGTTGCTGTTTAGGCCTATCGGTTTCAATTGCTCATTGCTGTTAGTTCTAATTTTATTGATGGCTAATTTTATCTGTAGCTTATTCAGTTATGCCCATTTTTCTCTTGTTAATGAATTGGAGAATCACGCTGGGAGACCGCAGAAGGTACACTTCTTTGGTATGTACGACTTTAAAGCATAGAAGAGTTTTCTCTGAGTTTTGATTTGGACTTGAAAATTACTATGTTTTGATTGGTTGTTTGACATTTCCTTCATTTTTAATTATATGCTTTCATCTCCGAGTGAAAGGGGAAAAAGTATTGATTGTGGACATGATGAATGGCTGAGAGTTCATTATGTCTTCAGGATAATTATTTCTTTTTTTTATTTATTATTTCCGATTACGTGAATGTTAGTCTTGGCTGATCGCTTGTCGCTTCTTTGAAAAGCGATTTTTTGAAATTCGTAATGCATGGCGTATTGAGTAATTTGGATAGAAATTAAGCCTCTTTTTTTTGAGTTTTGGGTTCCACGTAAAAAGAGCCAGTTGTGTAGTTGGAGATTAATCCTTAGTGTCTTTGTTTCAAAAAAAAAAAAAGTATTTTTCTCATAACAATTTGCTTTCATTGCATCTTCTGATTAACGCTTAAACAGATATACAATTGAGTCTCTTTTTAGACGGAATTTTTAGAATTTCATAATCTTCAGATCACATTTGAGACAGTCTGGAGTCGCGGAGGATAACTTTGCAAGCGGCGCTTTGTTTAAGAAATCAATACATCCCTAACAGTCCTATGTATTTGTTCCAGTAGGCAGTGGATTTATTTTTGCCAATGGTATTCCATATTTCCTCTAAGGTTACCACTTACCTTTGCCATATGGCGTTGCGCCATCGTTACCGTTGCAGATTTTGGTTAATATTGCCTTGAATTTCCTCACCATTTGAGGAATGCGCTTTGGTTGGATGTTTTTTCTTAAGTGGTGGCGCCGAGCTCGCTTCTACACTCTTGTCCACATTTGTTAATCCAGTTTAATATGTTAGTTGATGATTTTCTTGCGAACAATAATCACGCGAACCAGGTGCATCACCTAAATATGAATCGGTCTCTGTATACGACGAGTAAGCTGAACTGGCCAGTCAGAGAAAAGTAGTATCGTGCTATAGGCGACAAACTGCTGGGGCTAGTTCCATATAAAGTGCTTTGCAAAAACGTAAATCTACATACATTTTTTTAACTATTAATAAACAATGAATGCAAGAAAATCATCAACATTTTGAAAAGCTTTATTGATGTTAGTATCTGCTTTCTCAACAGTACAAACACTTGCAACTTTAATTTTGAAAAATAACAAAAATATTACTCTTTCTCTGGGTTCCAGAAGCATAAATTTAACATTTGTGAATGAAAAACTTAATAATGGTGATTAAGTTGTAAAGAATGGTGATTCTTTACTTAATAACCAATACTTCCACCATTCTTCCTTAACACTTAAATCATTCGGTTTGCCATGGAATTGATAAGCTGCTGCAGTGATTCCTGTGGAATTACTTGTCACTGATGGATGATAGCTTCTTTGAGCTCTTCAGTGTTTTCATACGAGAGAAAATCAAAAAGTAACATTATTTATTTTTTTACGAAAACATTGTAGTAGGTGATGGGAAAAGTGGGCATACTTTTTGAACTTGTCGCCTTCTCCTATCGTTTAAAAACACCGTGAAGGTGCTGACACTTAATGGAGGCGTGCAATCGCAATCGGCAGGATGGCGTCGTTGATCACATCATCCGCGCTGGAAGAACAAAGTGCTGTAATTCGTTTCCTAAATGCAAAAGGTCGTCCACCCAAGGAAATTCTCAGTGAAATGAAGAAAGTGTACGGCAACGACTACATGGCCTACGCGAATGCGTGGGCCTGATGCAAAAAAGTTTACCGAGGTGAAGTGCGCCAGTGGCTGAAATGCTATGCAAATGGGCATTCAAAAACTTGTACCACGACGGGGCAAATGTCTTAATCATAATGGGTCATACGCAGAGAAATAACCAGAATATTGATGTGTACTTTGTATATTTTGTTTTTTAATGTCTGCTCCAGCACTTTCTTAAATAATCACGTCACTTTTTGATTTTTCCCTCGTACTGTTTATCTTTTGCGTAAACAGACCTTGCCAGTTGACCTCAAAGGTTTGCATTTACGTTCAAGTCTGGAGAACAGGCAGGCCAGTCCATAACTTGAACACCGTTTGAAAGGAACCATTCAATGCTGACTTCGCATTGTGGACTGATGCGTTGTCCTGTTGGAATTCCCAAAAGGTTTTCCAACTGTCTCTCTAACAGGCAGCAGATGTTCTTCTAGCAGTTCTTGGTAGTCTTTTGCTTTTATCCTTGTATTGATTACTGCAAGGTTTGTTTTACCCTGCCATCCAAATCACAGATCTGCCTCCTTGCTACCTTTTGGAAAATATGGCTTTCTCATGTCGTAAATGACTCCATTAATACTGCCACTCATCCGACCCATCTAAATTAAATTTTTTCTGATCACTGAAGACCACCTTTTGCCATTCTGTCTTTCAAGTAACGTGTCCTGTGGCAAATTCAAGATGTTTTTTCTTTATGCCGAGGCTTCAGAGCGGGAGCCTCTTCCTGTATGATAGATGGGATTCACGTTTGAGCAACTTGGAGTGATACAGGTATGTTGTGTCACTTTGCAATTTCTCCAAGTGACACTGAGGATGTGCTAACTTCACGGATAATAGCACGATTTTCTCGATTTGACAGGTTCGATGGGTGAGCAGGTCGTATTTCGGTTGCATATTTTTCACCCAACTCGAGGAAACTGTTCACAACTCCATGACTTTACCAATTCGACGTGCAATTTCTCTGTTAGACACATCTTTCTTAGCCAAGAAGAAATTTGGCCTTTTTGGAAATCTGTGAGTACTAACCCACGCGGCATGGTGAATTTAAGTGAAATAGGTTAACTTTTGCAAAAGGTTTTAAATCAACGTGAATTGTATGTAAATCATGTTACAGCTTTTTTCAGTTGGTTTAATGTAAGTTTCAAACATTTAATGTTTGTTTCATATCATTTAATGTCTTTTTCACATCATTTAATGTTTGTTTCATAACATTTAATGTTTGTTTCAAGTCATTTAATGTGCATTCCGATACTTTAATGCATGTTTCAAATCAAATAGTGTAAGCATTCAAAATAAATAATGTGCGTTCAAAATTGATAATGTGAAATAAATCGCCCTCTAAGGTTACTGTACTGCTGGTTCGAATCCGGGTCGCAGAATTTTTCCTTCCATTTTTCAATTGAAAAATCATTGCCTATGCTTGGAGACGTATCTCCAGTTAATTATTATTATTATTATTATTCACTTGTGAGTTCATCAACTTTCTGATGGTTTGGAGTGGAGAAATTCTCGATCTGCGGGCCAGGTTCCCGTCTCCCATTGGGCTTTCAACCGTGACAACTTGGTTGTCTTTAAGACACCTTGAGACAGCTTGGTGTCCGTGGTGTCTGCGATAGCCCAATTGGTAGAGGCATCGGCCATGATAGACGAGGTTCCTGGTTCGAATCCGGGTCGCAGAATTTTTCTTTCCATTCTTCAATTGAAAAATCATTACCTATGCTTGGAGACGTATCTCCAGTTAATATTTATTATTATTTACATTAAACCAACTGAAAAAAGCTGTAAGAGATATAGTGTGAGACTAAGGGTGGTATCACGGTTTCTCCTCCTCGAGGAAGGAACAAGGTCTCTTCACGTAAGGTCCAAGGTCTCCTCGAAAAACTTCGATTTCGTTCAAGCTTCCATTTTCTTTTTCTCCTTACACGAGGAGCCCTTCAACCTCTCCTCGAGAAAACTAGTTATTGGTTTGAGAGTATTTTTAACGGAAATGACGAAACTTTGGCGGGAAAAGCGTCACGTTGCTAAGCAGCCTATGCGCGCGGGATACTTGATTCTATTTTTAAGTTAGAAATGACAACCAGATGCGAAATTTTTGTTAGCAACCCTTTTGTGAGATGCCCCTTTGTCAGATGAATGTTTTCTCCTGACTGATAACTTTTTTTCTAATGGCTGGAAAAAAAGAAAATTTTTCATCGGTCGAACATAATTGTTGGAGTATATAATAAAATATTCACTAACAGGACAGTTTATATTGTCTGTACTAATATACAGAAATATTTTAATAGATTGTGATACAGCCACGATCTCACGATTTCAATTTTTTAATTAAAATTATCTCAAAAGCATCAAACGTAGGGATTGAATAAGATTAAAAAGAAAATTGATTAAAGAAAAAGAAAAATTGTCTGAAATGTTATAACTTCGGTTTACGTGCCGAGCACAAAATGTGGCGTTTATGTACTTGACAAAAAGAACTGTACAAAACGTAAATGCTTTCAACTGGAAAATTAACAAAGTGAGCATTTTATTGCAGATGCTTTGTTTCATTAGCCGCTTCTTCCAAAAATACATTTACATGTAGTTCTGTCTTATAATAATTTTTTATTATTTCATTGTACGAACATAATATCTTGTAACCTCCCACCCATCATGCCAACCACTACCGTCTTGCCGGGGAAACCTTATACGAGCCGGCCAGCCATCGCTTCCCCAACGCCGTTGCCACTCGCTTGATAACGTTGGTTATCGTCGACTGTGGCAAGTAGGCCTATATCGCCGTTTACAATTTGGAAGCAACCTTAAAAATATAATTTATGTATTTGAAAGAGAGTAACTTTCTATTTTTTCTCAAATCTAATAGAGATTTATTTAATCTATTTATTACACAAAAACCGTTTATTTACTGTTGCGAAGAAACGCAAGGTGATGAGAACCTGAAAAACGCGGGGAGTCCCACCCCCTTTTATCCCGCGTTCCACTAATGCTGTCGCCGATTTCCCTGATAACTGATACTGATACAACAGTTTCTTTTGCCAGCCGATATTTCTATTGGAATTGTTCTTGGTCTAAACGCTCCTCCATACAATCGCATTTCTCGGAGGAGATCTAAACGATGTCGACGACGGCACCGTCTTTCGAAGCGAGAGAGGTCGTCCATTTTGAATTTACTCTCTCTGAGGAGAAATCTCGCCTTACACATCAAAATTTTGACGCAGTGAAGACAGTAAGGACAGTTTGGACCTTGAAACTGGATTTTCGAGGAACAAACCTTCCTTACCTCAACCTTAAACCCGAAGCTTGATACCACCCTAAGTCCCACAATCAACATCAATGGGGCGTGGAAAATCCATATGTGGGGTACAGTGATAGCCCGACCTAGCAGCAGTTCAAGATCAATGTGAGGTCTGATATTGTGGGGCGTATACCTGATCGGATTATTCGTTCTATAAAATAAAAATACCAGTCACGCTTCTTCTCGAAAATGTGCCCCTGAAACAAGGGCACGAATGTAGTTTAACTTTAGGTTTAAGAGTTTTTACGTGTTGATAATTATAGGCCTAACATTAATTAGCTCTTGATAACAATAGGGCTAACAAAAATTAGCTATGCATGATGGTGCACCCGTATGTTTCAGCCACCGGGGGAGGACAATTTGAACATTTACTGTCTCTTGTGAAATTGCCAATACGTTTTGGTGTTGTACGAACTACAATCTATAATAGATATTGTTTATGTCCAGAAGGATCCTTTTTAAGAGCTTTTACACTCAACCAAGCACTTCCCGTCATGTGTTTATATGAGCTTTTTTTACTCCTTTTGTTATGGGAACCAGCCCCGGCAGTTTGTGTCCCCTTTCTTTAGGCTCAGCCTGTACGGTGATGCTTTATGCTTTAAAAGGTTTGCTTTTGATTTAAATTGTGTATCTTTAATTCAGCCAAATCTCAAATAACGTGGATATTCGTTTTGCATATGCGCCTTTGCATGGAGCCCTGAGCGTTAGCTACAGTTGACGTTCGTTAAAGATGGTAATTTCCTCTGCGGTTGGAGATTTTAATTGGGTTCCTTGGAATTAAAAAAAACCGCTCAGAAGTCAGCTGTTCTGGACAGGTAGATGTGCAAATGACTTGATTAATTCAGTTGCATTTTCTAATTGCATCTTAAGGTGGAGCAGGTGTCGGGGATGTAGATTTGAAATGTGAACTTTAAGTTATTATTTATTTGCGGGAGTAATTTTATTCCGAATATTTCAATGTTATTGCTAGTCTCTTTGGGATTTTAAATAGCGCGACACTGGAGAGCTGATTGAGATTTTTTTGATGGATGGTAATTATGATCATAAGTTCATATTTTATTGAATACATTCGTAGATGCGTTTCTCTCTCTACAGCTTGGAATCGTGAAAGAATATGAATACTTTAGTTATTTTCGGCAAAAGCGAACACGTGGAGTTCTGATTTGGAGAACGAGCGAGGCAGAATATTAAATAGGCACTTTTCCCGAATTGACATTCCCTTTGGTGAATGGAGCGGATAACTTGAATCCGTAAGGACAAGGCTTAAAAGTATAGACGTGCCAATATTTTTGATTGAGCTGATTCATTCATTCCTTATCAATTTTCCATGAATGATATAATGCTTTATGTGTAGTTATCAACTGCTAATTACTATGAATAGTTAATTGCTCTTTAGGATATTACGGTGAGTAGTTGTTTACCATTAGGCCTATTGTTGTGTATACTAATTGCTGTTAGGCCTATTTTCCTCAATACCTAATTGCTATTAGGCATATATTCCTGTCAGTGTTTACTATTGTTATTCCTGTCGTTTGCTGTTATTAATAGCAAACTGTAGTTAGGCCTGTTATTATCAATTGTATAGCTAATTATGTATATTGCTGCTAGTAATTGTTTACTATTAGGCCTATTGTTAATATCATCAGTAGCCACTTGCTCTTACCTTTAGGCTTATTGTTATCAATAGGTAATTGCTGTTAGATCCGTTGTTATCCATTGTTAATTATTATTAATATTGTAGCGGTCCCTTCCCCACCCCCTTCATTCCTTGCTCTGTGTATTTTTGGCTTCCCCAAGAAAATGTTCTTACCGATGTTTGTTTAACATTTATTTTCATCTGGATTAAATTGTTCGTCTGGACTTTTAACTTTCATTGTTGTCTCCCTGGGCAACAATGCGAAAATCTTGGAAAGGTTTCAACAAAGTATCTCCGTTGGTGACGGTAAAGATACGAAAAGAGGCTTTTTTTCGGAAAAGCAGTTACGATTTTGGAAGGGCCTACGCTGGCCGCTTACAAAACGTCAGATCGACCGTATTTGTGCTTAAGTGTAAAAAGAGACAATAATTGATTTTCGCCGAACGTTCAGCTCGTAGCCGAAAAGAATTACTTCGCCCGTTGTTGAACTAATTCAGGAAATACGTTTCCTAGAAAACAGAACGTTGAATGCAGTTGTTCGGCGTTATCCTGACTGGTTTGCGTTCGAAACTCCGTTGGACCGACGATTGCTGACAACGGATTTCCGCCCAATCATTAAATATGGAAACGACTGAATTTGCCATAATAGTCACAGTGAAGGAAAATAAATTGCCGAGACCCCGTCGAGTGTGGAGCCTCAAGAACTTCACCTTGTTTAGAGAGGTCGTCTCAACCAGAGACTATCGCATCAGAACGAGTGGACCTACTCAACCACTCGCTCATATGCGACAAAGTGTTTTGCTTTGTGAGACACCGACTCCCCCTCAGTGAACGAACGTTTTCTCCAGTTTGTGTTAAGTATAACAAATGGAACTTTCGTCTTTAATGTCTTTTTCTTGGCTGTAAGAAGGAAAGATCTTCTTAACCCGAACCAGCGAATATTTTTCGATTCGAGACCTTTCGTCGACCCACCAATGCCGTCTTCTGTCTCCTAACGACATCTGGCCAGGCCAGGAGTCTCAAGGAACGTCGATCTCGCAAGCGCTACGTACTCCGTTGTTCTCTTTGGGCCGTCCACCACCGAGCGATCCCGTCTTCAGGCCTAGCGGTGGAAAAGTACGGTAATATCGTTTCCTTTATTCTTTTTGGGGCCCCTGCCATCTTTCAGTCGACGCCCGTTAAACTCCCTTGAAACGTTTCGTTTGTAAATTAACTTATTGGGAAAAGAAAAGAAATAAAAGTATACGAATGATAACAGATTTTGTAGGCGAGTGAACCTAGAAATCAAAAAAAGAAACGAAACTTTGCTTAAAGTAATGATTAAAGAAAGCAAAAAACCCCTGAACCATTATTGATATAAACATACCTGAAGTTGCCTTTACCGTGTCGGGAGCGGCTCGTAAACCTCGTTTAGTGTGGAGTCGGACACCGGATGTCAACCCTTTCGCTCGGATCGGTGGAGGGTGGGTTGGGTTTTGGACAGTTGGCGCGCGTGAGGTCCCCACTAACAACAACCCCTCCTTTACCCGGTATGAATGAAAAGGCCTTGTTCGTGTAGTCTCCCCCTCCACCGCTCGCGCACTTTTTGGTTAATTTACCAATATCCCTTCTAGCCGTCAGACGACAGTGATTTAAGAATGTTGAAAAGAGTCCCTGATAAGAGCTAGTATCACAGATGATCATACTTACCTTGCCCGTTATCCGTAATCAGGCTTGTCCTTCTGGAAAGAAAGTGAAAAAGAAAAGCTGTTGATTAAATCAAATCGCTGATTCAGTAACTGTTTACGTTAAAATAGTGTGAACTAACCGTATAATACGAAAACTTACCTGATTTGGCTAGATTTAGTGTCAACCTCGATTTTTGGCTACATTTACTCGAGTTGTTAATACCGTTTAGTACTATTGACAATTTAAAAGAAATAATTTCCCGATTAATTCTTTTTTTTTTCTTTTTTTTTTTTTGTCTTGCCCTTAGCGGGGAGCTACGTTTGTAGTTGTGTAATTTTACCAAAGTCAATAAAGGAATTATTCAGACGACCTCCCCCTCCTCCCCCCCCCTCCCCTCGGAGGGATCAACCAACATTGGTTGTTAGAGGGCCTTGCTGTTATTGTTAAGACATCATTGAGATATCGTAAAGTAGAATTTGTTCGGGTTTTGAGTAAAGCTGAGCCCTTCTTCCGGGAGTAATTTTAGCCGTAACACCCTACCCTTTGTATCGTGACTCCCACCCCCAACGGGGTCCCCTACAATATCTAATTGCTGTTAAGCGTATTGCTGTCATCATTGTTATTATTAAGTAGCGGAAGAATGGAGCTAGTTACTGTTTTCACAATGTCCGTCTGTCTGTCCGTCCGTCCCCTTCATAATTTCCGCATATCTTGACGTAGAGGTTTGAAATTCAGAATGTTGCTTACTACGGGCATGTACACCTTCACTATTTAATTTGGTTTTGATTGGCCCACTGGGGTCGGAGTTTCGGGGGCGGAAATTACAGGGGACCAAAAGGTCAACGCGTATTTATGCATATAAAGGAGTGAAATTCGGTATGCAGATTCCTCTAAGCAAGATCAACATTACTGTAAAGTTTGGGAAAAATTGTCCCAATAGGGTCGGAGTTGTGGGGGTGGCAATCACTTGGTCTTAAGAATTTTATGGCACCATATAGGATGTGATATATCATTCGATCGAAAATGATGAGAAAGGAAAGAAGATAGGGTTCTTTTATATTTTCTAAATACAAGGTTCGAGAAAATCAATTTTTGATTTAAAAAAATGGGGGCTTAAAAGTGCAGATGAAGGAATTAAAAAATAGATGATTGGTTTTGTTAGAAATTGTGGCTAACAGCAAATAAATCAAATAAGTCAACTTCGAGTCGAGTGCGGTACACTGAGGCGCGAAAAGTAGCAGCAAAGACAGTATCAACAGCTAAAGTCAAGGCCTGGGAGAAGTTCGGGGAGATATTTAAGGCAGACTATGGTTCGGCAAACAAGGTATTCTTACAGACCGTTCGCCACCTCCGTGGAAAGAAGTATCTTTCATCACAAACTATTAAGAGTTCAGATGGGAGGCTTCTGAAAACGGAGGAGAGCGTGTTGCATAGGTGGAAGGAATACTTTGTATCTCTTAATCCGGTGACAGCAACAACTGAGGCACGTGAGATGCACTTTGGAGAGGAGAATAGTCATGGTAGTATCACTGAAGCAGAAGTCAGATGGGCAGTTAAGTCCCTGAAGACTGACAAAGCGGCAGGTGATGATGAAATCCGGTCCGAGATGTTAATGGCCTTAAATTAGGACGGTATCCTGTGGCTGATTCGAGTGTGTCAGGCTGCTTGGATATCTGGACAGGTCCCTAAGCAATGGCAGACAGGAATTGTGATGCCTATCTTCAAAAAGGGAGATCAGTAAGATTGCAACAACTGTCGAGGCATCTCTTTGCTCAGCATTCCTGGGAAAGTGTATGCTAAGTGTCTGGAGAAGAGAAGTCTGGAAATAGTCGACTCCAAACTGTCGGGGGAGCAGTGTGGTTTCCGACCTGGCCGAAGCACGACGGATTACATCTTTGCTCTAAGGCAAATCTTTGAGAAATCCTGAGAGTATGCAAAAGAGGTCTACGCTTGCTTTGTGAACCTCGAAAAAGCATATGACAGAGTTCCTCGGGAGAAGCTTTGACAAGTGTTGCAAGAGTATGGAGTGGATGGGCAATTACTGGTTACTATCATGTCTTTGTATGAAAGCTCTGAGATGTGTATCCGGATAAATGGCATTAAGTCAAGACCATTCACCGTGGGTGTTGGACTCCGCCAAGGTTGCGTACTTTCGCCCCTCTTGTTCATTATCTTTATGGACTGGATAGACAGGGGTAGCCGAGGCGATAAGCGTGTTTGTTGGGTCGACTGCCTGGTGGAGAGGTTGCTCTTTGCTGACGACCTTATCCTTCTTGGGTCTTCTCGCACGAACCTTCAGCATGCACTAGACAGGTGTGCAGCCAAATGTGAAGAAGCTGGGATGAAGAACAGTGTGGCTAAAACTGAGGTTCTGGTCCTTTCAAGACAGCCTGCTCAGTGCGCTCTCAATGTTAGGGGAGCCTCATTGAGACAGGTGGAGAAATTGAAGTATCTCGGGATTGCATTCACGAGTGATGGACGGCAGGAGAAAGAATTGGATGCTCGGATCGGTGCAGCAAGCTGTGTCAGACGTGAACTGTGGCGATCCGTGGTAACGAAACGCGAGCTGGGTAACAAAGCTGGGTACTCAGTCTTCAAATCTATCTTTGTCCCCATTCTCACCTATGGTTATGAGGCTTGGGTAATGGCCGAAAGTGTGCCATCGCGGGTACAAGCGGCCGAAATGAGACTTCTGAGAGGTATGGCAGGTGTTACCCTACTAGATAGAGTGCACAGCAGCACAATAAGGGACTCTTTAGGTGCTGAGCCGCTACTTCTCCGCATTGAATGCTTTTATTTGCGCTGGTATGGCCACCTGATACGGATGCCGCAAACTGGTCTTCCTAGGCAGTTTTTTTCCAAGCCGGTGGGTAAGAGACCAAGGGGTCGTCCTAGAACCAGTTGGCTAGACTACATGGAGAATCTGGGTTCGAGTCGCTTGGGTATTACCAGGGAGGACATGCGCCTGATGGCGGAAGATCGCGATCGCTGGAGATCCTCCATAGGGCTGCTGCCCCCGCGACCCTAACGGATAAGGGGGTTTGAAAAGTAAGTAAGTAAGAAATTTTGGCACCGACTACTGAGGTCATTTTGCTCCTTTTACACAAATTTAATCTGTACGCTGTCCGGGACAAACACAAACATCCATGCTGTCACGTATATGCGCAGTGGAAGTATGAAGTGACAAGAAATGTACGGACAAGCAATATATTTTTACAAAATTTTAATAACCAAATAAACTGTACAAGAAAAGACGAATACACGTCATTAATCATAAACTTCTGTAATGGAGCCAAGACGCTAACTTAGGCCAAAAATGCTCACAATAAGACTAAATTGATTACAAGGGGATTCCACTTACCCGAGGAATACTCTGGAATTAATAAGAAAAAGACTAGCTGGCCTTTGCGAATTTAACTAGCAAACGGGAGAAGAAGAAAAAAGAATTACGCCAGCGAATAAGCTTACATTGAAAAATTAATGGGTAGTTATAATACTTAACACAAAGTTTGAACTACAACTGGAAATGGTTATTTCACGTTACAGTATTTGACGGGCCGCTGCTCTTACATAAGCCATTTATTCTTTACTGCTTGACGGCAAGCTTAAATCTTCGTGATTACCAAGGTAAGTAGCAAACATCAACCGCTATCCGCAAAACAGAGAGCGGATACGCATTGGCGTTGAACGTCTTGAACTGGCGGGCGAGGGAAGCTGCAAAGACAGTAAACACCCTCATTAGTTACACCAGCTGCCCAAGGAGACGATATAATCACTCTAAACCAAATAACAACCTAACCACCTATAAAACTAGCGTAGATTCCCATAGCAAATAAAACCCCTGTAATCAAGGAATAATTTTAGCCTGCCCGACAAATAAAATTACGCCGAGACCCCTCATCTGTTGCTAATCAGCATAAAATTAAATTAACTAACCTTAACTACAAAAAGGCAATGGGAGCAAACTTAATTATGCAAGCAAACAAACAAATTTCCAACGAAGCGGCTTAGAGCGCAGCGAGATTACTACCATGGATAAAAAAAATAACTAGCACCCCTTAATGAGGAGATAGGTATGCTAGCAAATAAATCCAAGGCAAGAAAGCTAGTTATCCTTTAAATAACGGAATATCGGCTTACCTCGAGATTGGTATAAAGGAGCCGAGACTCTCCCTCATGAAGCCTCGCACAGTCCAAGGAAAGACTCCAGTTACTAGTAAGCTGGATGAAAATGTTCTCCTCTCCTTCTGAGACAAAAAGGGTTCACAGTCCTTAATACACAATCCGTAGGCACATACGAGGGCGAGAGTCGTATCCTAGTGCCAATACTGGCGGCGTTATTCGGGAAAAAGATGCCTTCAGCTCGGCTGGAGCGTCTTCGTTTTCCGTATAAGGAATTGCCACGCTGTGGTAGCACTCGGTTGACTCCGCAAACTCAGCGCTTGGCTTAACCGAAATTGCTGGCAGCTCCGGTGGGTTTTCTCGCTTCGAAACCGTCGTCACTGAAGAGCAGCATGGAATCTCGGTGGAAATCTCAGCTGAAGAAATACTGGTGAAGAAACTGAAATAGACATAAGTTTGTGCACAGTCACATTCGCGTTGCAATGGGTTCCATTAGACTTCGTTCGCACTACGAAACTAGTTACAAATAGAACTAGTTTCTTTTCTGGTTCCAGGTGAACCAGTTCTAATTGAACACTAGTTTTATCATCCTCCTGTTCGCACTCGGAATCCTGTTTAGAAGTGGAAATCCAGTTCCAGACAACAAATAGAGCGTGCCCTGGAATGATTAATGCTTCTTCATCGTTATTTAAATATGGCGCTTTTTGTTTTCCAAATTTAGTTTCGCCATCTTTCCACTTTTCTTGATTTGTTTGAGATTGAGAACACTGTTGTTCGGTAGCCATTGTGTATTTTTAATCCGTGATCGTATCGCTATTCGTGAAGACTTATGGGAAAACTACCCAGAAGTCTTTGCATGAACAAGCACCCTGACCCTCCAGCCCCAGATCCAGTTTGAGAAACTGGGGTTGGAAACCCCAGTTCCAGAGCCGAAAGAACTAGTTCTTCTTACACCCAGTTTTGTTCGCACTTCACTGATAAAACTAGTACCTCTGATAGAACTAGTTTCTTTTGGCTAGTGCGAACGAGCCTTTAGCACTATACGAGTCCCCGACGCTGCGTGCGCTTATCAACTTCTCTGTTCACCGTTGCTATCCTCGCTGAATCTACTTTCCTCGCCAATCTCGCTATTAGGGCGCTATTTAGGTACGTAAAGGCGTGAAATACAGTATCCAAATTCCTCTAGGCAAGATCTACATTACTATGAAGCTTAGGCTCAGGTGTTTTATTGGGGTCGGATTTGCAGGGGTGGTAGTCACGTGGTCTTTAGAACTATGCCAACATATGACTTGTGATATATCATACGTTCGGAAATGATGAGAAAGGAGATACGAGCTTTTTTACATTTTCTAAATATTTCGTTCGAGAAAATTAATTTTTGATTAAAAAACTTGGGTAGAGGTAAAAAAAAAAAAGTGTAGATTAAGGGGTAAAAATAGATGACTTCAGGATCTGCTACTTGCCTTACCCTACTCGGGGGGAGGGAGAGGGGGATTAATTTTTTTAATAAATGTATTTCTCCTTCACTGCTAAAGCTCCTCCTTGGAATGTTTACAAGATTTTATTATTATTATATTATTGCTATCAGTATCTAATGGCAGTTTTGTTATCAATTTTTATCCATTGCTTTAGGCTAATATTGAGAATCGGGAGTTGCGATGAATATTGAGGGAAGCTATAACTTTGGGTTTACAAATTTTAAAAAAGTTCGCAATGCAGTCCTAATCTAGGTTATGGTTATTTTAATGCAAATGGTTTCTGTAGACATAAAACAAGCATTGACGTCGTGAGTCCTATGCGTGGTCATTGCGGGACGGTCATCGCCTTTTGAAAATTGCTTCTGGAAAATTTTCTGGTTTTTTGTTTTTTTTTGCCGTCGGAGGAAACGAAGTCTATTTGCGGCATAATAACCTTTTCATCCTCTATCTTCGTAGTCAGCTATTCTTATATTGTGCCGGTTCTGCAAATAGCAAAAATAGAGTATACTTTTCTTTTATTGTGTTTAGTTGGTTTGATTTGTTTTGTTTGTCTTTATTTTTAGCTGGTAGCAATTTTGCGTTTAGAATAGTTTTCCGTGAAACCCGGTGTTTGCATCTATAGTCGACCAACCCCAACTTTGGTCTAACTCCTATTGGTCACAGCGGGTAATTATACAAAAGTAGTTTCGTTGCTTTAGCAACGAGCTCACTGTGTAACAAAATATCGAAAAATATGAAATGAAACCATCCTGTTTGTTTTTTTTTAGAATAATGATTTCCATTTATTTCCAAAGTGGATTTATTTTAAATTTAACTTTTTCTAGAGTTTGTTGTTAATTATAATTGTTTTGTAGATTATAAGCCGATTGTAATTATTATAAAATGGTTATGGTCGTTGCTACGATTACATTTTTTCATTATACAATTTTTATTTTTTATAAATATTAATTTAGAGTCAATAATGATATTATTTGAAAAAATGGAAGGAAAAGCTATGCGACCTGGATTCGAACTAGAAACCTCGAGTGTCATATGCTCGACGCCTCTACCAATTGGGCTATCGCAGACACCCTGTGCAGCCATGCTGCCACGAAGTGTCTTAATGACAACCAATTTGTCAAGGTGGAAAGCCCAATGGGAGGCGAGCAACCCAGCTCACAGAACGAGAATTACTCCTATCCAACCATCATAAAGTTTGATGAACGCACATAATAAATCATTAATATAAATTGTGTAATTGCGATAGCCCACTTGGTAGAGGCGTCGAGCATATGACACTCGGGGTTCCTGGTTCTAATCCAGGTCGCAGCATTTTCCCTTCCATTTTTCAAATAATATCATTACTCGATGTTTGGAGAATCAGCTCCAGTTTATATTCATGATATAGTAGAATCAATAACAAATATTTTTCATATTTCTTTCAGTTGATTTTTAGAAAACAATGTTTTTATCATAATTAGATTTGTTAATTCTAATGAATAATAAATAGATAATTATTTAAAATATACTGTTATCATAAAACAAACAGCTAAACAATCTCGGGCTCGAACTGCTTTCAGACATAGCATTCGCCATCTTGGCAAGTCCTGTTAAAATCGTAAGACACCCCAAAGTGCCAGTAGTATGCATTTAAGTCTCGCTCGTTTTGTTTTTCTCATGTAATCTTTTTAAGCCGTCTTTAAGCCCCCAAAAAATTCAACTATCAAATTACGTCAGCTCTACTTCACGCTGCGCATTCATTCCTTTATTTGGAATGCGTTAATTGGCTTCAACCAATAGGAGTTAGACCAAAGTTAGGGTTGATCAGACTATACATGTAGCAAATTGCTGAAAACAAAAAATTATTTGATATTTTTACTATTTAAATTTTCGAATAAAAATATGAATGGCCAATGAATTAGAAACATTTTGTGGTATAGGTAAATATGTTATAAACCACATTCATAATGCAAAATAATTTGAAGTCGTGTGGTTCAAGCGACCAGTTATTTAAGAAGGAGGGGTGAGAATCTAATCGTTTAGCGCTGGGAAGAAGGAGCTAACCGACTTTGAAATGGGACTACTCATTGTTGGTGCTCGTCTAGCTGAAACTAGGGTTGAAACAACTAAACAGCTGAGTGGATTGTCGAAAGGTGTGATATCCAGAAGAGTAATCAATCTCTGGAATACAATATTTGTATTCCTAAAGGGCCAACTGTTCTCAATTTAACCATGACCCATGTGTGGCAGAACTTTGCTCCCGGTGTAGATTTTTTCCTGGATATCAAACTGAGCATTTGTCCGACAATTCGTCATCTATTGTGCTACGCCAGGAGGAAAACAACTCTTTGATGGGTGTGTTTATAAAACCAAACACAGTTCGGATACATTTGGTTAAGTTAGATTAGTTAATTTTATGTATGTTCATAGAAACTTTATTCCAGCCATGCTTTGTTTCTTCATGGTGTAGGTCAAATATCTACCATCAGTTAGCGCTCAAATATCGCGGAAATGGCCTATTGAAGGAGATTCAAATCGGCAGTCGCATGCTTACACGAAAATTTTTCATTTCTGCACAGATCAGGAAAATTGGTCTAGAGTGGTGTCATGAATGTCGTGATTTGACACATGAAGAGTGGAAGAAGGTTGTGTGATTTGACACATTTAGTTTTGTACCTACGGTAGTCAAGGGTTGGGCGGGATGGATCCGGCATGCATTATCAGTAGAAGTCAAGGTTCTTGTTGCCGGTCAATATGTGAAGCTTGGTATGGGACTGGTCTTTTGATATTCGTATGAACATTGTTGCCGACCAAGTCTATTTTTTTCCCGCATTGATTCAGCTGTGGGTTTACCAAGAAAAACTGAAGGGGAATTGCGTCATTTACCTTGCTTCGGGGATATGTTGCAACGAATCTGCTAAGAGAACAAATGAAATGTTTGGTTAACTTATATTTGACCTATTGACTTACAAGTCCTTCAACATCTTTTTGACTATACGCTAAACCGCGTTTTAGTGTAATTCGAGCCAAAGAGGGTCCAATAAAATATTTTTATGGTATTTGTAAACTTGAACATATTTTTATGTTACCTGGATTTGAAACGGAATTTTTCTTTTGATTTTTCTTCTTTAACTTTAACGAGTTTGAATATATTTAATTCAAATTTATTTTTCAAAAATAAAAGATATTTCAAATGAAATTTGAAGAGGAGTTTTCAAAACAAACAGCCCGTTTTCGAAAACCCTCTAAAAATATTTACGAGCGTATTATTTATTTTTTCTCAAACATTTGACGTAAATATTTGATTTTTGAGAAATATTTTTAAAAAATTTTTCTCTTTAAATTTTCATTTCTATGCTTTGTGGTTGGTCAGTTTTGTTGGATTTCACCACGTTTGGAACAGCAAATCGATATCTTATGGGATTTTTTCCCTCCCGAAAAACGGGATTATTAGCCCGACGATGGTTGGCAATCGTAATCGACACTGAATTCCCATTAAGTGCAAGTGGAGCCCAAGCTTCACACTCTTTTTGAACTCGCTTCGCTTTCAGAAGCAAATTCTCTTGAAGCAAAGGTCAGAGTTGAGCTTCAGTTTTATCGCTCTGTTTATTTGCTGCCAATGGGTTTTGCTATTGCCTTGAAATTCTTTAATGTTCAGTTTCTCTATTGTCGACTTAATTATAAGAAGGCGTCTCTTCATTCTGTAGTCATTAAGTAATTATAACTGGAATTTTTAATTTTTTTTAATTGGGAACGAGCTCTTTCTTTTTGATGACTTGCTTCGTTTTTGTATTTGTGAATTTAAAAATGCATCGCGTTAATTAAGTAAAACTGAGACGATGTTCGTCTTTCTTGTTCTTGTCAGTAATAAGATTTTAAATTTATCCTGACGGTTTTTCAAAGTTTCGTAGTGAACATAATCATTATTCTATTTAATGAAAAAGATAGAAGCTTTACAGTACATTTTTTTATTGAAGAAATGACTAACAACCGGTTTCGCCTTTTATGCCCGGCTTCTTCAGGCTTTGATGATGATGATGATGATAACACAGGCCCACAGAAAGAACTTTTTAAATTCATCTTTAACGGTAAGAGTTGATTCTTATGGTTTTGCAGATGCTGAATTCGTGTCTGACCTTCGTGTCTGAATTCTTATTTTTTTTTTTTCTATCACCCCGCAGATTTCTTGTTTTCAATGAAATACTTCTAAAATATTCAGAGTTTGTGGCCTGATATATTTCCTTGTGGCCTAAAAATACGGATACTTTAACATCGCAGTCTGTATGTGCATAACTTGGAAGCATGACGTGACAGAAAAAAACCTAAAAGCAGATTCGATTCAGCACACTAAAAACCACAAGAATGAGGCAAATTCATTCACGATGATTTTTCATCATTGACCTGTGAAATAGAAGCTGCCTTTTGAAATTTGAAATCGGTTATTGCTTACAATAAAGATGTATTTACAATGAGTTTTGATATACAACAATGGTTGGTTAGGAAACAATTGATTGTACAGAAACTAACCACAAACTATATTGGATAAATATAGTGAAACTGCACCTATCCTCTCCCTAACTGCATTGGTCGAAGCCTAATCACAACGCTACATGGTGCTGCAAACGCTATGAGCAATTAGTTCCTTTATTTTCTTTATAGAGAAATTCAGTTCTTAAATTTTTAATGGCCCCTCAATGCATATTTAATAAAACATAATAATGAGCTAGTTAAACTTTATTTCTATCAAAACAAATATTCACCTTTTAAACTGCTGAAATGCAATTGAATCAGGCTCGCCACAACAAAAAAATGGCTGACGATGTTATTGGTGCATCATGAGAGATAGAAGGGAAATTTTAAGGAGTTCTTTCAACTGTCCAAAATTATTATTTTTAATTCTGGTCTTCATAAAACGTTGAAAGTTTATTTTTGCAGGCGTTTTTTAGCAGTCTAAGTTTTGAATTATCCGGGAAACCAAGTAATAATATGCACGGTGAGAAGGCCGACCAATTAAGGAGTTAAGGAGAAGATAGGTGGCGTTTAACTATAGCATGATGGAAAGGAAGAGAACTCTTGTCCACGATAAAAAGTGTTTTGATGCGCATATACGCGTTTCAGTCACCCTGTGACCATCATTACACACTGAAAGATGGTCATAGGGTGACTGAAATACGTATATGTGCATTAAAACACGTTTTAGTGTAGACAAGAGTTTCTTACTTTCCATCATAAATGATTGTTCAACATTTATTTGGGATAAAATACAAAAATGGGCAATTTTTTTCCATTATAAAAGATCAGAAAAGGACGCTAAAAAACTTTGTCTGAGTGTTTAGTAATAAATTTTTGTGTGGAGAAGAAGGCTTTGTAGATTAAAATACTTTCTAGAATTTTGATTATGAAGGGATCATTAGAGTTGTGTAGTATGGTCATTCTTTCTTCGATGGGTTTGATAGGATGTCCTGTTTCGAGAAGATAGTTTGCATATGTGGGTTTATTGTTTTTCTTTTTGAATGATGTGCACTGTGCTCTTGGTGTCGTTCTGAAAAATTTCGTATTGAGAGTCCGATTTTTAATTTATTACATATGGTGCAATCTAGGCGATATACTCCGGAGTTTTCGAAGTTTGATATATTAGGGGATGGAGTTGTGGGTTGAGGATGGATTGGAATGTGCATGTATACAAGGCAAAATTTGCGGCCCCTATAACGCCATCCTGATATAAAAAATACCAACCAAATCAAAGCAACACTAATGATAAAAAAGCAGGATGATCTGGCCGTTTTGATCTCTGGCCTCAGTTAGAAAATTTAATTTGGTTTACATATTTTCAATCATTTGTGGGGTTCAATCCTTCTTATCGATAGCTTGCAATCATAATATTCTTCGATTCTTTTTTGAGAAGATTATAAAAAGCCACTCCAATGCATAATTTTTTTTTCTAGTTGCACATCCAACTGCACAGCAGTTTGAAAGAATCTATATATATAAAAATGAATGTTTGTTTGTTTGTTGCGTATGCGTTCCTATTCCATTCATCCCATTGCGATGAAACTTTGCACAAGCAAGAGGAAGGTCACTGTTTATCTAAGATTTCGAAAAAATAATTATTTTCGAAAATAAAAATGAATGTTTTTTCTTGAATGAATTTTTCATTTTGGTCAATAGATGGCGCCATCTTTTTAAAAACTTCTAGCGGACCTCTTGCTCGAGCTCTTTTTTGATTAAATTTTGCAACGTCTCACTAACGAGCATTTTGCTTTCAAAATCGGACAGAAATATTTTGAGTAATTTTCAAATTGGAAATAAATGAAAATGCATGGAAAAGCTTATTAAAAGTATATTTTAGTGAAAATAAGTACATATTTAAAAAAAATATACATTTATTCTTCTTCATTTTCATCCATTAATGAATCTTCGTTATTTGGTTCGGGCTTGAAAAGGTCTATTGTTTCTTTTAAAAACGGCTGGCTTTTGCTGGGTTTCTTTTTTCTTCCACAGCTGATCAATGGATCTGATGTGAGAAGAAGCCTATTTAAGACGTCTTCGTTACATCGTAACCGCGAAAACTTCCTTCAAAACCGCAAAAAAAAATCCTGTTTCTGATCAAAATTTTCCCGACCTTAAAGGGTTAAAGTCCTTTAATTCAAAGTCGTGGAAAGATGTGGGAAATGTTTTTACTGTTATAGCAAGGTAATATCCTATAGAATACTATAAAAAAAAATTTTACTCGATCTTCCTCGACACTATAACATAAACACCTTTTAAATTCCGTGAGGTTTCCGTGAGGTCGATTCTCTTTTAAATTAAGTACATACCTTGTTCCAAAGGATCCATAAATCAAACTTGTCACTTTAACTCCAAAAAAATATACTTTAACTACAAAACAAAAATAGAGCGTATCGAGAATGTAGGCGTGCGTTCTGAACGATGCATCGCGATGTCTAGATTCCGACTACCTGTGCAGCGGGGGGGTGCGGAAAGGGTCTACTTCAAACCCTTTCCCGGATAGTACGTTAACTCAGGTACAAAATAACTATGGTCTTGGTGTCATTAGCTACATTTGGATTTTTTTACTTTTGTCCAATTTTGAAAGCAAAATGCTCGTTAGTGCGTCTGAATGGGAATATTCCGACAAATTGAACACATGAAAAAACTTAGAATTCATATTGAAAATTCAAAAAGACTTCTTTTAAAATGCTTCCAATGGATGGCTCATGTTGAAAAAGCTGCCTTTACAACGTAATATCACCATATTGCATGAAACTCTTTATAGAGAAAAAAATTACAGGTTACTTAGATAAATATTTAAAAAAAAACCTTTTTTCATTTTTTTTAATACAAATTAATTTTTTATTTTAATTTAAATACTGCCTTTGCAAAGTGTTATCACCATATTGCGTATTATTTTCATGTATGGTTTCAATTTCACTTTCAGTTACGTTTTTTTCATTTATGCTTCGTTTATGGTATTGATTGTGAAATTCCAAATGCCAGTCGACATTAGATAGACTAGAATTCCACCCGTCACATGACGGGTGTCAACCGTACAAGTTGAAGGGTAAAGAAATGAAAGTGGAGCATCAGTGGTTTTCAAAACTTATTCTGCAACAATATAGGCTACTGTTCATCTGCATATAAAAATAATCAACACTAAACATTTTTCAGTTTATGTATTTAATTCACAACAATGACTGAGTATTATCTTACACAACAATCCCTGACTTTTGACGGATTATAGTACCTTTGTTTGTTGGCCTCATATCACACGCCTTTTCTTTGCTTTTTCGAAGTGAATAGTTGCCATCATTTCTTTCGCTGTCAAATCAGTTATGTCACCCAAACGACAAGCGATTGGTCGATCTACACTTCAGGCCCGAAAGAGAGAGGCATCACGAGCTTCAGAAACAGACGAGCAACGAGAAGCAAGACTGGAAACCGTACGAGTAAGCACTGCTCGAACCAGACAAACACTACACGCTAATTTAAATCTCGGTGCATTCCATTACGATCCTAAAAATGATTACGGTCTTCATCCATGTGTGGTTATTGGAAAAATGGATAAATTATGCCAATGAAGTGCGAATATACTACACGTGGAATGCATCAGCGTAAAAGTTTCAACGTCGCAAACAAGGTAAAATAGTTGAAGGACATCCCAATTTATATTCGACCGACGCATTAGGCCGTCTGTACACTGTTCATCCAAACAATGCGGAATACTTTTATTTGCGATTACTGTTAATCAACGTACGTGGACCGACATCCTTCCAAGAACTGAGAACAGTAAACGGTCAAGTATGTTCCACTTATCGTGAAGCTTGCCAAAAAGTAAACTTCTTGAAAACGATGCGCATGGGGACACTTCTCTCGCTGATGCATCGAATACTGCTCAACCACAGCAAAAACGCACGTTGTTTGCAATCATATTGACAACGTGCTTCCCATCCAATCCAAAAAATCTTTGGGAAAAATACAAAGACTACATGAGTGAAGACATCCTTCATCGTTTGCGTGCAACGATTCAAAATCCGGACATTCAATTTACACTAAACGTGTATAATGAGACACTGGTTTCGATTGAGGACATATGTGTGGCAATCGCTAACAAAGCACTGGTGTAATTGGGAATGGCTGCACCGAATCGATATGCGAACGACCTTTTCGATCGTGATTTGCAACGAGAAAAACATTTTGATGTCGACGAATTGGGTACATTTGTTCAAACAAATCTTCCGAAATTGGTTCCTGAACAACGCATAGCGTATGACAGATTTATGCATGCAATAACAAGCTAAAGCGGAGGATTGTATTTCCTAGATGCACCCGGAGGCACAGCAAAACTTTTCTCATTTCACTTATTTTGGCAACCATACGATCACGAAAAAATATTGCACTGGAATCTCATCATCTGGTATTGCAGCAACTCTATTGGATGGTGGCCGAACAGCACATTCAGCGCTGAAATTGCCGTTTGAATATGCAAATCACTGAGATGCCCACATGCAATATCAAAAAAAATCCTGGAATGGGTAAAAGCACTCCATTCATGTCAACTCATTTATATGAGACGAATGCACTATGGCGCACAAAAAAGCATTGGAAGCGCTTCATCGTACACTAAAAGATTTGAGAGGAAATGAATAGCTCTTCGGTGGCGCACTCATTTTATTGTCTGGTGACTTTCGACAAACTCTACCAGTTATACCACGTTCAACACCCGCTGATGAACTTAATGCATGCCTCCAATCATCAGTTTTATGGCGACACGTACAGAAATTGACTTTGAAGACCAATGTGCGTGTACAACTACAACATGATGTATCCGCTGAACGTTTCGCAAAACAATTGTTGGATATTGGGAAATGGAAAAATGGTAATCGATGAATCCACACAATGTATCACATTGCCAACCAACTTCTGTAAAATCACAACAACCACAGACGAATTGATTCACAATGTTTTTCCAAATATCGCACAGAATTATAAAAATCATCAGTGGCTCAGTGCACGTGCTATATTAGCAGCCAAAAACAACGATGTCAATGTCATCAACTTCAGCATTCAAAACGAAATTCCAGGCGAAGTGACAACGTACAAGTCCATCGATACTATAATGAATCAATGCGAAGTTGTCAATTATCCAACTGAATTCTTGAATTCACTTTACTTGCCAGGCATGCCACCGCACGTTTTAACATTGAAAATTGGCGTGCCTATCATTCTTCTCCGAAGCATCAATCCACCACGACTTTGCAACGGTACCAGGCTTTCAGTGAAAAAGCTAATGAACAATATCATCGAAGCTACAATTTTAAATGGAAAATTTAAAGGAGAAGATATCCAGTTGCCACGTATCCCAATGATAAAAACACATATGCCATTTGAATTCAAACGTGTGCAGTTTCCGGTGCGACTCGCATTTGCAATGACTATAAACAAACAAAGGGACAATCGCTGCAAGTGTGTGGACTAAATTTGAAAAATTCAAGCTTTTCTCATGGACAGCTATATGTGGCCTGCTCACGCGTCGGAAAGCCTTATGATTTATTCGTGTACGCACCAGACGGAAAAACCAAAAATATTGTGTATCCAAAAGCACTTCAATAAACAGAATGAAAACACTGTTTTTCTTTGAGTGAACTCGTACTAAATTATATGCTAGCTGGTATACCCGGCGTTGCTCGGGCTCTTTTTAGATGAAATTTTGCAATATTTGATTGTGAATATATAGAAAAAATGAACACCTGAAAACATCTTAGAATTAATTTACTTAAAATTCATATTCAAGAATGGAAAAGACTTCTTTAAAAATGCTCCCAATGGATGGCCTCTCGACTTTACTCATATTGGAATGTTGTGAGTTTGACGCAGTGCCGGAGAAAAAAGGTGACGAAAAATGTAAGTAGTTTCGAAAGTAGAGGGAAATACGGGTTAGTCAAAATGAATATACGGTTAGTTGATGCTGGCGAAAGCAGTTATGATACGGGCTTTCAAATCAGTCATGGTCGTGTGACCTGGAGGCCATGTATTGGCGAATATAACATTATAAACGTGATTACATTACCTCTGCATTTATATATGTTTTGAATGAATACATTGATTACATTTTGCGTAGTACACTATGAAATTGGGGCATTCATTTTGATTTGCCCTGTACAGTAGAATGAAATGTCTGATCTGACATTTCTTCACCGCTGGCTGTGGCCTTAGTACGCAAGCGTTTTTCATGTGTTGTTTTTTTTCCTGTATATTCACATTCAGGTATTGCAAAATTTCATCAAAAAAGAGCCCGAGCAACGCCGGGTATATCAGCTAGTTATAAATAAATTAAAACAAAAAAATTTACACAAAAGTTCTTATTTTTTTTGTCGAGCAATTAAAGCGAGTCAGCCAAAACCATATAAAAACAACAATCACGACGATCCTGTTACCTACCAAGGTGCGCGCATAAGAATATATGACGTCATGTTAACGTTTGTTTGTAAACATTGTGAGAGGTCTATTATTATCATCATCAAAGTCTAAAGAAGCCGGGTATAAAAGGTAAAAGCGGTTTTTTAGTCATTTCTCCCATAAAACATGTATTGTAAAGCTTGTGTGTTTTTCATTAATCGACACGATACAAGAACTTTTCACAACGATACTGATTATTTGATTTACACTGATACCAGCCTATATGCCCCCACAGATGAAGAGAAACAGATGGGAAACTCTACCATGTGAATGGAAATCACAACGTCATTTTTCAATACTACTTTCGTGGCACTAGTGAGGACACAATTTTGAAAATAATAAATAAAATAATAAAGCAGTTTATATATTAATACTCATATAATGTTAAAACATGTAAATTTGTATTCAAAAATAAAAAATGTTTTATATAAACGAAATATATTGTCGTTTTGAGTTGTCACATGATCACTTATGTGAAGCGCTTATGTTTATATTAGCTCGCCATTGCACATGGTAATCAAAGACCGTCGATAAGAAATCGTTGGCATGTAATAATAATTTCTTTCATCTGTGATAATCCACTGTGCATCGTAGAACCGGTTTTCCAAGTTTTAATTATTAAAATAATTCCGATGAAAAGAACGTTAAGCAAGGTATTTATCTGACGTCGTATATGACTTGTCTCTCCCGCAACCCATTTACGGGAGAATGACGTAATTATGACGAAACCCACAGTAGCGCCGCAAAGTCAGGAGTGTTTTTAAGGAAAATTTCATTGGTTGGCTTTTGTCACGTGATCTCAGAAAAGTTTCCCTTGCCGCTATAGGGAGTTCCCCTCTGTTTCTTATTCCTCTGTGTATGCCCCCATGTCATCCGATGGCTTGATTTATACTTCCATGTTAGGCTTAAAGAGGATTAGTGATCCGTGTTACCCCATGCTGATTTATTGGTTAACTTTAATTTTTATTTATTGGTTATTTTTTTGTTATTTTTCTTCTTTTTATTTATCATTTTAATGCTCTTTACCCGTATAAAAAAAAGACAGGCGAAAAGCCAATCGAAATTGCATAAGAAACTGAAATTGTAAGATAAAAATAATTCTGAGGTTCCTAAGTCGAACTTTTGCCATATTTTGGTGAGGCGTATGTAACCCCGCCTACAGAAGAGTGGATCTAATTTGTATTTGCCTAGATTGGGCACATGAGGCATGCAGTTCTTATAAAGGGATAGGATATACACTTGTGATACGTGTTCATGAAAACGTTTTTATTAGGTTTGATTTTCATTAACTCGTGTATTGTATATACAGGGTGTTTACTTTTAATAGAATATCTTCAAATCTATTATAATTGTCAAAATCTGATGCTCACATCAAATCGTATCGCAATTTTTAACCAGTGTGGTTACAACAAAAGTAGCAGTGGAAAGCTTGTAGAACACGCCATGCTTACCCCTAAAGCACCATTTTTACACTTATTTATTTCACAAAAAAATTAGAAGAAAAAAAAATTTTTTAAGACACTTTATTGAAGCATTTTACTACATAAGATTTTTTTCTTACCCTTATCTCAAAGTACAGTTCCTTTCTTATCTTAATATTAATGCACACGCATTTTAGACGGAAACAGTTGGTTAAAAATGCCTGCCTATAGTCATGCAGAAATGCTGGAAATGATTTTAACAGAAAGTATCGCGAATGTTGCACTAGATTTCGTAAATCCTCTGTTACACATTACACAATTTCAAGAATAATAAATAGATGACGAAGAATAAGTTGTGTACATCAACGTCATCCCAGAAGAAAATGACAGAAAACCATTAATGACATTGATGTGATCGCCTCTTTTGAAGCAAATCCTCATTCAAGTATTTTAAATGCTTCTTCGGAATGTAGGTTATCATCCATATCACCTAACAGCAGGACCAACAGTTGATGATGGGCTTTTTGTAACTTTTTGCTTGCTACGCTAGACGTCAACAGTCATTTTAATAAGCGCATTCTCTGGAGAGATGAGTCTCGTTCACTCAAGATGGTATTATAAATTTTTCATAACATCAAAAAACCTCTGGTGCGGGATGTATAATTCGGCAAGAATTGGTCCAACTTTTTACGAGGGTACATTGACTGGTCCACGATATGCTAATCTTATTATTCAAAATAATACGGGCTGAACTTCGTCAAGTTGGGTTCCAGCAGGACTGTGTATCACTCCACAAAACTATTGAAGTGTCACAGCTCTTCAGAAGTGCTTTTGGAACAGATTGGATAGTATTGACCTTGGTCCTATTCGGTGGCCCCCAAGATCAGTTTCACTCCCATGGATATCTTTTTTTACAACGCTTATATAACTTTCGCCATTTGGGTCATGTTTGATGGATGAAATCTTGTGATCAATATTTCAACCCCTTCCATTAGTCCGATCTTGCTGAAATTTTATTCACAAACGTAAAGTCGGTGAGAATGCATGCATCTAAAAAACTTTTTTCAAAAAATCCAAATGGTATTGGGGGGGGGGGTTTATGTGTAATGGAATTGGCTTATGTTTGTTTGTTTGCTCAAGAGATGGTGCTATGTGTACCTAATTTTGACATAAGCGTTGTTTTTGAAAAAAAAAATTTTCTTCACTTGTTACGGTTATATGAAAGATTATATGAAAGATGCTGTGTACCAAAGTCCTCCCAGAGTTGAAAACCCTATTCAGTACGCATGTACAAATATTTCTCGAACAACAGTGATTAATGTGTATGAAAACTAGGTGTTAAGATTTCCATTATGTAATGCTTCAAACGGTAACAAAGTTGAACATTTTTTTTTTATGATTTTCTTTTGAGAAAAAGAAATAAGTTATGCTAATATGGTGATTTACGGGTAAACTTGGTGTGTTCTACAAGTATTCTATTTCCACTTTTGTTGTAATCTATTAGCATCCTAATTTTAAGGGAGCACAATTAGGCTTGTAGATAATTGGGAGGATCACTTCAAAGTAAATACCCTATCTATAGGAAAAGTCCATGTTAAATATTTTATTATGTTAATAACAAGTGCATCGTGTGCGCTAAAGTAAGTCAGGCTGTTGTTTCATTTATCTTATTTATTCTATCAGCGTAAGCCGTTTCTCATCTTCGTGTTCTTTGCTCACCTCTCTTCGAGTTGTTTGACTTTTCTTGTTATTTGCTTTCTTGTACATTCACCTGTCCTAATCCAGTCAACTGTCTCTTTCAGGAACGTGAAATTCTGTTAACATGAATAAAGCTGTTATTTTTAGATAGGCGCAAGTTTGCTTTTTATTTTTTTATTGTTATCGCTATACACGTTTTTCTTTCTCTTTTTTGTGTACGAAGTGAATTTGTATTGATTGGGTTGTTTTCATTCTGCCGCACGTTCTGTCGCGCTTTTTTTATTCTCGGTTTCAGCTTTGGTAAAAAGTGCTTGAGCAAATTCAATTATATTGTTAGAAAACGAGTGGAAATTCGTAATGAATAAATTCGCTTTTCTCTAAATTAGCTGTTCGGAGCGAAGCCACGGAAACGTTTTTTTATTTTAAAAAAGTATTATTAGAAAAGTGCGTATGTGATCGGTTTGTCCAGATGTCCGTCTGTCGTCCCTCCGTCTGTAAACACAATTCCAACAATGCACTGCGCTGCAATGGAGAGAGTGGGCGTAGTGAATAGTTGGAAGAGACGAATCGTACTTGCATTGGCGAAAATACTTGCTGTGGACTTCGTTTCGGCTCTGCGTAGTGCTCTATACGTTGTTGGGATGGTGCGTGCGTAGTTTGCAGGTGAAAGCGGAGATTGGTGGCGATTGGGGAGCGAGTTAACTTTTACCCGTTCTGTTTTCACCAATCCATATATATGGGACAGAGCTCGTTCGAAAGTGTATATTCAGAATAGGTGCGATATCAAGCGCTCTAACGGTACTATTAATTACCCGCTTCAAAATTTTTTAATGCTAGAATATGTCATGTAATATATCAAACAGTTCGTATGGTTGTGTCATGAATGAATGTAATGACTAAGTAATATGATACTCGGAATTGGTTGAGTAGTAAGTATGAAATGGTACGATGATAACTTTTAATTCTAAGATATTTATTTATTTATTTATTTATTTATTGAAAAAAAAGGACATAATAAAATGTATCCTAGTCGGGGCCTGTATGGCTGAAGGCCGACATGTTAGGTCCCCGAGAGGGATTATATAGAAAAATCGTATTAATTATACATGGAATTGTATTTTTTTTTTTTTTTACATTTAAAGAGAATCCGCACTAATTTGAAATTACAAATGAGTGTCTACCACTATTTATGAGTATAAAATTCACAAATAGCATTTTGCATGTAATATGTCAAACATTTTGTAACGACGTCCATAGCCATTGTTATCCATAGCTAATTGCTATCAAAAGCAAATTGCTGTTAAGTCTAAGATATTATAAATATCTGAATTTTATTAAACATATTGTTGTCAAAGCTAATTGATAGTAGTTAATCGCTTGCTTCAGCAGATTATTACTAAGAAACGCTTTAGCAATAGAATATGAACATACGAGGGGAAATCAAGAAGCAATTGAGTAAATATTTCACAGCAAAGCCGTCATATCATTATATACATAACCACTCACAACATAACCACTCACATTTAAATATTTGTCCCAACATGAGACAAACTTTTCGATGCCCATAGCAGCTGGGAGCGAAGCCATGGGCATTCTATTTCTATTTTTTGGCCACAAAATCAGCAAGAACACCCTGGCTCTCCTAGAAAACAGTAACCATGACCTTTCCGGTGGAAGATGTTGTCTTGATTTTTTTTGCAGATGGAGACTCGGTATTTTTCCACACCGTACTCTGTCGCTTCGTTTCGGGGGTGTAATGACAATATGCTTAAGGAATGAGTGTACCTCTTTGTGGTACCGAAGCAAATGCTCCAAACGATTCTCCATGTGCACTAGTGAGCTGCCTAGGGACCCAACTTTCCGAAACTTAAGGTCTTCGTGGATGATATGGGCTGCAGTTCCGTATGAAATGTCCACATCCAGTGCCACTGCTTGGATCGTTACCCGCCGGTCTCGCTGAATCACTGCATTCACGGCATCAATTTTCTCCTTTATACGGGATGTGCACGGCGTGGTTCTTCGAGGACACTTTCGCGCTTCACTGTGAACTGGCAACAGAAGTGTGTATTTTGTCACCGTCATGCATGTGTCACCGTAAGTTGCACACAACTCCCAATGGATTTTATAAGGTGTCTTTCCCTTTGACACAGAAACCTGACCACACTCCAAATCTCTAGTCTGAACGTCTCCAGCTTACCTGCCATTTTGGTACAGCTGCAGAAAGCGTAGACGCCTGCAATCTCTCGGGGTGTTGAAGAATTACATGCTCTTAAAAATGTTTATAATGATGGTTTTGCTGTAAAAAGTTTACTCGTTTGCTTTTTGATTTTTCCTCGTATAATAGACGCCTACACAGAGCGGTTCAGCAATGGGGTCTTTGCATGAATTTTAAAAGAAAGAAACGGTTTCATTAATCACGTCTTATAATGTAAAAATTTTGTGAATTTTTTTTCATACATAAAAATATATTTTCTAGCTCAGATTTATCATTTGTAGTGATGTCATAACTTGTAAACCAAAGCCAACTAGAAAGACAGGCCAGGGCACTAAAAAGTCACATGACCAAAGTAGATCGAGCAACATCCAATCTTCATTGTTTCCAACAAACGAAAAAACACTGATTGTTGAAATCCAAGATGGAAACAATGAACATTGGATTGTTGCTAGATCTACTTTGGTCATGCGACTTTTTAGTGCCCTGGCCTGTCTTTTTCGTCGGCTATGTTGTAAACCGAGGCCAACGAGAGAGACAGGCCCTGAAACTCAGAAGTCAGCTGACCATCTTGGTCCTAGCAACAGTGTATCCTTTAATGTTCCCATCTTGGATTTTAATAATCAGTATTTTTTCGTTTGTTGGACACAAGGAAGGTTACATTGTTGCTCGGACTAAGATGGTCAGGTGACTTTCGAGTTTCAGGGCCTGTCTTTCTAGTTGGCTTTGTTGTAAACGAGGCTAACGAGGAAGGCTGGGTATTGTTTCCAACAAACGAAAAACACTGATTATTAAAATACAAAACGAAGACAATGAAAGTTAGATTGTTGCTTAGACCCCGATGATGTGATTTTTCAATGCTGCCAGGCAATGACGTATATTAAAGATAGACTCCGAATTCTATTGTTAACAGCGGCAAAAAGTGAAGCAAATTGAGCCATGACAGTTCTGGGCAGGAGTGAGCCGTGGAGTAATTAGCTGTCTGGCCGCTTTGTTTTTGAAGATTTTGGGCCCGAGGAATAATTAATTCAAAACCATTCCCCAAAGTTGTTCTGCGTACAACTGTACAGACAGATACGAAAAATAATCAGGAATCATTTTCCACAAGCATAAATCAAAAATACGTAACTAAAATGAAAATATATAACCGAAAGACGAACGAAACGAAATTGAAATTGAAACCATGATCGAGAAATGTTTATAAAATATAATAAAATACTTCAAATACAAAGTAAAAGAAAAGACAAACTTATCATTCGTGATCGGCATGTGAAAGAATTATTAAGCTATGTGTTTTGCATCATCTTCAATCACTTTCGTCCATGACAGTTCTGGTCATGGAGCTTCCCAATTTGCTTCAAATTACAACAATTGCTTCGGAGTCTATCTTTAATATACGTCATTGCTGCCAGGCTTGTCTTTCCAACGTTCACTTATTCGTTCGGAGTCATGCTCCGAGTCAATGTGATCACGTGATCAGAGTACTAGCGTCATGGCTCAGAGTCAACACAACGACGTAACAATCGAAGACTTTGATCGTTATAATCATTTGCGTGCAGTATTGCCAATTTAGCCTTTTTTTCATGCGCTTGTCTTTTGTTGGACATTTTTAATAAAAATTAAACAATGCACTTCAACCGTCTACCATTCATTTAAAAGTCTTCAATTCTCTTCAAAAACTCTCATCATTATTCATTGGTGAACTTGTTATTATTTATTCTTATTTGTTATTTTATCTTCTCCATTTATAAATGAGTATAGAATCATTCAATAATAAATAAACATATTATACTACTTCGTAAATTAATGTATAATGCACAAAATATTGAAATGAGCTTTTAAATTGGACACATCCCTGCTAAATTAGCAACACTACTTGTGAACGATTCAAGATATTTTTTCCCTTCTTCGCAACCTCCGGAGGCATCAGAAAAGCATGAGCAGTGCCCATGGCACTTTAGTTTATGGGGAACCTTTAATATTAAGTTATTTTTTATTAATAGGAATAAACAATAACATATTTTTTATTTTTTAATATTTTTTATAAAAACAAAGTTCTGGTCATAATTGTAATTTTAATTTATTATCATAGAGACTAGAGTGGCCTCATGCGTAAAAATGAACTGAGATTGAGTATATAAAAATTAATAATTATGCTGAAAAAATTGTCTTGAATCAAATTTTCGATCAATTTAAGCTAAATTTTCGTTTGTATCGTGCCAAGCCTACAACAATGGAAGGCTAACCAATTATGGTAAGCTATGATCGTGCACTTTGGAAAGATAGAGGCTGCCATGTTGATAGTTAAACAACGTATGCGCCAGCTTGAAAAAATAAAGTCTTCTCTTGTTTGTGTGGTTGCCACGGCTCCTAACAAGCGCGCTCGCAAACGATATCTCATTGTAACGAAATTAATCATCGTTGAAGTCACAACTTTGTTGGCACTCTTCATTGTTGCGTCGTCTTTCTCATTAAATTTTTTGACTCCGATGTCTCCAGCTTGAAAGCAGGAGTTAAGGGAGTTAACCCGAGTCGCACTCCAAGCGAATAAAGAAACAAACTCCGAAAGACTCCAAGCGTACCCTGATGTTGGAGGTCAAGGGAGTTAACTCCGAGCGAAGAAAGAAACGGAGACCAAATGACTCGGAGCAAATAAAGAAACGGAATCCGAATGGCTCAGAGTCTCGGGAGTCACTCGTTGTGACTCCAAGTGAATAAGTGAACGCACCCCTAAAGATAAGGCCTGAGCGCGAAAACGTCATACATTGTTACATCATCATCCGAAGATACGTTTAATCGCATTACTACCAATAATAAGCCCTGAAATGCAATTTAACATGTTTCTACGTACTTTAAAGCATATTTATACAAGCGATATATAAATTTATACGTGCATTTCATTTTGCATAAATTGGGAAATTTCGTTTATTATCAAACTTTATTATTCTTATTATTAGGTTGTAAGTTATACCAATGTATATAACATAAACAAACGTACAGAGCGTCTCGAATGGTTGTAATGGTATAAATGCAGTTATTGCAAGTATTGAAGTGGAAGCTACTATTTTTAACATATAAATGAAATAAATGCTTTACGTTTACCTCTCCTTTCACACAAAATTTTCAATTCTATATTTCAATTTTGAAATGATCTTGGTAGAAAAAACTTGATGATGATGGAGAAAACTCATCTTTAGAGAGGCCATGATTTTTGATGTCACATGGAGCCAACTTATAAAAAATGATTATAAAAACACTGTAAGGATTTGAGAAGCGAAACTTTTTGTGTATTATGTAAGAGACGTAGTCTTTAATTTGATGATTTTTAAAAAAAAAACATGCATAGACCCCATTAACGCTCACTTTGTTTAACATTAACGTAGGAACAGTTTTTGCCATTAAGGTCCGTCTTTGTAAAAAACAGACGTATTTGCACACCTATTTATTTTTTTGACAAAACAAAACTAAATATCATTTATTCACATGATGATCAAGAGTACTTCTAATTTTCAAGAAAAATCAATGTTTATTTTTATTACAAGAAAAATCATGTTAGAATAATCAATACAAATAAGAGTCACATAAGTATAGAGGCTCATTCAAATAAACAAAAATTTTCAAGTAATGTTCAAATCAAGTTGGCATTGTAGACTTAATTACTTAAATTTAGTAGAAAACTTGATGTAATCAAATTTTGTCGAAAACTTGGATCCAAATTAAACCACACAATTTCAATTTCATCTTTTTATTCCACAACGAAAGAGAACTGTTTACCATTGGCATAAACGTTGCGTGTCATCACTCCCCTAAGGTTTTCAATAGGATTTGCATCCGGAGTTTTGCTAGTCAGTTTTCAAACCACAGACTTATTGCTCGCGATTTGTGTATAATGGCATTGTCTTGCTGGAAAATGCTGTTGTTTCTAGCTAATATGAACATGAAAAATAGAAAGTGACTTTCCAGTGTTTCTTGGTAATTTGAAGAGTTTTGTCTTTTAGTCAGAATCTATTAGTCCTGTTGAACGAAAGCCCACCCCACACAATCATACTTCCTTCCTAATATCATGGCTGAAATTATGCATTTCCGTCGGACCGTCGAGGTTGAACTTCTTTTCTCTCGAGCCCATTCTAATCGCGTTTTCTTGTGCCCTTTGGTTAGACTTGTTTCCTTTTTGCTTCTTAGCATAAACTGATACAGGATTTGTCTTAATTTGTCTCTGTGCGGTATCTTTATATAATTAATCCACCCAATCCAAGTGATATCGTTCGTAATAAACTTTTACCATTAGCAGCAATCCGAAAAGTCTGGCGATCATCTCGTTCACTAGTGCTTCTTGGCCGTCCAGTTCTTTTTTTTTTTTTTTACAACGCTTGTATAACTTTCATCGTTTGGGTCTGTTTGGTGGATGAAATCTTGTGATTAATATTTCAACCCCTTCCACTAGTCTGATCTTGCTGAAATTTTGTACACCTACGTAAAGTCGGTGACAATGCATGAATTTTTAAAAAAATTCAAAAACTCCAAAGAGGAGGAGGGGGGATTAATATGAAATAGAATTTGTTTATGCTTGTTTATTTGCTCAAGAGATGGCGCTAGCGTTGTTTTTTGAAAAAGATTTTTCATGCACTGGTTTAACTTCACAAATAACTTGTTTTGTAATTATTTAGTGAACAACACACTTGGGTCTTACAATCGCATCACAGATTTCTCTAACAGATTTTCCATTAGTTTTCAACCTTCTTTGTGTTCCTTTTCCATGAGGTATGTTTGTTGGCAACGCCAACACTTTTTTTTATTGTGCAAAATAATAATTTTTTTTAAACAGATTTCAACTACCGGGTGGTTATAATTAAACTTCCCCTATAAACGGCATCTTACAGCGCAAACGGGTGAACGGAATGCAACGAAATTTTGTTTATGCGCTATACACGAGATGCGCTCACGGAATTTCAAAAAATAAAATTTAGTTCCAAAATGTCCACCAGAGGGCGCCTTTTCGGGAAAAAACATGAAATTTAACACAATAAACGACCAAAACGGGCCGTCGGTACCATGACATGCTGCAGACGTTTGTTGTGCCGCAACTACAGCACAGGCGGGTCCTTACATCGACCATTTTCATGTAAAGCTCTAGATTAGGAAAGTACGGCAAACCTTTACCGCGCCGCCCGCAGCTGCTGATTGGTAGAACGGCTGTCACGTGAGTTTGTCAGCCATTGTTGGCCCAAACACAGCGATAGATACCATTGAAATGCATGTGGAAGATGCAATTTAGATTAAATTTTTAATGAAACAATTCGTTGATTGGTCCTAAATTTTAATCCGAATAAGCAAAATTTCAGGATCTTTCAATCTATGCTTCTTGGAGGTTAATACATTCGTTAAAATATCCGAAGAAGTAATAAGAAGTAGGTACGTTTATATTATAACTTCACCGAATGTTATAGAAATGTTGCATTGTGCAATTCTCAGACGATCAGAAAATATAATTTTTTGTTGAATATAATTCTTTTTAAGAAAATACAATTCAATATAACAAGGTTAAACTGTCTGTGAAATGTGGAGGCAAAACTTGAAATAAAACGTCCATGTTATTTTCATCTTATTTTAGCAAAGTTAATTTTCACTCATCATTAAACTTGAATATAACATATGAAATTGAATAATGAAAATTTGCTATTTGGGTGAAAAAATATAGAAAATTTTAACTATAAGTTTTGGGTAGATTTTTTATGTCAATAGTATAAACTTCCATAAATGAATAAATTTCAAAATACATTGCATGTGTAGTTATTTTATTATAAATTTTTTTTGTAATCAAACGGATAGTTTTTCCAAATTATAATTTTTAAAATTTTCTATCAAAATATAATTATCAAAGTAATTTTTATATTTAAATCAAAAACTTAAATTTAATAGTTCCTATTTTATTAAATTATATTTGATTTTTTTATAATTATAATTATACTTTTTTAATAATTTATTAATTTTTATAATTTAATAAAATTAAAATTGGTAAAGTGAAATTTTTGATATAAATATAAAAATTAATTTGATAAAAGTTTATTAAGTTATATTTTAATAAAAATTTATAAAGTTATATTTTGATAAATAAAATTACAAAAACTACACACAGTGTTTTTTAAAATTTATTAATTACATGTAAATCGTTTATTAAGTATAAATAAATACAGTGAAAATAAACTAAAAACTTAATCTGGTTATCATTAAACTGCCTCAACGTTATCATTATTTATATGTAAAAAATTATAATTGAAAACAAACTTTAAAGAAAAATCAATAGTTACAGAATTTACTGATTGTCACTTATATTTCCAGACGATAATAATAAGAAAATTTGCGAAAAGGATCCATTTAAGCCGAATTTTAGAGGAAGCGTAACTCACTTGATAGGGCCAATTTGGCCAACAATGGCGGATTTGGTAGCAGACGACTAAGTTTGCCGTACTTTCCTAATCTAGAGCTTTATTTTCATGGAGGATGGTGCGCCCCCACATTTCCATGGGTCCAACACTTCACAAAGGAACGTGTTATTAGTCGCTCCTTTCCTAATCCATGGCCACCACGTTCGCCGGATCTAACTCCGTGCGATTTCTGGTTATGGGGCTATTTAAAGAGTCGTGGAGGTGTTGCGACGTTGAATGACTTAGAACTCCGTAACGCTTCATGTGCGAAGCCTCACAACTGATCTGCTGTTGAACACACTGTCCATCGACTTGAAATTTTGCAGGTGAATGAGGGTGGCCACGTGGAGCACCTTTCACTACATCGTCCTGGACACGATTAACAACTGCTCCTCTTGTGCAATTTCGTTCCTCTGTTTTTGTTTCTCCCTTACCTTTACTTAATGTGGTTCGATGACAAGGTGATCAGAAACTAGTCTATAAATTATTAATATTGTTTCTGTATTCCGTTTTGGTCGTTTATTGTGTTAAATTTCATGTTTTTCCCGAAAAGGCGCCCTCTAGTGGACATTTTAGAACTCAATTTTTTTTTTCGAAATTCCGTGAGCGCATCTCGTGTATAACCCATATACAAAATTTCGTTGCATTCCATTCACCCGTTTGCGCTGTAGGATGCCGTTTATAGGGGAAGTTTAATTATAACCACCCGGCATTTCCTTTTGCAAATACTTACGGACACTTATTTGTACTGATTATTCTAACATATTTTTTTGTACTGACAAGGAGAGGCTACAACGTTGGGGAAACGATTCAGGTGTTTATATCATTTGGCGTGTGAATAAATAATATAAACAGGTGTGCAAATACGTCAGATTTTTACCAAGTCTCTCAAAAAATTACTTTATTACATGCTCTCAAAACTAAAACGAAAACTCGTATGCTTTTCTGCATATTTGCAAAAGGAAGATATTTGCAACATTGTTCCAATAAAAGACATCCAACCTATGGAATGGGTCTCTTTAATGAAATATTTTCGCTAAAGCCTCAGGTATTGTAATTTGGTCTAAGGGATGGCGTTAATCACACGTGCTGACTAAATTTTAATTTTCTCGTATGAATGATCTTTTGGAATGAGTTTTAAACTTGCACCAAAAGACACTTTTTTTTTATCAGCGAACTTTTCAAAGTTTTCTTTGAGAACGTAGGAATAAAGAGAACCCTTGTCTTATCTTTATTCTGATAAATATGCTGCGGGAAAGATGCATTGCCGTCTATGCATTCTTGATAAAAATTCTTAAGACAGAGACGAATTTTAAAAAGGAGGTTTTGTTTGTTTTTGTTGTTTTCTTTCGATCGTCTAACCAAAACATTGAGGTTGTTCCGAGAAACAGACTTTGAAAAGCGAATGACGTAACTGGATTTTGCATTTTGTTTTCGTAAATACGGGAAAAGAAGTTGAATTTTAAAAACAATTAAATGTTGCTTTGAATGTAATTCACTCGAGTGTTTATTAATTACCGAAAGGGACTTTATGCTATTACTGGGGGAAACGTTTTTGTCTGCCTGTTACTCGTAAGAGAGATTTGCATGTTAAGTACAGGGTGGTTATAATTAAAGTGACACCATTTAGACCCTTCTAGCGGCCGTTCTGATAATCAGATTTTGACAAAACCTGAGATATACAGGGTGGCCCAGATTAATATATACAATTTTTAACAAGGCCGTATGCCTTAAGTATTTTAATACCTGCATGTAACTGATGGAATACATTGTCAAAGGATCGAAAAAGAGTCACACTATTTTCCATGCAGTGGTCCACCATGCGGCCCTCCATGGCGATGCAAGCTTCCAGTCGCAACTTCACGTTGTCACAGGCGTTCTTACATGTCTAGGGAAATTTTGCGAAATTCCTCTGTTATTGCTCCCGAAGCTCTGGAATGTTATGAATCCAATGGCGGTAGACCTTGTCCTTGAGATATCCCCATAACCAAAATCGAGTGGGGTCAAATCTGGTGATCTGGGGGGGGGGGCACTCAACTGGACCGCGTCTTCCGATCCACCGACCTGGAAATGTCTTATCCAGCCAAGTCCGCACAGTGAGAGCATAATGCGGTGGTGCCCCATCCTGCTGCCACCACTTAGTGTCAAAATCATCGCGTTGCGTCAATAGGGAATACACAGTGTTCACCAGAAGGTTCACCAAACTTAGCTGCCATACGACGTTTCACTTCTGAGTTATTGTTGGTCGCTGAGTACAACCTCACACAATCTACCTTCTCTTCCAGACTCAATCGCTGCGCCGCCATCTTGATATGGACGATCCTCATGATTCGCGCCTTTTTCGCATCCTCTTGCTCACATAACGCGCGCAATTTGAATTGCGTCATTTACGCGTGACGCACGCACGGCGCTTTCAAAGATTGTATATAATAATCTGGGCCACTCTGTATGTTATACAGACCATGGGGAAGAGAATTTTGCAATAAAAAAAATAGTTCACATTTTGACCGCTACGTCAAAATGTGGCACATGAATAATAACAAAAACAAGTTAGAAGCAGAGAAATATATAAAATCAGAGCATTTGTTAATGTGCATTCCATTTGTGTCAATGACATGTTCAAAGCGCACTATTGCATGTTCCACAGTAGAGCGAGGGGTTTCCTTAGGAATCGCAGTGATATGGCGTGTTATGCTTGTTTTCAATTCAGGGACAGTGACAGATAATTCTTCCTCCATAGATATTATCTTTCAAATATCCCCACAACCAGAAGTCACAAGGGTTTAAGTCCGGTGAACGAGGAGGCCATGCAGTTGGAAAAGTTCTCGGAATCACCCGATCATCTCCGAAATGAGCATGAAGCAGTTCCTTCACTTGTCGTGCAATGTGGGGTGTTGCACCATCTTGCATAAAGGCAATAAGGTCTAATCATTGTCTTTCTTGTAAAGCAAGAATGACTTTCTACTGCAGAAATTCGCAGTAACGAGCACCAGTAATTGAACATCTTTTAGTGCCTTGAGGAGTGTTCTCTTCAAAGAAAAAGGGGCCAAGAATGAAATGTGAAGTGAATCCGCACCATACAGTCACGTAACAGAGTGCAAAAGCTTTTCATGCACAACCATCGGCTTTTCAGTACCCCAGATGCGACAGTTTTGAGCATTCACTGCTCCGTCTAGTGTGAAATGCGCTTCATTTGACCACAAAATGTTCCATGGCCATGCATTATCGACGGCTATTCTACCCAGAAACTGGCAAGCAAAATCAGTGCGTTTTTCCGGATCTTCATGAAGCAACTTTTGAACCAACTGGATCTTGTGTGGATACCACTTTAAAATGTAACGCAAAACTTTGTGTACCGTAGACCACGGAATAGACAAATCACGTGATACGGCTCGAGCACTTGCTGAAGAATATTGGGAACTTGAAGCACCCTCCACTACAGCAGCAGCAACGTCTTCCACAGTCTCATTTGCAATACGTTTCCGTCCTCTCCCTGGCAGCACACCCAACTCACCAGTTTCTTCAAATTTCTTAATCATCTTTTTTAAACCATTAACGGACATAAGCCCATTTCGCAAGTTTTTCAAACGTCGATATTCTCTTAGTGCAGCAGAAGCATTATTGCAGTTCACCAATGAAGCTCGATCCTTTTTAGCAAAAGCCATCGTGAAGAATGACTTTACTCTTAATTTCACTGTCATTTTAAAGTTTATCTAATTTTACATCTCATTTGCATAACGTCTCTGATTGAGTAAAAATTCTCAGATAGTTTCTTACATGACCAGCGCCATATTTTGACTTAGCGGTCAAAGTGTAAACTAAGTTTTTATTGCAAAATTCTCTTCGCCATGATCTGTATAACATATATCTCAAGTTTCGTCAAAATCTGATTACCAGAACGGCCGCTAGAAGGGTTTAAATGGTGTCATTTTAATTATAACCGCCCTGTACGTTTTTGATAATCGATGAATACAGTTCGATGATGATCGAATTTGTTCTAATGATACCATTATACAGGGTATTTCTGAATTATCTCCCGTATTATATTTATTACATGGCGCGTTGTTCCATTTTCCGCGATATGCAGTAAACAATGGCGAGTGTTAAAGAAAAAGTTCAATGGCTGTTATGATTTGGGAATTTAAGTCAATGATTACAGTTCAGATAATGTTCAAAGCAAAGTTTAAAAAGGATCCTTCAAATCATTAGCCAATTAAGCTATGGCAAGAAAAAATTTTAAACACAGACAGCCTGTTACACCTAAAGGGTGCTGGTAGACCTTCAGCGACAAGACAGAGTAGAAAAGGTCAGGGAAGCGTTAGATCGTAGTCCCCGTAAATCACTTTGCCAAGCGGCTCGTCAACTCGATATGCTAATGACATCCGTACATAAAATAGTGAAGCACCGCTTTCGTCTTACACGCTACAAAATCCAGATGATGCACGAACTGAAGCCAGATGACCGACAGAAGCGCAAGAAGTTTGCTGAGAATATGCTCCAAAAAATCGACAATGATCCCATCTTCCTTGAGGACAATGTTTTTTGATGAGGCAACATTGCATACTTCCGGAGGAGTAAACTGACGCAACTGCCGAATTTTGGGCTCATAAAACCCTCACGTTCTAAGGGAGCATATACGCGACAGCCCAAAGGTTAATGTTTGGTGCGGATTAATGCATGATCGAGTAATCGAACCTTTTTTTTGCTGAAGACACCATTAACCAACCTACTACACTACTGTTTATAAAAATCGCAACACCCTGATGGAATGGTCTAATCCATATGCAATTTGCAATATTTGCATACAATGGGTCAGAGTATAAATGATTAGATTTTCAGAGTAATTGCTTGAAAGAACACCATACATCGAAGACGACGAAGGGTACCATATCAACAGCTGACAGACTTTAAAAGAGGACGAATAATTGGTCTGCGTGAAGCGGGATGGTCGTATCGTGACATTGCTGCTCGTTTAGGACGTAATGCAACGACAATTATGCGTGCATGGAGGCAGTGGAGCGAAGAGAACAGGGCACACCGAAGACCAGGCTCAGGAAGACCCAGCACGACGACACCGCGAGATGACAGACACCTCTATCGCATGTGTGTAGCAGATCGTAAAGCCACTTCCACAGTGTTAGCACAACAGTGGGGTGCTACAGTAGGCAGAACAATGTCTGCTAGCACTGTACGACGCCGTTTGATTTCCAGAGGATTGATGGCACGAGTACCATTGTTGCGGATTCCTTTGACTCAAAACCACCGGCGCCTCAGGTTGCAATGGGCCCATCAAAACCACCGGCGCCTCAGGTTGCAATGAGCCCATCGACACCAACAGTGGCAAGCTGAATGGCAACAAGTTGTGTTTTCGGATGAGTCAAGGTTTAACTTGCAGCACCATGACGGCAGGATACGAGTCAGAAGACATCGTGGCGAGCGCGACCTTCCAGAATGCATCCTGCAGCGTCATTCAGGACAAACGCCAGGGGTGATGGTGTGGTGTGCAATCAGTTACCATGGCCGTTCCCGTCTGATCAGAATCCATGGCAATCTGAACAGTGACCGGTACATCAGGGAAGTTGTGCAACCCGAGGTCATCCCCTTCCTGCAGAACCTTCCAGGCGCTGTATTCCAACAGGACAATGCCCGACCGCATGTGGCCAGAAATGTCCTCGCCTTTTTCCAAGCACATCAGACGCCCTTGTTCCCCTGGCCTGCTCGTTCACCAGAGATGTACCCAATCGAACATGCGTGGGACAGGGTTGCTCATCGATTGGCTCGTCAGACTCCTGCAGCAGCAACTGTGGATGAACTGTATACCCGTGTAGACAGAGCATGGCAGGACATTCCCCAGGCCCTTATTCAGAGCTTGTTTGACTCAATGCCACGACGTTTAGAGGCTGTAATTGCATCCCACGGTGGTTTCACCCGATACTAATGTGACAATAAAACGCATTGTATTGACCTGAAAATCTAATGGTTTCTTTTCTGACCCATGATATGCAAATGCTCCAAATTTAATGCAGATTGGGCTATTCCATCAGGGTGTTGCGATTTTTGTAAATATGCTGGAGAACTATTTGACTCCACAGATAGAAGAACTGCAGCCCAACGTAGTCTACCTACAAGATGGAGCACCTCCTCACTGGTGCATGCAAGTTAGGCAGTGTGCCTTGATACGAACTTTCCAGGACGATGGATTGGAAGGGATGAGCCAGTCCCTTGGCCCCTTCGCTCACCCGATGCGAACCCTCTGGGTTTTTTCTTCTGGGCATATGTGAAAGACAAAGTGTACAAGACCAATATTGATGACAAATAATTTAAACTCTCAAGAACAGAATAATTGAAACAATCGCTGAAATCACACCTGATATGCTAAGCCGAACATGGGAGGAAATCGAGTTTCGCTTTGACGTTCTTCACGCCATAAATGGGAGGGGGGGGCATTGAAATTTATTAAGGCATGCTAAGAAACAAATCACGTTAAAATCTGTAATAGTTTTAGAGTAATAAACATGTTGGAAATTTTTAATGCTAAGATATGGCATGTAATATATCAAACATCTTGTGGCGACATGTCATGAACGAATATACATCGTGTCTCATTTAAATCGTACCAGGCAAATATTTCGAAAACATTTCGAAAGCATTGTACGAAAAAATGTCCAAAATCAAAAGTGAATTATTTCGCGGGGGAAATTCATTAGCCAAGTAATTACCCCCCCCCCCTCCTTGTGAGGTAACTTTTAAGTCTTAAATAGGAACCTCTATTTTATTTTTAATGGCATATTCAGATTGTTCACAATATTCGAGAAACGCTTCATTCTTGCTGTTTTTTCAATTGACCCAACCGTTTAGGAGATAGAGGCACTTTAAGTGTGAAACTTTTAAAGTTTTGAACCCAATTTTATCGATGAAGACAAAGAGATAGAAAGCGGGTTTTACGGACATTGCGATTCTACTTTTTAATGGTCTTTAAGAATCCGAAGTCAGAATTTCAAAAATCCAATATTTTTCAATACACAGACAATGCCTCCATAGGACTGCTACCCCAAAGACTTTGCTTGTGCATTAAAAAATTTTGAATTTTTGAAATTCTGACTATGGATTCTTAAAGACCATTAAAATTAGAATAGTAATATCTAAAAGTTATTAATTAAAAAATAAAAAGCAAATAATTAATAAAAAATAACAAATTTTAAATTAATAAATAAAATTTACATTCATCTTGGCCCGAGACAAAAAAAAGTTTGGATCAATTGAAAAAACATCAGGAATAAAAAATTTCTCGAATATAGCGTACAATCTGAATATACCATTAAAAATAGGGATTCCTATTATGATTTCAAAGTTACCTCCTCAGCCACCCTCACGGGGGGGCTAATAAATTTCCCCCGCGAAATAATTCACTTTTGATTTTGGACATTTTTTCGTACAAAGCTTAGTTTCCGAGATATTTTCCTGCTATGATTTAAATGGGACACCCTGTATAAGAGTAGTTAATTAGTTCGAAGATAGTCGAAATTAATTCAGCGGACCATGTTTTAAGGTTTTCAGAAACGATTTAAAAATTTTGAAAATATGTTTCAAAGATTTTTGTGACGGCGAGTAGTTTGGCCTTTCGGTACTTGGTTATGTCATATTTAGTGGTTTATTATTACTTAAGATATCAGAAGTAAAGTTGCAAGTATACATAAAGTTGAACGTAATATATCTTTGCCTAAAATGATATTTGACCTTTCCGAGACAGATCTCAGATTAATAATTGGAAAGTGCAAGGAGCATGGTCTCGTCATAAATAAAGGTCCTGCCATCACTAATACTATTCATAGGAACTAACAGCGTCCACTTCAGAACAGGGGTCGTAGTGAAAAATGAAATGGAAACAGAACCCAGCTTAATATTTACAAAAATACTGGGTAGCCCTACACAAAGGATTCAGATTGTTATCTATGCGAAAGACGGACATACCAGATATTGGGATAACGGGTCGCGGTAGTGTCCAGCCAGTTATTGGTAGATAGTATAGTACATGTTTTTTACATGCTTCTGTTTCATTGCCTATTGAAGGCCTAGTGAACAAGCTAATGTCTGCAACTATTGATGAAACCGTATTGAAAAAGATTAGTCTCCTAATACTCTTAAATAACTACAACCTCTGAAAACAAAGTTTGAGATTAATAACATTGTACGCGTTTGTTTTTTTTTTTTTGCCTCCTTTTGTGAGCAGTTTTTCTTTCTTCTCGAGCAATAAAGATAATACTTTGTTGCTCGAGAATTTCCTCTCAAGAGAATTCTTCAAATTGTTTAACTTTTTTTTTTTTCAAGTGTTATTTAAAATTGTCAAGGTTGTTGTTTATGAAAATAAATGAAATTTCCAAGGATTTTAATTTTCATGGAACCCTCATTATCATATATATTGAAAGCATACGCTATTTGTTTTTCTTTTATTTTTGAAGTATAATTAAAAATGTACCTAATGTACTTTCATTGAGCAAATTCTGTAACATTATTCATGGTTTTTCTCTTGCCTTGTTTTGTATACTAATGGAAAATAGGTACAGTCTTTTGTTCTGGAGCGAAATTATTGATTTTAATATCTTAGAGCTTCCATTCAGATCCCATACCCTAGGAACAATTTAGAAGCGGATCTTCTAGCTAGCTAAGCGGATCCTTAATTTCAGCTCCACGTCCTGAAAGCTTTATTGCATAGAATTATGCCTTGTGAAATTATTTCTTGCAAACTACGGATGTGATTCTGTTCTTGTACGTGTGTAAGTCCGGGCAAAAATGATTTTGTGTGTGTGTGTGTAACATTTTTTTGTTTTTCCCCCCTAGTGTCTTTTGAGCTCTTTTCACGAAGTCCAACGTGTGCTTTGATCCCCTCCATATGACATAATAAATTTATTGTCCTCAGGATTTATATATGCCAAAATAATGTTAAAAATAAAGTACAAATATTAGTTCTGATGAAAAGAATATTTCAATGTTGGATATGGTCTCATTGCATTCTCATGAATTCTTATGAATTTTCAAGAAGCTATGGCCCGTATTCAGATTGAGCGCTTTCGCTCTTACTCAAGACCATTGTTGAATAGAAATTCCTTATTTGAATACAATGATTTGACCAAGAGCTCTCATTCTGAATACGAGCGTATGTCCCATTTTCTCGGAATGTTTGAGAAAGGACAACACCAAATTTTAGGGCAAAAAGTTGTTTGGAGATACAATATCAGGCATCACTTTGTGTAAATGACGACTCAACATTTTTTTCCGTTGTAATAATAATAATAACTCTAAATTACTAAGAATGTCAATTATGAGGCTTTGGTCTACTTGTATTTTCAGCAATCCCACATTGTGTCCGGATATCATAAATTATAATATCCCCTTATCCAAAATCCTTGGGGCCAGCTGTGTTTTGGTTCTCGGAATTTTTGGATTTCGGAAACGAAGTTGACTTCACCCTACCATCCGGACATTCTTCGCAAGCCCAATGCAAAAAAAAGTTTTAATTTAGTTATACAAAAAATTATTTTAAGCAAATTTATCCCATATTCAATTAGCCCGAGCTAATCAAATTACCTTAAACGGGTGGATAGGATTTTTAGCAGGATTTAATGACTTACTGCGGATTTTCTGCACTAAATTCACTTTTACAAAATTGATAACGATAAAAGCTTTCCCTTCTTGTCTCACTGTTATCCATTTGTTATCCATTTGGTCATAAAGGCAACAAACTACGAAAAGAACTGTAACAACAGAATAGTAACATTTAAAAGTTATTAATTAAAAAATAAAAAGCAAATAAATAATAATTAATAAAAAATAAAAAAATTTAAATTAATAAAAAAATCAAAATAAAAAGCTGACGTTTCGGATAGAACAGCGGTTCTCAACCTTTATAGTTTCGCGACCCTTTTAATTCCCCATGATGTGGCGACCCCGACTGTAATTTTTACCAATGGAAAAAATTTGTACCTGGGGTCGCGACCCACAGGTTGAAAACCGCTGGGATAGAGACTATCCTTTATCAAAGCAAAAAGGATAATTCTCTAAAAGCAAAGAATATTAGAGAATTATTCTGAATTATCCATAACATCAATGTATGACGTTTCCGTTATCAGGCATTCTGTCTGTTCTTAACTTAAGCAACACCTCCTAGAAAGAGATTCTCACAACTGAAACGTCACATATTGTTACATCATCATAAGTCAACCGAATTTAGGGCTAAATTGGTAGAAATGCGACTAACAAAGGACGAAGTGTGATGATATAACAATGCATGAGGTTTTAGTGCGGAGGCTTTCTTTATAGGAACTGTCATGGCTTCAATTGGCTTCAATTTGGTGGCGATATTAACAATAGGATTCGGAATCTACCTTTAATATATGTCATTGGTTGTTTATACAAGGCCTACGAGATAACAAGGCCTGGAAGCGGAAAGTCATCAGATTATCAGGTTGCTAGCAACAATCCAAACTTCATTGTTTTCGTCTTGGATGTTAATAATTAGTGTTTTCCAATTGGTTAAGTGACTTTTCCGCTTCCAGACCTTGTTATCTCGTAAGCCTCGTTGTTTATATAACATTATTATTAGATTTTAGTTTCAAGCACGGTCTAAAATACAATGATTCAAAAACCTCCATTGTTAATCTCCTAATCACGAGTTTTGAGGAAAGCAGACATCAACGTTTAATTTAGAGTAGATATTCTCTATTCACAAGTTCGTATAAACGGTTTCGTACTTGTAATAATGTTAAAAAATCTTTTACTAGTCTAGTAAAACTCCACCTATCCTCTCCCTAACTGCGATTGGTCAAAACCTAGTCACAACGCGACATCGTGCCATAAGCGCTATGAGCAAATAGTTCTTTTGTTTTGTTTATGAAGAAATGCAATTCATAAGTTTTTTAATGGTCCCTAAATACATATTTAATAAAACATAATAATGAGTTAGTTAAACTTTATTTCTATCAAAACTAAAATTCACCTTTAAACTGCTGAACTGCAATTAGATCAGGCTCGTCACAAAAACATGGCTGACGATGTTGCTTGTGCATCATGGGAGATAGAAGAGAAAATTTTTGGGAGTTCTTTTAAGTGTCCAGGATTATTATTTTTAATCGTGTTCGTCATAAAACGTTGAAAGTTTATTTCTGTAGGTGTTTTTTAACACTCTATGTTATGGATTGTCCAAGAAACCAAGTAACAATTTAATTATACGCAGGGTGAGAAGGCCAACCAATCGCAGTTAGGGAGAGGTTAGATAGTTTCACTATATGGTACTAATAATGAAATTTTGAAGAACAAAGTAAACTAATTCAGGATACAAAGGGTTAAATAAATTATTTTATTACATGATTCTTTGTATGATAAATTTAACCTTCCCACAAATTTTGTCTCAAATCTCAAAAGATGTGTTACATATTCCAGACCTGATTCTCCCCCTTTCCCCTTAAGCGTTACGTAATTTATGGACGATCCCTTATTGAGTTTTGACTATTTTGCATAAAAACGGATTAAAACAAATTTACTTAGGTTACTAATATATAGGCTTGTGTGTATGTCCTAAAAATTGACACGCCAAATACAGTGAAACTTTATTTTTAAAAACATTTCCGGAAAGTTTATAATCGGTTAGTGTTTATATTTTCCCTTAACCCGTTTTTCTTAACCCTAATGTCCTGCTTTCCAGCTGACTCCCATTTCCTAAAAAGTTCCTTATTTTTTTTCGGAAGAAAGGGAAAAAAAAGAAAGGAAGTCGTTATCTAATGAAAAATGGCCTCCGTAAATTGTGTTTACTGCCGATGAGGGCGTTACCCTAGAGTTAATATTTTCCAAAGAAAGCTCTCCGTTGATATTGACTCACCTGAAGTTTCACTTTAATAATTAAAACCTTCCTTGCCAAAATGGGACCTCATTGAGGATTTGCATTAGGGAGGTAACTTTATGGGGTAGTTTAATTTAAAAAAAAGGAGTTTTCCATTAACTTATTGGATTAGCAGGGATAACGAAATCAAATTTTAGAAAGTAGGCCGCGTTTCTTAGTAAGGCAAGTCTCCTTATGAAAGGTAAAAAAACGAACAGTGCATTGCATAAAGGGGTCGTGTCTTTGGAAAGTTTATAAAAGGTGATCGAAAATGCACTAGATTAACCTTATTATGACCAGCTAGTAATCAGAATAGTCTCCAACTATACGGCGTTGAAAAGACTTTAGTAAGGTGCTGGAAGGTGTCCACTGATATCTGATGCCATACGACATGACCTATTCTGAAATGTTGCTATGGCCCTTGTAGAGCCAATTTCCTGAACCACAGTTTTGTTTTCTGCATGCGTTATATCAATAAAGCCTCTTACTCTATCTCTCTGCAAAGTTTGATGACAATTCGCGGACCGGAACAGTCCAATCTTGTTAATACTTTAACTTTTGAAGCAGAAGATGATGTAACAATGAAATTTCAGCACCCAGGCCTTGTCTTTAGGTGGTGTTGGTATTATCAACTATTACTATAGTCCACCCAGCCTTCGCGAAATGTGATGAACATGTTAATTGTTAAGTATTGTTTAATTTTTGTTGAAACAGCCATCACATTTCGTGCAAACTAAGGCTAGATGGACTTGAAATCCAAGCTTGTCCGTCTGTCCCTTTATAGACTCAGCCCCTGCAAGAGATACCTCGGAACCGCCTTTTCTGGGTGTGGTATGGGTTTTCATTCCAATTTCGGGTTTTTTCAAAAAAAAATTATTTTAATTAAATTCATTTTTCCTTCATGCGTATGGAGTTTTGTTTTCGTGATACAGTTTGTTTTCCAATGGGCTTTGTGTATGTGTTGATTGTGGTTATGCGTGTAGACGTTATCACAGTAATTGTAAATTACTATTGCTGGAAATAAAGCAATAAATTGTGGAAAGAGAATTTTTAAGATAATTATCTTTAACTGGAAAATAGGCCTAGGAGGACTTTTTCATGCCATACCTCCGATATTAGAATAATTATAAAATTATTATCGACAAAGGATTGCTAATAAATGATTATAAAATAATTAGAACGTAATTATTTATTTATTAAAATTATTATCGCCAAAACATTTGTTAATTTTATTGAAATCTTTCAACTCTGAATGTTTTGAAGAATATCCCCTGTGCAATAATTGATAATTTGTGGTGGTAATTGACGACTCGGGCCCTTACCAACTTGCGGGTATCTACAGACTGCACTGTTCGGCCGGTGAGCGGTCTACGTCGGATCTTCGTCCAGATCTTTCCAAGAGAGGTTCAAAAAACATCACCGATCATGGAGAAATGGAGACGGAAAAACGGCATATGCGGACCACCTCATCAAGACTGGACATCGGATGCTATGCATGGAAGAGTGCGTGGAAATCCTATGGAAGGGACGTGGCAAGGGCAAGATTCTATTCAAAGAAGAGATGGAGATTTGGAGATACCAGCGATATCCTTCTTCCCTTCAATAGGTCGGCGCTTTAAGAAGCTGCCTATCGTTATAAAAGGGACAGCCTTCCCAGCTTCAAACTGTGGAAGACCTCTGGGCTTCTTGCCTATTTCAGTGTATTTCATGTGGAATTCATTCTGGTAGGGTGAGCTTCGTGAAAGCACTGCTTTCATTGTTCGATTGTCAGCTTCAAGCATGTAACAAGACAGCCTGCGATGATGAAGACTTCCGAATAAATATTTTCTTGTTTACCGTATCACTTCTCGGATTCTCTTTCATTTGTTTAATAATTGATAATTGTTTATTAACGAAGCCTGTTCGCGATCAAAACCAAACAACAAAAATTTTTTGCTCTTGAAAGGGCAAAAGTCTTTATGATAAGTGCTTACAGTGATAAGCCTCCAAAAAATAGGGCTTGGATTCCAAAAAGTACGTTCCGATGAACGTGAAAAAAAGAGCAGCAGAGACTGCAGATTATCCTAGAAAAGTGAGAATACAGACAAAAAGGATATAAGTCCAAAGCACGGAAGAGGTCCCAAGAGACGTCTGCAGAGCGAAAAAAAAAAAACGCCAAAAAAAATTTTCTGCAGCAAAAGCACAAAAGCGTACTAGAGAAAGGCCGAAAAATTGCCTGATACGATTGCAAGAGGACAAAACAAACAAGAAAGCTTAGAATGACTTAAAGATTTTTGTAAAATTGCGCTTATAATGAATGTCAAATGCAGTCACTGTAAAGCTTTAAATTTTGAAAATGAAAGGCCGTTGGATGGTGAATTCAGTTTATGCTGCCATAAAGGAAAAATCAAGGAAACAAATTTGAAGCCATATCTTGAGACTTTTGAGAAGCTTTTGGCTGATAAATCAAATACGAAGCATCATCGAGAATATTTGCTTTACAACAGCGCACTTCCATTTGCGTCATTTGAAGCATTACTTGAAAAGCCCACAGGATTTGGGCCATATTGTTTAAAAAAAAATTCACGGCCAAATTTATCGTCGCGTTTGAGGACTAAATCCTCGCAAAGACGATGAGCCAGTCTATGTCCAGTTGTTATTTTAGACACTGATGAAGCAACTGCACTTATGTGGGTTTAGATGAAATACAAAGGGAAAGTAAGGCTCGACGCCGAGCTCGAAAAGTTAAATGAAGTTCTGTGAAGTTTTTTTTCGATAAATTTTTTGTATCCAATTTAAAATAAAAAGTAATTTTTTCAAATTTTTCACCATTTTTAAACAGTTTTTATTTTACAGTTCAGATATTTGAATTAATTTTTCTCTTATTGAACAAAAATATTTTTTCCAAATTCGCCCCCCCCCCCCGTTTTTAAAACTGATCTTAACATTATTTATTAATTTATTATTATTATTATTATGAAGCATAGAACCATTTTTTGTGTTTACATTGATTGATTATTTTGTCATAATTTAATATTGTTGTTACTATTTTAATTATAAGTAGGTTATGCATTAAGTGTATTGAAATCGTCGTAAATGTTGATCCATTTAATGATTTATTTTTTTTTGTAGATTTATTCAAGCCCTTCTCACACACTGCCTCCTGTTTCGACACTGTGCAGCCTTCTGTTCTCAGCAACTTTGATGAAAAGTAAAGCAAGGTAATGGCATATAAAAATGTAATCTTTAAACGTAGCCTATATCACTACTTGGATCTTTTCGAAATATCGTTGAAATTGCATTTGATGAGAGAAAGATTTATTACGTAATCAAAGAGAGCAGCTGTCTGTGTGAAGCCATTGCGTGGAACTTTCTGAATAGATCCGTTCTTTTCCTTTCTTCACTAAACCTAATGATCTGTTTCCATGACTGCTCTTTCTATACAAAATTCAGTTTCGCAAAATTGCTAAAGTTCCGCTATCTGAGTCTCTCCTCGGCTTTTGAGCAGAGAAGAATGCATATATCGTTATATTCATCAATTACGGAAGGCTCAAACCACGTCAGTGCATTATAATGCGTTTCTAAAGTTGTTTTTTTTTTTTTTGAAGTGAAACTTCTTATCGCACTATAGTGTAAGTTCGCTTAATGGAAATCAGAGTGTAATGAAAAAGTGAAACGGAAATTGAGGGTCCATTTTCGAAACAGATAGTGATAGTTCTGTCTGAAAGAGCATAAATTGATGCCTGCAAAATTTTTCCATTAGATTTTTTTTTCTAAATATTATATAGGGTGAGTCAAGTCTCCCCCCCCCCTTTCTATCTTGGATATGCAAATTCCAATAAAGGGAGTGAATCGGAAGTTGAGGGTGCTCTTTCCCACGGTGGTACTTAGTGTTGCCAACATGCAAATTATGACATATGCAAATCGTATTGACTAAATCGTATTGACTAAATCGTAGGAGGTGCACACAAAAAAAACAAGTACGAACTTGTCCTTAAGTCAATCCAGAAGGCATTAAATGTGACGTCCACTTGCACCATATAATTCTGCACGGCATTTCAACGATGCAATTACATTTAAAAATGTGACTGGCGTTATTGCCATTGTTGCAGAAATCGCAGTGAGATTTCTGGGTGATATATGCATCGGATTTGGAAATTTTTTTTTGTTTTATTGCTTATTTGAAGTTTGTAATTGCTTTGTGCGTGTGTGTGTGTATCCCCTACAATTTAATAGATCCGATTTGCATATGCCCTAATTTGCATGTTGACAACACTGAGAAAGAGCACTCTCATCTTCCTATTCACTCCCGTTATTGGAATTTGCTTAACTACATTTGTATTCAAGATAGAATGGGGCCGGGACAGTCTTTTGACTCACCCTTTATAAGAATGAGAATTTATTATTGTATAAGACGTTTTGTAGTTCTGTGTTCCAGTACAAATGCACAGATAGTATTGATACTAAAGCAATAAATAATTAGTTTTAAATTAGAAACTATATTTTATTCATTTAATATTTTATTTTACTTATAATAAGTTATTTTCTTAAAATACATCTTGTTTTCATTTGTAAATTTATTGAAATTCAAGTTTGAAGCAATTATAATCCAGATCTTAAAAATTGGTCACTTTTCCCACCCATTTGTCCAATTAGCTCTCCATGTTTGGAGACACTTTTGTATGACTTCTTGAAACATTGTCCTCCTCCTTTTAATCGTTGTTCTTTGAAACATTGTTCATCCCCGTCTTAAGAGTCGCTATATTTTTAAGGTTTTAAATAATTTGTAAAAACTTTTTTTTTTTTTTTTTTTTGTTTTTTTACATGTACGAGGGAAAATCAAAAAGTAAACAAGTAAATTTTTCACAGCAAAACAGTCAGGTATTTGCAAAAAATCATTATAAACATTTTGCAGAACATGTAATTCTGGACCACCCCGGGAGATGGCAGGCGTGTACGCTTTCTTCATGCAGAGCCACAGTGTTCCAAAAAGACGTTTGAGACAGGTTTCTGTGGTCAAAGGGACAAACTCCTTTTGAAATCCATCGCTATTTGTGTGCAACGTACGGTGACATGTGCAACGGGTGTGTCATGTTCACAGCGGGGCGGAAAATGTCCTTGATGAACCACGCTCTGGATGGCCGTGCACATTCCGTACACAGGAGAAAATTGATGCAGTGATTCATCGAAAACGGCGGGTAACTATCCAAGCAGTGGCACTGGAATTGATATTTCATACGGGACTACACACCTTTCACACATCATTCACGAAGGCCTTAAGTTCGGAAAATGTCAGCAATATGGGTCCCTAGGCAGTTTAGAGATTCGTATGGCATACAGTTTGGAGCATTTGCTTCTGTACCACAAGGAGGTGCACTCATTCCATGAGCACATTGTCACAGGGTATGAAAAGTGGGCGTTTCATTACACCTTCGAAAAAAAACCACAAGACAACACCTTCCGCAGGAAAGGGTCATGGTTACTGTTTTCTGGGATAGCCACGGTGTTCTTCTTGCCGGTTTTCTGGCCAAAAGAGAAACGGTGATTTTTATTTTGCCACATTGGATCGGCTACGAGCTGCTCTGCGCCAAAAGTGTCCGCAGAAGGCTCTATGACTAGTTCATCATTCTGCATGACTATGCGGCGTCCCCATGTTGCTGCATCAGTAACGTCATAACTGCAGTCCTGGAAATGGAAAGTCCTACGTATCCACCCTACAGTCTAGACCTGTTCGCACCTCTAACACAACACTTTGCTGGCACACGCTTCCAGAACGACAATGAGGTTTAAATAGCTGTGCGCTCATGGCTAATTCTACGCTATGAGCATGGAAAAGTTGGTCTCACGTTGGGACAAATGCTTAAATGTGAATGTTTGTTATATTGAGAAGTATGTTGAGAAGTATGTTCATCGTTCAAAATGTATACAGGGTGTCTCAGAATTTATGGTACAAACTTCTAGGGGTGATAGGTAGTGCTAACAAGAACAATGTTTTCCTATGCCATTTTTGCCGTTAGCCCTCCTGTGGGAGATAAATGCCACTAAAGGTGGGGTTGCTGCCCCTGGAGAGTGGAATCTTCTGATACCAAAATCAGTGAATTTGTTGGTATTACATTTACTATTAAAGTTCACCCATCATTTCCAAAGAAACAGAATATCATTTGGCAGTATTATTGAAACATCTTTTACTGCACCTCATGGAGCAGTACAGCATCACAGAGCGGGTGGATATGGTTCTCATCTACGGAGAAGCAAGGTGCAATGGCGTGCTGCTGTACGGCTGTATCGAGAGCGTTTTCCACAGCGACATGTACCACAGCACACCATCTTTGCCGTATTGTACAACGTATGAGGGAGACTGAAACTAGCAATGTCCATAGACCAGATGCATTTCGCCCACGAATCTTTCGGACAGACCTACTGGAGGACAAGGTGCTTGAAGAGATTGGTGAGAATCTATCCAGCAGTACACGAGCTGTGGCAGCAGTATGCTCAAGACTGTTTTGTAAATGCTTAACATTACTATTTCTCAGTAATGACATTTGTGTGCAATAAAATTATGTGAATTACAAAATACTGGAGACCAAAGTACTTTTGTTTGTCTAGTATTGTAGACATAATTCTAATACTGTATTCCCCATTAAATTTTAATGTACAACACGCAATTACAAGAAAGCTTGTGATCTTCAGGCAGCCACCCTCCAGGGGCAGCAACCCCACTTTTAGTGGCGTTTATCTCCCACAGGAAAATAAGTTAGCACTACCTTTAGCACTACCTATCACCCCTAGAAGTTTGTACCATGAATTCTGAGACACCCTGTATAATGATTTCTCCAAATACATGATGTTTTGCTATGAAAAATTTACTCAATTACTCTTTGATTTTTCCTCTTATAACACTGGCCAACAAAATTTAAGATTTTTCTTTTAACCAAATTCAAATGGGTGATTTTTGGTAGTATTTTTTAGTTTAATATGAATATAATTTTGAAATTTCTCTAGCACGCACAGATTTCTTTTTTTTTTTCAATGAAACATTTTAAAATTATTCAGTGTTTGGGGCCTGATAAATTTTCTTGCGGCCCCAAAATATGGATAGTTTAACATTGCAGACGCTTCTCTTCACGTCCATTACTTTAACATAGAAGTCTCGAAGTGCATAACTTGGAAACGTGACGTGATAGAAAAAATCTAAAAGCCGATTCGGATTCTACATACAAATTACTACTAAGAATACTTTGTGTGGTCATAATTACAAAATGTGTGTTGACTAGTGTAATTATACAACAAGGCCTGGTGGGCTTCCACTGAACCCACAACTTCAGGGAAGTTAAGCAACACCAGGCACGGCTAGTCACTGGATGGGCGACCATCAGTGAGATACGATTTTCATCCCCCGGCTGCTGCGACCATCTTACAGCAGTCGTTAATCCAGGTCCATCCAGGGATCCAACTCGTCGGCCTCTAGCTATACAGGGACGTATTGGATTACAATCAATCAGTCAGTCAATGTTAGTAAACGTACAAAACAGGCCTAAATAGTTATGCAAAATTATTATTAAATTAAAACGTTTTCTAGTGAAAACGAACACTAAAAACATCGTAAAAACATTAATTTCGCATAGCCACTACTAGAGGTGTCTGTTAAAGAAGTGTGAACTCCGAGATCAAGTGTTTCGACCGCGTATGGTGATGGGAACATTGAATGTGTGTGAATATAAAAGTGATTTTGTGTGAATAAGTCTGTAGGCGCCATCTGTTGCGGAATATTTCCAGATTTTTATTGGTTGATGACTATTGTATATTATTTTTTCGGGAGAAAGGGGGATATTGCGCCCGGAGAAACCGCACTTATGTCCTGTTCCACACAATTACAATTTGATTGATGCATCAGTATAAAACCAACTATTGTAAGTTGAGAAAGTTCACTATATAGAATTAGAAAGAGAAATCGATTGAAAAATACATCTGCAGTAGAGTTCCGCCATCTCGTGGCTTTACAAGAAAGTGAAATTCAAATTATAATACACATTTTCTTTATCTTTATTATGTGTTAATGTATTTTGTATTTCATAAAGTAAATGATTTATGACCTTCTGTGGGGGGCATTTCCGGATTCGCAAATTTTTCAACTAATCTCTTAAAGCGCCTTTCCCATTTCGTGTGAGTTATACCCGTTCGATCGACACTAATTGACTTTAATAGCGTACTGAATCTTAGTTGTGGGTATGGATGGTGGGCGTAATTGAAGAGTAAAGCGAGACTGTGGGTTGAAATCTCAATAAAAGGTTAGAGGGAGGAACTGGGTAAACGTAATTGGGAACTAATCGAATTTTTAAACAGAACCGGTGCAATTTCTTTACCTAAAACTGACGACGTAAATGCTAATTGATGAAACGATTGAATTAAATAAATGTCCATAAAAGAGTCTTTATCGTCTGCTTAGTGAAAAGACTCTGAATGGCCCAAATTGATCAACGTTATCCGTTTTTGGCTGCTTTTTTCTTAGTGTTTTCATTTCGATGGAATTCTTTAATACTTAGATTTTCAGATACACGAATCCAATAGGTCAATATTGCTAATAGAATAGACAGTTCAACCACAAATCAGTGGAGTAAAATTATAATTTTGCTTACATGTTTTGGTTAATTCACCATCTTAACTGGCTATGATTATAAAGAAAACTATTGCAAGAGCCAATAGTTTAGGGAGAAACAAGCCTGCCAACCAAAGTCTGGATTTTAAGGAATTCGAGGATGAAAAATTAAGCATTTGTTTACTAAAGAAACCTTTGGTTGTTAGGGTTAGGTGAGTTGGCTAAGGAAGGCTCTAGTTCTAAAGGAATTCTGTATTTCAAAATAAATAAAACTGAAGTACCGAAATGTTAAATGGAGAAATTGAGTCATAGCCTCACAAGAAAAAACATTGAGTCATAGGCTACAAAAGTAAGAGAATTTTCTGTTTTATCACTGATGTCAAAAAATTTTCTGCTTTGTGGTTTCTACCGTTGTTTTACGCATGTGGGAACCCCACTTTACTCTAAACATTTTTATCGTGTTAAGATCAGGCAACCTTAGCCAGGAACCACTGAAAAGTTGACTTTGCGTTGTATACTGTGGCATAGTTTTGTTATAAGTCAAATAAAGGTCATCCGATTTCTCTGCAGGTCAACTTCTAATATCTGGTGATACTGAATAACGGTCATTCTGCCTGAAATAATGCCAAATTGGACTGCACGTTCCAACTAAACCACTACAGTGCTTCCTGTTTGCGTTGCAATGCGCAGAGTGGGCATAGTAGATTGTTGAAAGAGACCAATCATCCTCGCCTTGGGGAAAACGCTTGCTGTGCACTTCGATTCGGCTCCATGCATGCTGTATACGTTGTTGGGATGGTGTGCGTGTAGGATGGTTAGGTTAGGTTAGGTTAGTAGTAGAGAGATCATTGTTTGTACGATAAGTTGAAAACGACTTAACCTTTTCAAAATCTGCTTTCACCAATCAAGAAACGTGGGACAGAGCATGAACAAGTTGGAAGGTGAGATAGCCAGAATTGATGCAACAACATTTGCTCTAATGGTACCCTTACGATATCCTCCCCCTTAAAAATATTCAATGCCAACATATGGCATGTAATATATCAAATAAGTCTTAACGGAGTCTTATGAATGAATATAATCAGTAATTAACAACAGTCAGAATTGGTTTAGTAGTACGTGTTCTAATGGCACCATATGGAACCATTGAAAACTTTTAGTGCTAGGTTATATTAAAGAACTCATAACGACATGTCATGAATAAATATAGCGAGTAATTAATGATGGCCGAAATTGGTTTAGTAGTAGGTAATTGGGAGACGTTCTAGTGGTACTATTACAGGTATCGAGACAACAGTGGCCGATGTCTCGGTGTTGTAGCACGAAAATAGGCTCCTTTTTTCCGCCATGGCGATAAATAATTCTTGTTTAATTTTTTTTTCTTGTTGTTAAAGTGTTAACCATTATCATTTTTATCCAATCTATATGTATCGTAATCACGACTTTGTTGTTAATTTTTTATGTTTTGTTGCATCGCCATTATTTTTTTTTCTACTATTTTTGTTTGCACCTTACTAGATAATCTGATATAGCGATTGGCATATAGACATTAACACTTTCCAGTAAACGCAGAAAAGATGTAGAGAAATAGTAAACAAGGCGAAGAATTTATATTAAAACTTTATATTATCGTGCGAACTTGTATGAAAAAAGATTAATTTAGGAAAATTAAGTTACATTATGAAACTGCTTTGGATTATGAAAATCTACATTATAAAAACGGATTAAAACTAGTTTACATATATTGCACACACACACATTGCCAGTTCTTTGGCCCGGTGACTGTACCAAGGCCTCTCTTATCAACCAAATTTCTTAAGTTGTTTATAACTGTCTCTTTAAAGATATGAAGCTACGAAAAGTATATATCTCATCAGTAACTTTTTCTCCGTATTAAATATATTGATAACTTTTATATTTCTCTCCAGATCACAAGAAAGCAGCCAACCCCCAAAAGAAGGCAATGAAGAGCAGCGAATGGAAATGGATTCGGATTCGGACACTGAACTATCCAAAAGAGAGAATGTTAAGACTTCCGAGAGTACTGATGTTCCGGAAGAAAGTGATTCCAAAACGATCGCTGATCACATTGAAGAAAAGAAGCGTCTACGCAAACTCAAAAAGGAGTCATACGACTGGCTTTTCACGAAATGACTGGATATTTTGTGTTTTAGTTTCATATGAATCTGTCAAGCGAGACGTTTTTATTTTGATATTGTAAATTTTTTATTTTATATTAAAGCATTTTTATAAAAAATTTAAATAATTTTTCCGTGTACGGTTTGTTATTATTAAGGAGCCGAAGCATGCATGCGAACCATGACTGGAAAAAAAAACAAAACAAGAAAAACGTGGCGTTTAGCCACCTCCTGAAGATGAGTCTAGTATATTTTGTTAGTCGGCTTCGACAATTTTCTCCAAATCATGACAATGCCTCCTTCTAGCTTCACAATGAGTACCAAACCGTTTGCATCAGTCGGTTTTCCAATCAGAAATAGTGTAACGATAAGTGGCTTTCTTAATAAGTTCTGATAAGTTTTAATAAAGACTAACTTAAAACCAAATAAAAAAAATTCTATTTCTAACCTATTTCTAATCAAACTTCTTCACCTTTGGATTCTATTAAGTACCGAAAGGTGCTTTATGCTATTACCGAGTAGACACGTGTCTGTCCGTCTGTAACTCGATCTTCTCGAAATGTATGATAAATTTTCAAATTTTTTTTTTTTTTTTTGCTAATCGATAAATAAGCCAAATTCATCGCCGAACCATTTTGAAGATCGTCGAATTCGGTACATTAGCACGTGCTCTAGTGGTATCATTCTGGTATCACTTTCAGATTTCCAATGCTAAGATATAAGTGATACATGTAACAATTCTTAACGACAAGCTATGAGCGAATATAACATTATTAAGTATTGCTATCACCAATCGATAAATCTTGTTCAGCGCATGTCGAAACCGATACAATGTCACGTGCCCTGATGGAACCATTATGCCATCCCCTAAAATTTCAAGGCGAAGATATAGCAGGTAATACGAGCATTAAACAAATCGTAACGACGAACTGTGAGCGAATACAAAGTTAAGTACGTTTTTGACAATCGATTCAGTGGTACCTATTCTAATGATATCATTATGGTACCATTGGAATATTTCATTTCTAAGATATGCAGTATTTATTTATTTGTTGACCCATACAAGTCATTACGTGCAAGAGAAACTCAAAATACATAATATCAAAACCATAAAACCAAACTAATTAACAGTTTACTAATGCATATTATTACAACTTAAAATGAGAACATAAGAAATAAGATAAATTATTATTACACTGCAGAGCTAACACTCATAAATCTTTGAATAATTAATTTCATTTTTCACAAAAATTCCACGGTAAATAAACAGACATATTATCATACTTCTTATGGATATGAAACCAGCACCGCTTATGACTGCGGATATCTTTATTGCTACTTTGAAATTTATAGATAAAATGGCACGGATGCAAGGTACATCTGATAGAGTTTGCAATAGTCTTAACACCTATATAAAAACACCATTATTGAAAAGAAAAAAATCCATATTTATGAAACCATGGAGACAAATGATGGAATTATACTTTAAACAATACCCTCAACTAAAGAGGGTATTATACAAGACCCTCAACTAGTTACTTGAGTAGGAAAACATATTTAACAGAAAAGTCATAAAAATTAAAAGTAGAAATAATATAAGCATAAAAAATGTTGGTCTTACCCTTAGTAGAAAGCAAATGGCGTAGTTGTTTAAAAATGAAAATATAGCTCCTTAATGGTAAGTTTTTCACAATTTGATTAAATTTTAAGTCTTTAGTCCTTGCAATGCTCAAGATGGAAAGATATGAATCGGAAGTCATTGGGTTTCTTTTAATATTCACAAATTTTGTTTTATCTGCATTAAAGATCAAATCTTTAGATAGTCTTTTAATTTTTTAAAATCTGATTGAAACCAAAAATCAATATTAATGACTTTTATATTCCGCAGTAATGTAGCTAATAAAAATATCATTTGCCTAAAGTACGAAGTTTCCTATTTATTGTAATTTAAAGACGTCTTTTTATAAATAGTAAACAGTGCACTTGAAAAAAGGCACCTTGGGGAATTCTGCTCGTTGTTCAATACAAATCTTGCTCATCCCATATCGTTTTTGCCTGTGCTGGCTAAAATAGCAGAACAAGTAATTTCCAAAGGATCTTAGCGTTTTTCTTTGGAAGACGCTTCCTAATCAGAAATATGGTGGAAGGCCTCGATGTCCCATGTTGATATTACGCGCTGTAGATGCTTTGGATTTGAACATGGATTATTATATCACTATTACAAACGTTTCGAAAGTTTTTGATACTGTATCTCGTTTACAGCATTTCGAAGGTTTGGAAAATTTTGCAGCTAACAAACCCATGATCCAAGTTTCGGGGCACCTCCAATGACATGTAAATTATTTAAATAGTATCACACACCTTCAGACACATGTCTGCTTCGTATTATGAAGATATGGGTCGTTCAAAAGACCTCAGCAATTTCCAAATTAGAACCATCGTAGGATGCCATTGTACAACAACTCAGTCCATGAGATTTCCCCCATTTTACAAATACCCCGTATAACTATAGGCAATATGATTGCAAAATGGAATACCCAGGGAGCAACAGCAGTGCAATCACCAACTGGCAGACTCAAAAATTAACATACAGAGATCTTCTGCTAAAATGGTTGTTACAGAGTTCAGAGACTCTGCTTCCTGTGTTTCTAACACAATCACCATTCATCGGAATTCCATTTCCTTGGTTTCCACGAACATTACTGACAAGAATACCAGGCGACTTTTGGAATGGTGTAGAACTCGAAGAAACTGGAGCATGGAACAGTGGGAACGTTTTCTATGGACTGATGAATCATGGTACACACTCTAGAAATGAGATGGACAAAGTTGGGTTTGGCGGATGCCTGGAGAACGTTTCCTCTCTAAGTGTAAAGTTTGGAGATGGTGGTATCATGTATGGTATGGGGCTCTCTTTCATGTTCGGACTGGGCCAGCTTGTTTTTGTTAAAGAAACGATGAATGCTGTTGCTTATCGAGACATGTTGGACAACTGTGCACTGCCAACATTATGAGAACAGTTCGGGGATGGGCCTTTTCTGTATCAACATGACAGTGCTCCTTGCCGTAAAGCAAGGCCTGTACACGACTGATTTCAAGACAACGGGGTTGAAGAAATGGCCTGCCCAGAGCTCCGATCTCAATTTCACTGAACACCTGTAGGATGAATTAGAACGTCGGCTACGAACCACTACGCCGTCCTTCATCTATGGTTGAACTAACTAGTGGTCTGAGATTAAATCGGGTCTTTCCTCGGGGGATGGAGGCTAAATAAGAGCAAAAGGGGGGTGCCACCGCTTCCTTATTCGTATTATCTGAACCTGCGACGCAGAAATCCTTGTATCCTTAAATTTTTGATCACAAGTATACATCTGATACTCAGTTATTCCAGACTTAAAAGATTCATAAAAAAATTCTCAAGATAATATTTTTTTTGATTTATGTATGCCGTGATCTCTGAAACCGATTTTTGAAATACAGTAGAACCTCGATTTTCCGTCCCTCAGTTAACCGTTCGGCCAATTAACCGTCATCATTTTTAATTTTTTTCCATGTCGACAACAACCCCGGAATTCCTCTCTGACGCACAATGGTTTAGGATCTGATATGCGATCGGAAACTCGAGCTCCTTATAGTTGACCAAACGAGGTGAAAATTTAACCAATTCAAGTCATGTAGAATCGACTGACGAAAAAAGTTTTGGTGTAGCTTGTCATCTCCTAGTGAGGGTGGAAATGTGTGTACAGTTTAGGAAAAGGTGCAACTAAACAAGAGGTATAAAAATATATAAAAGCAATTAAGAAGTGCGAAGATAGTCGAATTTGATTCAGAGGTACCTTGACTAATGATACCATTATAGTATTTTTGGAAATTTCCAATGCCAAGATTTGTCACGCAAATTTTTATTTATTTTTAAACATAATACCCTTGGTAATACTATCAATAATAATAATATAATAATAGTAATAATAAGTATGTATAAACAGTTATTTCATCAGGGAAAACAGTTTTTAAGAAACCAAATATGTAGTTCACAAAACTAATACTAAAAAATACATTCAATATTTCTATTCCCAACATAGACAAGCTAAGCAGAGAGAGACAATTTCTTAAAGAATATTCAAATCCTACCAACCACACATACAAAAGTGATTACGAAATTTTTACAAATTGCATAAAACAGATACTAAAAAGCAAAAATGAACATGCTACGAAGTACCACTTTCTAAGAAGTGTAAGTATTAAGGATATTTCGATTTATAACAAAATATAAATTACATTAAATAGATATATCTTGATCAAATGAGAACCTATTCGAATTACTTAAAATACAGTTGATATTCGAAAATTTTGAGAAAAAATATTGCATTTAGTTGGAACATATTTACAATTATGTAATGATGCAAAGAATTTTACAAAACAACCACAAACATATAATTATACATATTGATAAATCCTTTAGAACGATTCTTCCTCTGAAAATTCTTCTTCACTTAAGTCTATTTGTTCCTCGTCGCAGGACAAAGTTTCTTGTTCATTTCTGATAACTGCCACTAATTGCAATATGTCGTCGTCTAACTTCCTTTGTGGTCTTTGCCTAACACTAAATGAACTAAGGATCGGAACTAAGGATGAGTCTGTGAAACAGATCTTCGTTTAGTTTTTCCGCACTAATTTTTCTGGTATGGTGTTGACGATATCGCCTAATGTCTTTATTTTTCGTTTCTTGAGCCTGTTCAGAGAGTTCACGAATTGGAAGAAATGCTTCTTTTACAATAATTGGACCATGGATCAATATTTTGTAGACGGAGGGTGGCATGTAGTACCAGTTGTATGATGAAACGCATTTCTTGGCAGTTTGTACAATATTGGAAGCTGATACTCATCCGCTACCGATTGCTGGCGCTGTTTTGGCATCAAAATTTAACATTGGAACAGTTAGATCTTCGCTTCCCACTAACGTTCTTTCCTGCTAGCACCTTCAGGGGCAGGTAAATAAACTTTCATTATATTTAAAAGTCATTAAGGAACAATAATATCTTGATCACATTCTGTCCTAAGTTGTCCTCCATAATGAATCTTCGACTAATTACCTAATTCATAAGAAAAATGCATGTAATTGTAGATAAGGCCCTGAGCAAACAAAAGATAACTTTCTAATACCTTTAATCGCACTAAATGATACTATTAAGATAGGACTTTCATTATAAAGTCATAGAACAGTTATATTTTCAAAGAATTTCAAAGCCAGAAAAATGAAGAATTTATAACATTAAAATCGCATTATTTAAAAGATGTGAACTGTACGATGTTTGAAAGCGTGTATCTTTAATTTGCGTGATGAATCAGTTGCTAAAACTTGATTTAATGTGCTAAGAATATCATATCACAATTTGCTACGATTGGGAAAAGTTGAAATTGTCGGTTTCGTTCGCGTATATCAAACACTAAACCACTGTGCGACGGGTTCACCGACTAGACACGCGTTGGCGCAATGCGTCTAAAGGGATGGGGAATATGTCGAAAAGCGAATAGTGCCTTACATAGAGGGCAAATATAAGCATCAGATATTGCCATAGTCTAAGGAAGTAAGTCCTTCAACTCTGCGTCGGCTCTTTTGATCTCGATGTTGCCTATTGTACGTGATTAGAGTACTCCATTATAGTGCTCTATACGCGATAACACAACAGCGCACCAAACGGCGGGAAAGCAGATAATGATATAATGGTAGCCAGTTCTTAAAATGAGATGAGCCAGTTTCCACCAATGAGATGACAGAGATGGGACTCGCTCCCCTATATAAGCTGGTATTTCCACGCTTTCAATTGTAGCCCACCGAAGATGGTTTAATATCGAAACCGGCCTGGAATAAATTTAAATTGTTGCATTTAAGAACTGGCTACCATTATTTTATAGTTATACGCAACATACACCCACACAACCACTAAGATAATGATATATTGCATGTAATCGACTGGTTTTGTTTCTTCAACTATTAAATTTTGAAAAGCCAGATGAATTTTTATGAACTTCTAAGAATTTTATTACAACCATTATTATAATTATTCTTTCAAAGGAAATTGTTTAAATAATGAAAATTTGACGTAAATGAACTTGGCTTCCTAATAAAACGGTGGTGTTTATTTTCATTCGTTATGAGAACATCGATGATTTTTCGTTTTACAGTCCATTACTATTTTAGGTTATGCTAATAGTAACAGCTAATTAATTATTATGGAATCCACTGTATTTTTAATAAACGATAATTAAACTTTCATAAAAATTGTTAACCTTTAATTATATTGTACCACAACTCAAATTAAAAACCAAAGTTAATTTTAATATTCAAATAACTTTTAATTGAAATTACAGTCAAATTATAAAATGTAACTTTAAAATCATTACAAATATATTATAAAAGTTATAAAAGTGACGTTCTAAATGGATTAAAACAATACAAATAATAATTTACATAAATGAAGTAAGTTTATAATTTTTCTTTTTTTGGTGGGATTTGCCTTCAAATTTTGATTTAGAAATTTGACACTGTAATAAGCTTACAGCCTAATACGGGTAGATATTGCAATTTCCTGTTGCAATTATACAGTACTTCTTTCTCTGTTTTTCACTTATTGGCACAATTGGTGGAAGTCTTTCTGCACTGTGGTCTTCAATCGTTGTTCCTTCCCAACTGACAAATTTGGTCCCTTCTGGATAGA